>CM053409.1:58379091-58389193 GCA_028644305.1 Xerus rutilus
TTCTTCCTTTTCTAAGGCTTTGAGAGGAAGAGTCAATTCATTTATTTGTTGACTTTTACTTCTTCTAATGAATGAGTTTAGTGCAATGAACTTTCCTGTTAGCACTGTCTTCATGGTATCCCAGAGATTTTGATATGTTGTATCAGAGTTTCCATTTGCCTCTAAGAATTTTTTTATCTCTTCCCTGATGTCTCTGTTATCCATGCATCATTCAATAGCATATTATTTAGTTTCCAGGTGATGGAGTAGTTTTCTATTTTTTAATCTGTCATTGATTTGTAATTTTATTCCATTGTGGTCAGATAGGATGCAGGGTAGTATCTCTATTTTTTTGTCTTTGCTAAGAGTGGCTTTGTGACATAACATATGATCTGTTTTGGAACGGGATCCATATGCTGCTGAGAAAAAAGTATATTTGCTCTTTGATGGATGGAACACTCTCTATATGTCTGTTAAGTCTAAATTATTGATAGTTTCATTGAGATCTATGGTTTCTTTATTAAGTTTTTGTTTGGAAGATCTATCCAATGGTGAGAGAGCTGTGTTAAAGTCTCCAAGTATTATTGTGTTGTGGTCTAGTTGATACTTGTATTTGAGAAGGATTTGTTTGATATACATAGAAGCTTCATTATTTGGGGCATAGATATTTATAATTGTTATGTCTTGTTGATGTATGATTCCCTTGAGAAGTATGAAATGACCTTCTTTATCTCTTTTCACCATCTTTGGTTTGAAGTCCACTTTATTTGATATGAGGATGGAAACTCCTCCTTGTTTGTGGGGTCCATGTGAGTGATATGTTTTTTCCTACCCTTTCACTTTCAGTCTGTGGATGTCTTTTTCTGTGAGATGAGTCTCTTGAAGACAGCATATTGTTGGGTCTTGTTTTTTAATCCAGTCTGTCAGTCTATGTCTTTTAATTGGTGCATGTAGGCCATTTACATTCAGTGTTATTATTGAAATATGATTTGTAATCCTGGTCATTTTGGTTTGTTTTTGGTTTTTACCTTGACTTGTTTTCTCTTTTGAATGGTCTTTCCTTTAGTGTAGTTCCTCTCTTTGTAAATTTTCATTGTTGGTTATCATTTCCTCCTGATGGAATATTTTGCCAAGAATGCTGTGTAGTGCAGGCTTTCTTGCTGTAAATTCTTTTGACTTTTGTTTATCGTGGAAGGTTTTTATTTTGTCATCAAATCTGAAGCTCAGTTTTGCTGGATATAGGATTCTTGGTTGGCATCCATTTTCTTTCAGGGCTTGGAATATGTTATTCCATGATCTCTGTCTCTTAGTGTCTGGGTCGAAAAATCTGCTGAGATCCGAATTGGTCTCCCTTTGTATGTAATCTGGTTCCTCTCTCTTGCAGCCTTTAAAGTTCTATCCTTATTCTGTATGTTGGGCATTTTCACTATAATGTGCCTTTGTGTAGATCTGTTGAAATTTTGTACGTTTGGTGTCCTGTAAGCCTCTTGTATTTGATTTTCCAATTCATTTTTCATATTTGTGAATTTTTCTGATATTATTTTATTGAAGAGATTGTGCATTCCTTTGGTTTGAAATTCTGCACCTTCTTCTATCCCAATAAATCTTAGATTTGGTCTTTTGATGCTGTCCCATATTTCTTGCATGTTCGGTTCATGATTTTTTACCTTCTTCATTGTATGGTCAAGTTTATTTTCAAGATTGTATATCTTGTCTTCATTATCCGAGGTTCTGTCTTCCAGGTGATCTAGTCTGCTGGTGATGCTTTCTGTTGAGTTTTTTATTTGGTTTATTGTTTCCTTTATTTCAATAATTTCGGATTGATTTTTTTTCACAATCTCTAGCTCTTTCTTAAAGTAATCTTTTGCTACTTGTAATTGCTCTCTTATCTCTTTGTTAGAATGATCAATGGTTGCCTTTATTTGCTCTCCTATTTCTTTGTTGGATTGATCAATTTTTGCCTGTAATTGCTCACTTATGTCATTTTTTAATTTGCTGATCATTTTTTTAAAAATTTTTTTTAGTTGTAGATGGACAGATATCTTTATTTTATTCATTTTTTTATGTGGTGCTGAGGATCGAACCCAGTGCCTCATGCATGCGAGGCAGGCGCTCTACCACTGAGCCACAATCCCAGCCCCATTGCTGATCATTTTAATTATGTACATTCTGAATTGTTTCTCTGACATTTCAACAACTGTGTTGTCAGTGGATTCTGTTGCAGTGGTTTATTTGGGGTACTTCCCTTATTTTTTCATGTTGATTGTGTATCTTCCTTTCTTGCAATACCGATCTGAGGTATTGTGGCTTCTATCTATAATCTTGTATTGACACTCCAGATTACCTGTGTCTCACTTTGGAGCTATTTCTGTTCCCCCAGTGTCCCCAGATGGGCACTACTGCCACTCAAGTCGGTGGCGAAGGTAGTGGGTGTACCTCTAGAGGGCAGTGGGAGTGGCCTTGGTTGGGCTCCTGAGGCAGCCGCTGAGGACTGTTTTGCCCCTCTCCTGCATTCTTGCTGGTGAGCAGGAACTCTAGAGAGGAACTGGAGGCGGGCCCAGGTCTCACTTAGGCAGGGTCACAAGCAGGAGAGTCTGTGTGCAATCCTTACAGTGAGTGTGAGCTCCCCTGGGGCTGGAGGCTAGCAGGCTCTGGTCTGCCCTCAGCTGGGCACCCCTGGCATTCCCTGAGGGTGGTTTTGGGCCTTCTGTCTTGCCTGACCACAGGAACTCTGGAGCAGAACTGAGCCAGGCCCAGAGCGCACTTGGGTGGGGCCTCTTTATGCTGGGATGTCTGCAGGCCACTCTTACCCTGGGTGTGCCTTCCTCTGTGGCTGGTAGCTATCAGTCTCTGGTCAACCCTTGGTTGGACACCCGTGGAGTTTCCTGAGGGTCAGGAACTCTGGAGCGGAACTGGGGCAGACCCAGGTCGCAGTTAGGCGGGGCTGCCTCGCGCTGGGGTCTCTGCGGACCTTTACCTGGAGTGTGGGCTCCCCTGTGGCTGGCGGTTAGCAGTCTCTGGTCGCCCTTTGGCTGGACACCCGTGAAGTTTCCTGAGGGCGGATTTGGGCCTTCTGCGGCTCCTGCCAGTCCGCAGGAACTCTAGAATTGAACTGAGGTGGGCCCAGGCTGCCTCTCACTGGTGTCTCTAGAGTGACTGTTGCCCTGTATTTGGGCTCCCCAGTGGCTAGAGGTAGCAGTACCTGGTCTCCCCTTGGCTGGACAACTGTGGAGTTTCCTGAGGTTGGATTTGGGCCCTCTGCGGCTCCTGCCAGCCTGCAGGAACTCTAAGAGCAGAACTGAGGTGGACCCAGGCCGCCCTTGGGTGGGGCTGTCTCACGCTGGGGTCTCTGGAGCGACTCTTACCCTGAGTTTGGGCTCCCCAGTGGCTAGCAGCTAGCAGTCCCCGGTCTCCCTTTGGCTGGACACCCGTGGGGTTTCCTGAGGGCGAATTTGGGCCCTCTGTGGCTCCTGCCAGTCTGAAGGAACTCTGGAGCGGAACTGGGGCCTCAAATTACATTTCTTGAACCCAACAATGTACTGCTAGAGCTGTCAACTAGTACATTACAATCTTCAAGCCTATTGTTCTCTTGATGTGAGATGCTTCATTGAAATGGCTACTGGGAAGATGTATGGAGACATGTATGGAGCATAAAAAATATTAGATCAGTGAAATATTGTACTAGAAAACAATACTTTTCTCTAAACATTTTTAATGTGAAATTTAATGTTGCTATTATTTTCAGAATTAACTTTTGAAATACAAGTTTTCTGTTGAAAACAATGTTTGGAAACTGGGCCTGGTAGTACATACTTATAATCCCAGCAACTGGGGAGACAGAGGCAGGAAGATCACTTAGTGAGATTCTCTCTCAAAATAAAAAATAAAAAGGGCTGGGAATGCAGCTTAGTTGTAAAGCACCCCTAGATTCAATCCCCAATACCCCCAAAAAATAAAAATTAAGAAGTAAAAAGAAAAAATATTTAATAATTTTTCAGAGTATCGTATACACATTTTAGGCCCAAAAGGACATCTAACTAACAAAAGAACAGCAACACTCAAAGGTTTAAATGGATTTGGCCCAGGTCACTCATGGCGTTAGTCAGTGAAAAAATCAGAACTAGATCCTCTACCCTTTGGTGTTCATTCTACAATGTAAGAGCTACTTCATACTTAAGTTTTAGAAACTTAATATCGGGGATATTGAAAAGCCTACTAGTTATGTCTAAACACGTTGTTGATGGGTAAGTTACATCCTGTGTTTGTTGGTAAACACCTGCTGCCATGAAGCCAATGTGAGGAAATGCCCATTTTTAAGTTGAAGAGTAAGAAGTTAAATTGGTGCAGTCTCTTTGAAGAACAGGTTAACACTGTCTATAAAAGCCAAAAATATGAGAGTATTTCATGTAGGAATTTCTTTTTTGCCAAATATTCACAACTTGGTTTGTGGCAGTTTACAATAATGAAGGCTTGGAAACCAGTGCTCATCAGTAAAAGTACTGGTTAAATATATAACTGCTATATAATGGATTGCTAAGCAAATGTTAAATATGAATTAGAACCTATGTATTGGAATGGAACATCCCTAAGAGAACTGTTCCATGAAAAAGGCAAGATAGGGAAAGTATATATAATCGCAGCCATGTGTTTTAGAAACAAAGTGTGTTATGTGTGTGTGTTTGTAGGTGCATAGAATGTCTTTGAAGAGATAGACAAGAAATAATGAAGTCCCTGCCTTTGTCTAAAATAAACCCAGCCGGACACTGAAGTAGCAAAGACAGATTTTATTCAGTAACTGTTGACAGTAGGGAAAGAGGTGAACGCCATCCCAATTTGTGCAAAGGTGATTGGGCATTTTGAAGGGAGAACAGTGGGGTGGGTTTCAATAAAGATAGAGGAGTAAAAAATGACAAAGAGATTGGTCAGTATAAATGTGCTTAAACAAGTTGTGTTTTCTAGCTGGCAATTATGGAATTTAGGATTCTATCCTATATGAGAAACTGGGAAATAGAGACCCAATCCTTTCTAATGATTGATTACATTTCAGAAGAATGGCTTAAGACTTCTGAATTATAAGACACATATTCATAGTTGTAAGACTTTTTTTTTTTGGTACTGGAGATTGAACTCAGGGGCACTTGACTACTGAGCCACATCCCCAGCCCTATTTTGTGTTTTATGTAGAGACAGGGTCTTACTGAGTTGCTTAGTGCCTCGCCGTTGCTGAGGCTGGCTTTGAACACACGATTCTCCTGTTTGAGCCTTCCTAAGTGCTGGAATTACAGGTTTGCGCCACTGTGCCTGGCTTGTAAAACCTTTTTAATAAATGATATAAGAAGCCAGGCGCAGTGGTGTACACCTGTAATTCCAGCACTTTCGGAGGCTGAGACAGGAGAATCGTGAGTTTAAAGGCAGCCTCAGCAATGGTGAGGTGCTCATCAACTCAGTGAGACCCTGTCTCTACATAAAAACACAAAGTAGGGCTGGGGATGTGGCTCAGTGGTCAAGTACCCCTGAGTTCAATCCTTAGTACCAAAAAAATTTAATAAATAAATAAATAAATAAATTCTGTAAGAAAGGGGAGGTTGAGGGTCTATGCTCAGGTGTTGGCTATGGCTAGAACAAAAAATAAATTTTGGCAGTTTTGGGCTTTCCCAGGTGGGTGTCTTAGTGGAGGACTGGGATTGTCCAGGAGACACTGCTTTATGCTACTAGAAGCCCTGCAAGAGTTTTGGTTAGGTCTCCTGGGTGTTTGGATGGAGTTGTTATGTGCTTAGAGTTTTACATTTCATACCTCTGAAAAGGTGAACTAGTGGTTGGAGGACAGGGTTGGATAAGAGACTTGTCACTGTAATGTACATGTAATACTTGTTTGGAGACAGTTCTTGCTCTTATTCCTGTATGTTTTGTGAGCAGAAGTATTGACTGAGCTTGTTCTATATTATTTTTCAAGAATATTTTGTATAGCAGACAACCTTGGAAGATAGGGTCTCCCTCCTGAACTGATGTCAGTTTCTTGCCTTTTTTTTGGTTTTTCCCCCCAGCACTGAGGATTGAACATTGGGGGTGCTCTACCATTGAGCTATATCCCCAGCCCTTTTCATTTTTTATTTTGAGGCATAGTCTTACTAAGTTGTCTAGGATGGCCTCAAACTTGCAATCCTCCTCCCTGACCCTCTGGAGTTGCTGAGATTATAGGAGTACGCTGCTGCACCTTGTCCAAGGTCTGGTGTATTTGCTATCCAATATAATAAAGATAATGTCTCCCTTTGGTGGAGTCAGGCAGGCTTACTGGTTATTAAAAGATTTAGGATCTTTATGCTTGAAGTTCCCCTCCTGTAACACAGTCCATCACATGTGTAGGCATCACCTGCTCCTCTGTGCTGCCCTGTGTATTTGGGCCTGAAATCTTGTCTATCACTATTGCTGTGAGTACTGAAGTCTCTTGTCTGGCTCAGGAGTCTTATATCTTCTGCCAATATCCATGAAATTGTGACAGGCTAATTTGCTAGCTTGTAAGGGGTAAATCTCAAATGGTTCCTGACAAGATACCTACTAGTACAAAATATTGAACCCAGGGCATTGAGCTTGCTAAGCATGCACTGTACCACTAAGCTATACCCTAGCCTTTAATTCTTTTTTTCAAAAAAAGAAGTAGAAGTCTCAGGGCCTTAGCCTCCAATATTCTCATTTGAAAGTGTCAGGCTTGCAAAGATAAGAGAGACTTAGAAACGTGATCTAGAAAATGAGCCCTTTGCCAGCAGAAGTACTGACTTCCCGGAGTGGGACAGAATCAATATTTGTGAAGCACTTACCATGTTGAAATATTCTTCAAATATATAGGAGTTGAAGTGTATAATCTTTTATTCTTGCTTCATTATAAACCTACAAGATAGATGTTGCTAATCTCTGTTTATAGATGAGGAAATTTAGGTATAGATGTGTTATCTGCTGCAGGTCAAATTGAAATTCAAATATAAATTTGTCTGGTGGTAATTGCATGCTTTTTTCATCATCATAAACAGTTTCCTAAGTGGTGGTGTTAGAGGTAACTTTCTACTTTGCCAGGTAGGAGTTCTTGTGCCATTTTTTTCAAACTGTGGTCAAGTGTCTAGTTGTGAGAGTCAGATTTATGCACAATATTTTTTTTCTTTTTGATTTTTTTCCTTTGGTCTAGGTGGTTGAACACTTGATAGCCCTGCTTCTCAAACTTCTTGAAATATCTCTAACAAAGTAAGACAGTTGGTACCCTTAGGGCATCTAGTTTTCAAGGTTTAAGGTGGCTCATGACTGCTTATACCTTTCTTGGAATTTTCTTGTTACCTTCAAGATTCAAAAGAATTTTACAGTCTATTCTGTAATATCTATATCTATATATTTGTCTGTTTATCTATCTATATATCTTACTCAGTTTTTGAGAGGTCAATAAATAAATCCTGTGTTCAGGACAAGCTAAGACAGAAGACTCAACAATCAAGTTGTATTTTTTCTTAGTGTGGTAAAATATATATAATATGAAATTTACCATTTTAACCATTTTAAGTGTACGGCTGAATAGCATTATGTTCACATTGTTATACAACCATTCCATTGTTCATCTCCATACTCTTTTTAGTCATCTCAAATGAAAACTGTCTATCCATTAATCAAAAACTTCCCATCCAGATCTGATATTTGAGAAAGGGATAGAGAGAGGGGACTTTTTGCTTTATGCCTTTTTATAATATTTGTTTTTACTATGAGTATGAATCAAAATGTTAAAAATGCCAACCTTAGAAAAGATAATGAATGCACAAAAGGTATAAATAGGAAAATAAAATACATATTTATATTTTCAAAAAAAAAAACAACAAAAAAAACCAACTTCCCATCCCCACCCCTAGCTCCTGACAACTAGTAATCTACCTCTTGTCTTATGAACTTTATGAATTTATTATTCTAAGTACTTTATATAAGCAGAATTATACAACATTTGTGTTTGGCTTATTTTATTTAACCTAATGCTTTTGAGGCTAACCATTTTGCTAACCACTGTTATCTTTTTTTTTTAAATTAGAGCTTAATGGTAATACAGAGTAGTTGAGTTCATTCTGACAAAGCTCAAATATGCGTGGAAATCTAGTTTAGTTCATGATCCCTCCTTTTCCCTCCTGTCCTCCCCTACTCCTCTTCTCTTTACTTTAGTAGACATCTTTTTGCTCAAAAAGATGCATGTAATTTTATCCTTCCCTCCCCTTTTCCTTTAAGGAAAAGATAGCTGAGATAACTCATAAAGAGAAGTGATTTATTTTGGGGTTGGCCTGCAATTACAGAAATTCCAGTTCATGATCAGGGGATATGGGCCTCTAATGAGGCAACAAACACATCATAGCAGGAGTGGATAGCAGAGTAAAAACTTTTTACATCACAAGCTAGGAAGCAAAAGGAGAGAGTGAAGAGGAGACTAGGGTCACCTCCAAGGACATATTCCCAGTAACCTAAGGACCTCCCATAAGGCCCCACCTCCTAAGGTCAACAGCACTTCCTAAGAGCGCCCTCTGGGGATCAAGTCTTGAACACATGGACCTTTGGGGGACATTCAGCATCCAAACTGTAGCAACCATTTTTGTAGAATGTGCCAGATTTTCCTTCCTTTTGAAAGCCGCATAATCTTCCATTGCGTGTGTATATTTACATTGCTTCCACGTTTGTCTATTGTAAATAATGCTACTATGAAATTGGTGTACAGATATGTGTTTGAGTCCCTTCTGTACAGTACATACAAAGAAGTGAAGTTGTTGGACCATATGGTAATTCCATGTCTTAATTTTTTCTGAGGAACTGTCATACTGTTTTACATAGCAGAGGCACCATTTCACATTCTTTTTTTTAAAAAAATATTTATTTATTTTTTTTAGTTGTAGGTTGTCAGAATATCTTTATTTTATTTTTATGTGGTGCTGAGGATCGAACCCTGTGCCTCACACATGCTAGGCGAGCATGCTACCACTGCGCCATAACCCAAGCCCACCATTTCACATTCTTACCATCAATGCATAAGGGTTCCAATTTCTCCCCATCCTCATCACAGTGTTATTTACTCTTTTGGCAGAAGCCATTCTGGTGTGAGGAAATGATCAATTATATTACCGGAAAAGCTTACTGGAGAAAATGGCTTTATTCTGGATAAAGTAGGTCTGCTAATATTTTACTCTGCAATTAGGTACACTTACTCACCCAGTCACAAGTAACTGAGACCCTGTCTCTGCCAGAGATCAAGAATACCTTCTCTGGGTAGGCAGGTAGATCTGTTAGAAGCCTTTTATGAGCTGTGTGTGAACTGAGCAATAGTCGAACCATTAGGCAGGGAAGTCAATGTTTTAGGAACTCCCAGGTAGAACCCCCCTGCTTGGAGAATGCCCAACTTATGCTGGCACCCTGATCAAGCTCACAGCTCAAGTTCAAACACAGCCCCGGAGATGGAAGTAAACCACCAAGAGCCAGTCTGTCTACTGCAAGAACCCTGCCATTCTGAGAAGCAGACACCAAAACAAGACTCCTCTCACACTGAAACCTTATACCTACTGATCCCCTTTGATCTATACCGCTATGAATAAAGCAAGTCCTGGCCTTGCCTTTTCTCTGTTAGAAGCCAGACCCCACTCGTTGGCTCAATTGGTCATGCCCCTGCTTTAAAAATATTCTTGCCTTTTGTCTTTATTTCTTTTTTTTTTTGGTACTGGAGATTGAACTCAGGGGCACTCGACCACTGAGCCACATCCCCAGCCCTATTTTGCGTTTTTATGTAGAGACAGGGTCTCACTGAGTTGCTTAGTGCCTCGCCGTTGCTGAGGCTGGCTTTGAACTCGCGATTCTCCTGTCTCAGCCTCCCTAAGTGCTGGGATTACAGGCTTGCGCCACCATGCCCGGCTTGTCTTTATTTCTGATACATCACTTTCATAGCTTTTATTTTGCAGCCAGCCCATCCCTGACATGTACCGTTCCCTTGCCCACGTGAACATGAGTGAGATATAGATCCTGGGAGAAGAGCCCAGAAGGGACTGAACCATTCTTGCCAGCTATGGAACAATAAGGAGAGACAATCAGAGTGAGGAGCAGTGAGAGAGGACAAGAGGTCTCTGGG
>CM053409.1:58389293-58409327 GCA_028644305.1 Xerus rutilus
CTGCACTTTGGGAGGCTGAGACAGGAGAATCGCGAGTTCAAAGCCAGCCTCAGCAATGGCGAGGCACTAAGCAACTCAGTGAGACCCTGTCTCTACATAAAACACAAAATAGGGCTGGGGATGTGGCTCAGTGGTCCAGTGCCCCTGAGTTCAATCCCTGGTACCAAAAAAAAAAAAAAAAAAAAAAAAAAAAAAAAAAGAGGTCTCTGGGCAAGTTCTCCACATGGACATGTGTGAGAAGGGAACATATTTCTTTTTAACATTTATGTGAGTTTTGATATAAAAATGCTTTAATTTGGGGCTGGGGTTATGGCACAGTGGTAGCGTGCTCGCCTGGCATGCGTGAGGCACTGGGTTCAATCCTCAGCACCACATAAAAATAAAATATATTCTGTCCATCTAAAACTAAAAAATAAATGTTTAAAAAAATGCTTTAATTTCTTAGAGTTTAGTAAATTTGTGCCAACAAGAAACTGTAGTTTTTACCCTGTTCCCTTAGGTACTCAACCCAGTTTTGGGTACATGTAATTTATTTTAGGAAGTAAAGACTTATGGGAAACAGTTCTACATCCCTAAAGAGTATTGTTCATATAGTCACACTGGAAAATTCTAAAAATTTTAATTTATGCTGGTGTGTGTGTGTTTAGGGGAGCTGAGGATAGGACTCATAGGCCTGGAGAATGCTAGGCAGGTGATCCACTACTGATCTACCCTCCAGTTCCTTTTTTAATTTTTATTTTCATATATTACCCAGGCTGGTATTGAACTTCTGGGCTCAAAACAATCTGTCTCAGCTTCCCAAGTAACTGGGACTATATGTGCACACTACTGCATCCGGCTCATTTCATAATATTAATTGGTGTAAATTGCTGTGTGCCTGGGCTATTCCACTTATTTCAGATAACTGAACTTTTTATTTTGGTACTGGGGATTGAACCCAGGGGCACTTTACTGCTGAGCTACATCTCCAGCCCTTTTTATTTTTTTGTTTTGAAACAAAGTCTTGCAAAGTTGCTTAGTGGATTGAACCCAAGGCCTTGTGCATGCAAGGCAAGGACTCTACCAACTGAGCATATCCCCAGATCTAAAAATATATATTTTTAAAGAACCCAAAACAAAAACAACAACAAAAAGAAATGTAGACCAAGTTTAATACATAGCTATGTCCATTACAGCATTATTTATAATGAGTAAAAAAAAAAAAAAAAAAAAATGTGAGACTGGCCTCAACCTTGCAATCCTCTTACCTCAGCCTCCTGAGTTACTGGGATTACAGGTGTGCACCACTATGCTCAGCAACTGAACATTTTTTTTAAACTATTTTTTTAGTTGTTGATGGATCTTTATTCATTTTATTTATATGTGGTGCTGAGATTCGAACCTAGTGCCTCATGCTTGCTAGGCAAGTGCTCTACCACAACCCTAGCCCCTCAGCAATTGAACATTTAAAAAACGTTTTAGTTGATTATAAAAATAATATAGTATGAAAACTGGAAAATGTGAAGCAGTAAAGGGAGCAAGGTAAATACCACTGATAATTCTTTCATCCAGTGATAAACCAGAGTTGCTATTTTGTGTATTTTTATTCTATGCATATATTTTATATACTGCATAACATTTTTGTGAGTTGCAGTTTCAATGATCATAATAAACAGTACCCTTATGTTGTTAGAAATTCATAAATATTTTAATTGGTGAATACTACTTCATTTAGTATAGTCCCCCTGCTCCATTCTTCTCCCTGCCACACACACATTTTTTTTTAATCCATTATAAATAGTGCTATGGACATAGTGTGTATTAACTTTGTCTACATTTCTTTTTATTATTGTTTTTGTTTTGGGTTTTTTAAAAAATATTTTTAGGGCTGGGGATATAGCTCAGTTGGTAGAGTGCTTGCTTCACATGCACAAGGTCCTGGATTCAATCCCTAGCACCGTGCGCATACACACACACACACACACACACACACACACATATAGCTGTAGATGGACACAATATATTTTTTTATGTGATGCTGAGAATGGAACCCAGTGCCTCACACACGCTAGGGAAGTGCTCTACCACTGAGCCACAACCCCAGCCCTGTGTCAAATTTTTGTTTTGTTTTGTTTTGGTCTACATTTCTAATCATATCTAGAAGTGAAATTTAGGCCAAATAGCATTAACATTTCTTTTAAGAGTCTTTGCAGGAGAGAGGACAAAAATTTTGCTTCTCTGTTTTCATCATTTTAATTTATTCAACATTTATTGAGCACCTTTTATATCTCAGGCCATACTCTAGGTGCTAAAGGGATGAGTAAGAAGTAGTCGTTCTACTGGGGAAATTTAAAAGTTAGATAAATTGCAGGCTGGGCACAGTGGTACATGCTTGTAATCCCAGTGACTTGGGAGGCTAAGGCAGGAAGATCACAAATTGGAGGCCAGCCCTAGCAACCTTGTGAGTGAGACCCTGTCTCAAAAAAAAAAATAAAAAGAGGATGGAGGTATAGTTCTATGATAGAGCACCCCTGGGTTCAATTCCTAATACTAAATAAATAAATGATAGATAGATAGATAGATAGATAGATAGATAGTTCTTCTATGCCTAAACACCTAATTACAGGTATTCAGAGTTTGTATGTATATCGATAGTTACTGGTTGGGTTCTCTAGTTAGTAGACTTAGAGACTTTGGGGCAATAAGTTGTTCATTGAATGGAATCTTGGTGGCTGATTGGAGGGTTCACAGCAGTTAATTCCTTGAGCTGTCTGCTAATCTCTATACATTATGGAGCAGCTTCCCCAGGATTCCAGTAGACTTGCTCCAGTTCTTCTGGACCATAATCAAGGAGCCACATCTGTGATGGCCTTCTTGCTGACAGAGTGCCTGAGGTGGCACGGAATATCACATGGGAAGAGATAGCACACGTATGGAGTTTTTGTTTTGTTTGTACAGCAGAAACAGGTACCCATGCTGTAGCCTCTACTATTACTTGATGTCAGTTGTTTTTTCCTTGGCTAAGTAAACTACATCATGCTATTGATTGATTGATTTAGACATACATAATAAATAGCTTCATTATGTTATTTATTGATTGATCGATTGATTTAAACATACATACATATATACCAGGAGTTGAACCCAGGGGCACTTAACCACTGAGACACATCCCTCGCCCTTTTTTGTATTTTATTTAGAGACAGGGTCTTCCTAAGTTGCCTAAGGTCTCACTAAGTTGCTGAGGCTGGCTTTGAACTCTCAATCCTCCTGCCTCAACTTCCTGAGCCGTGTCTTAAGTTTTTTAGACTGTCAGTTCTACTTCATAGAACACAAAGTAGTATGATATAATAAGATATGTAGTGTGTTCCCACTTTAACAATTAGATTTTATTAAAATTAACAAGTACATTAAAATCTATAAAAATTGAGACATTTTGTTTTTTCCAAAAAGGCTATAATTTTAGTTTTTCTCATTTTTTTTAAATTTATTTTTTTTAGTTGTAGATGGACACAATACCTTTATTTTATTTGCATATTTTAATGTGGTGCTGAGGATTGAACCCAGTGCCTCACACATGCTAGGCAAGCACTCCATCACTGAGCCACAACCCCAGCCCTCTCCTTATTTTTTATTGGTGCATTATAATTATACATAATAGTGGGATTTATTGTTACATACTTATGCACATGATTTAACAGCATAACTTAGTCAATATTATTCCCTAGTATTTCTTCTTTCCCTCCTTTCCTTCCTTCCCCTGGTCCTTTTCCTCTACACTAGTTTTCCCTTTGAAAATTCTCCTGTTTTAAATGAGAGTAAAGCATGAAGGTTGGAGGTACTATATGCTAACTCAATCATAGGTTGAGTATCCTTTATGAGAAACACTTAGGGGGCTGGGGCTATAGCTCAGTTGCAGAGCACTTAACACCATATAAAAATAAACAAAGGCGTTGTGCCCACTACAACTACCAAAAAAAAAGAAAGAAAGAAACACTTGGGACCAGAAATGTTTTAGGTTTCAGAATTTTTCAGATTTTGGAATATTTTCATAGACTTTACTGGTGAGCATTTCTAATCTAAAAATCTGAAATCCTTGCATGTTTAACATGTATCTAAGAATTTGAAAAGTGAACCAAAGATATTGTCACACAATTCTTTATGCTGGCCACCAGATGGCACAGTCGTTTCGTATTAGCTGGTTGCATTAAATAGCAGTTAACGCCTTGGGATACATGAAAAAGAGGAAGGATGGGGGAGGGGTGGTGCAACCAGCTGTTCCAAAGAATAGAATGTTCTTACTTTGACACTTTGAGACTTGAGGACAGATGTTTTATTTAGTAAAAATAAGTCAGAAGTTTACACTTGCTTATTTGAATTTGGTTCTTTTGAGACTGGCTTTATGCTATTATGAAATAAGCCATGAAATATCCTTATAATTTTTTTTATGAGAAAGTTAACTCTTTTTAGATATATGCATCAATAAGATATAACAATAGAAAACTGTACACAAAACATTATTATATTGTGATATATAAGGGTATATTTTGGATTGTTTTTAGTGGATGAGGATGAAGTTCTATGCTTTTAAAAATTCATTGTTAGCTATTAAATGACTGATAGAAATAGCTTGGAAATGAGAACTCTTGTTAGTAAAATGAGAGTAAGGACAGAGAAAAAGAAAGAAATGGTGCATTTTCTTTGATTGCTTTGAAATAGAACTTTTTTCTTCAGATATACATATTATATGTGAAGTTTTCAGAAAGGTTCTCCCTGTAGTTTGCATATATTTGAAGAAAATGTGCAGTTCTAGAACCAGTCTTAGTTGCAGTGCTTCTACTACATGCTAATAGCTATGAATTGACACTTGTTTAGAAACAAAGACTTGGCATAGAGAACCTAGATTAAGGAGGAATTCCCCAAATAGTGAATTATGAAATATCTTGTCATGTTGAGGAAATACCTAATTTAGGTTGTGTACTACCCCTGCCTTTGTTTGGCTTGTTGGAGAGTGTACATAAATACTCACGTTATAGAGCTCCAGGATAAAATGGACTTAGTAAGTTTTATAGGTAAGACCTGATCAGAGAAGATGAACTTTGTGTTGAATTCGTAAAACAGAGAAGGAACTTTGTGGGTAACTATTTTGAGACAAAGTCCATGGGCACTGGGATTGCTGTGGTTCCCAAAGAGCTAGTTAAGCCTGAAGCTTGAGAAAGATGTGGGAACCAAATTAGAAAAGTATTTCTCAGCTTCTCAAAGTACCAAAGGAACAGAAAGAAATAGCTTGGATGTGACCTGGGGCTGGAAGTATAGAAACTCTAGCAAAACTGGTTTTCTAGAGAAGAATCCTTTCTTGCTAGGTGCCATGGCATATGCCTATAATCCTCAGGACTTGGGAGACTGAGGCAGGAGGATTGTAAGTTAAAAGTCAGCCTCAGCAATTTAACAAGACCCTGTCTCAAAATAAAAATTGAAAAGGGCTGGGGCTGGCAAAGCACCCCTGCATTCAATCCCCAGTAGCAAAAAAAAAGAGGAGGAGTAAGAGGAAGGAAAGGAGGAGGGAGGGGACTTTTTTAGTTGCAGGGTTTAGAAAAATTTGAAATGAGAATTCAGCTGGTGCTGTCAGTTTTAATAACATGGCAGAATAGTGTTTAATTACCAGAACTTTGGGCTGACATTTTAGAAATAGTGTTACTTGCTAACCATGGAATGGAAGAAAAATGCAGGGGTAGGAGGACATGTACTCAGTCTTGACTCAGGCTACTCCGGGCACGCAGGAGACTGTGAGGGAGGAGGATCACAAGTTCAAGGCTGGCTTGGGCAACTTAGCAAGATACTGGCTCAAAATAAAAAGGGCTGAAAGTATAGCTAAATGGTAGAGTGCTTGCCTAGCATATGCCAAGACTCTGGGTTTGATCCTTGTTACTGGAAAACAACAACAACACACCCTCCAGGATCTTTATTTTAGAACCGTGACTCAAAGAGAGAAAGAGCTTGGTCCCTTGTATGTTCCACCAGAGTAAAGAGGCAATATTTGATCTGGATACCTTTTTTAGTTTATTTTAGAACCATAAAATGGGATTTTATGCTGAGCATATTGGTGCATGCCTGTAATCCCAGCACTTTGGGAGGCTGAGACAAGAGAATTGCAAGTTCAAAGCCAGCCTCAGCAATGGCGAGACACTAAGCAACTCAATGAGACCCTGTCTCTAAAATAAAAACACAGAATAGGGCTGGAGATGTGGCTCAGTGGTTAAGTACCCCTGAGTTCAATCCCAGGTACCAAAAAAACAAAACAAAACTAGATTTTATTGTTTCACTATTAAAGAAGTCTGACAGAACATTTTAATTTATAAACAACATTCATACCTATTGTATATTTGTTTTATATTTATGAAGTTTTATATTTATATAGTGCTTTTGTTTGCAATATTTATAATACATAATAAGGTATGATATTACATTTATTTTGAAGAAATCTAATAAAATAAAGTCCTATAGATATGAAATTTGGGAGATTAGATGCCTCCGTTAAACCTATACATTTTATTTGTAAAGAAAGTTTGAGCCATTTATGGAAATTCTGTATATCTATAGCCGTTTTCAAAAGTTTGCAGTCACCTTCTTCAGATGTCTAATATTCATTGACTTTTTGTTTTCTTTGAAACAGTGATCACATGGAAAATGTATATGGCTATTTAATGAAGTACACCAACCTTGTCACCGGGTGGCAATACAGGTAAGTGTGATTGTTTGTACTGACATTAGTCTCTCCTAAGAAACCAGAAAAATGGGTTTATTACCTTAGTTAAAACATGGCTGGGACACCTTTTAAAAAAGAATTTCCTGTCGGTTTTCTAAAGTTTGGTGGCTTTTTTCTCTTTCTTAGAAGGTGGAGGAGTTCACATTTGTTCATTTGACAGCCTTAAATGCTTCAGAAGTACTATTATGTTAGGATTAGAACCATGTGTTCACCTGTCTTGTGCTTTTTAGACTTACAGAGGTTATGTTCTGGGGGAAAAGAAATTGGTATTTTGTGCTGATTTCTCAAAACTTCTCTGGGACCTTGGAGAGATTAAAGAACCAGCCCAAGGTCACACAGCAGTCAGTAAGTAGGAAAGCCAGCTGTGTCAAATACTTTGTGGAATTGATAGTTGTAGGGCAGAGATAATAAACTTACTTTTCTTGTATGTTGAAATACAAAAGATAGACCATTTTAACTATTATAAGTGACATTAAATACATTTACATGTTTGTTCAATTATTACCACTATTCATCTCCAGAACTTTTTTCATTTTCTCAAACTGAACCTCTATATCCATTATATAATAATTCCTCTTCCACCACCCCCTAGCAACTACTGTTCTACTTTTGTCTTTGCATGTGACTTCTCCTGATACCTCTTATAAGTGGAGTCACGCAATATTTGTCTTTTTCTAACTTATTTCACTTAGCACAGTATCTTCAGGATTCGACCATGTTGTAACCATGTGTCAGAACTTCTTTCTTTTTAAGGCTGAGTAATTTTCCATTACATGTATGTAGCACATTTTGTTTATCGATTCATCTGTCAATAGACATTTGGATTGCTTTTACCTTTTGGCTATGGTGAATAATGATGCTGTGAATATCAGTGTGAATCAGTATCTTTTCAAGTCTCTGCTTTTTTGTCTATATCCAGAAATGGAGTTGATGGATCACATAGTAATTCTGTTTCTTCATTTTTTTTTTAAAAGGAAATGGGTTCTTGCTGTGTTGCCCAAACTTGCCTCAAACTCCTGGCTTTAAGCAGTCATCTTGCCTCATTAACCCAAGTAGCTTGGTCTAGAGGCACATGCTACCATGGCTGGCTCACTGTTTAATTTGGGAGTATGGGACTCCAAACTGTTTTCTACAGCTACTATATTATTTTACATCCTCATCAACAATGTACAAGGATTCCAATTTCTGCGTATTCGCCAACATTTGTAATTCTTTTTTTTGTTTGTTTGTTTGTTTTAAAACGGTATCTGTTCCATTGGTATATAGTGGTATCTTATTGTGGTTTTCAGAGTTTTTTTAAGTGATGAAACTAGAATTTGAACCCAGATAATTCTCACTCCAAAGTCTGTTTTTATAGACATTATTTTTACAAAGCTGTGTATGGTATATCATGCTGTTTGTAATTCATATTCATTTGGAGACTTCTACTTTGGGCCATGATGGAATAACAGGGGGTAGATTTGTTTTTCTACCTTAAATAACTTAAAAATGAGAATAATATATGAAAGAATGGTTTTTGGACACTTTAGAGAATATTAGAGGCACTGATGAAAAATGTGATTTTTTTTTTAAGAGAAAAGGAAGGATAGTCCATGTTTAACTTGAAGAATTGTAGGAAATTGAATAGAGATGGCATTATGAAGTTGGAGGTCATATGAGAGGTCAGAGCTGGATAGGAAATTGTAGAAAGGACTCATTTCTATTAAAGTGAACAGTGAAGTTCTCTAGCTTTATTTATTTATTTATTTTTATGTTTTGGTTGTGGTGATGGTATTGGAGATTGAACCTAGGGCACTCTTGCACTAAGCTACATCCCAAGCCCTTTTTATTTTATTTTTATTTTCAGACAGGATCTCACTAAATTGCCCAGGCTGGCCTTGAATTTGTAGTCCTCCTGCCTCAACCTCCTGAGTAGCTGAAGTAGCTGGATTATAGGCATGTGCAACCGTGTCTTAGCCTCCTGAGTAGCTAGTATTATAGATAAGTACCACAGCAGCTGGCCATTTATCATTTTTTTATTTGGGGGAGGGGAGGAGGCCATGTCAAGGAAGCCTTTCATTTACAGTTTTCCATCTCAGTTTTTTGTAGGCATTTGAATATTTGCATATTTAAATAATATGCAGCATTTTAAGAATTCTTTGTCCCTTTTTTTTTTTCTTGGCAGTACCAGGGATTAAACCCAGGGCCTGGTACATGTGAAGCAAATTTTCTACCACTGAACTACATACATCCCAGACCTTTCTAAATTTATTTTGTGATAACAGTTTCACTAAGTTGTTCAGGTTGGCCTGGAACTGGCAGTCCTGCTGCCTTAGCCTCCTAGGTAGGTGAATTTATAGGCATGCACCAGCATGCCTAGCTTCATTTTTTTCCAAATACATTTTTTTAGTTGTAGATGGACACAATACCTTTTATATATTCATTTGTTTTATGTGGTGCTGAGGTGCTGAGAATTGAACCCAGTGCCTCACGTGCTAGGCAAGCACTCTACCATTGAGCTACAGCTCCAGCCCCTACTTTTTTTTTTTTTTTGTCACTGGAGATTGAACTCAGGGGCACTCGACCACTGAGCCACATCCCCAGCCCTGTTTTGTGTTTTATGTAGAGGCAGGGTCTCACTGAGTTGCTTAGTGCCTTGCCATTGCTGAGGCTGGCTTTGAACTTGCGATTCTCCTGTCTCAGCCTCCCTAAGTGCTGGGATTACAGGTGTGAGCCACTGCACCCAGCTCCCCACTTTTTTCTTAATACTATTCTTTGTTCTCTCTCTTAGGACTTTGTGCACATTATTAAATATCATGAAGAAAGCCTCACAAGTGGAACGCAATAAGAAAGCCCCCAAACAAATCTACACATATAAGACTTAGTATATATAACAGATTGTATATTAGTCACTTTTTTAACTGGTATGATCAAAAGACCTGACAAGAACAGTTGAGAGGAGAGAAAGTTTATTTGGCTCTCACAGTTTGAGAGAAGTCTCAGTTCGTGGATGGCAAAGTCCATTGCTCTGGGTCCAAGTGAGGCAGAACATCAGGGCAGAAGGATATGGAGGAGAAAGGCAGCTCAGGACATGACAATATGTCTGTGTGCTTCCTAGCACAGAGAGAGAGAGAGAAGCCCTGTGCATCAGGGACAAAATACTCTGCTCCTTGGGCTGAGATTGTGGCTCAGTGGTAGAGTGCTTGCCTCACACGGGTGAGACACTGGGTTCGATCCTCAGTACCACATAAAAATAAATAAAATGAAGATATTGTGCCCATCTTTAAAAAAATCTTAAAAAAAATGTATGTGTGTATATATCTATATATATATATAAATACATACACACACATACCCTGAAGGCATGCCCCCAGTGATCTTCAGCCACACCTTGCCTACCTACATTTACCACCTGGTAATCCATTCAAGTGGATTAATGTATTGATTAGATTAAGGCTCTCAACACAACTGTTTCACCTTTAAACTTCCTTGCATTGTCTCACACATGATCTTTTGGGGGTATACCATAACAGATGGCATTTCAGGTTACTGGCAAGATGAGGCCAGGGAAGAAGGCACAGATGTTTATATTATTGCACAAGGGAGCCTACTAAAAAGATCTGTTGAGCCTTGGGATGCCTGGGGAGTTACCTAGCAGGTCCAAACCAACAGTTGAAGATGGGGAGGGTACCCTGCCTCTGTTGAATCTCTCCCTTTAGCTGTATGAGGCCAGTTTAGCAGCACAGAAGGTGTAGGGATGAAGACAACCCGTTTCTGTTTGCAACTAAAAGCACAGAGCCCTTACTCTTTACCAGTTTGTCCCATTAGAGAGGTCTCAATGCCATAAGCCCACTTTGATTAAAACTTCCTCTTCCATTTTCTTTGTATCTAGCTGGAGGTCTTGAGGCACAGCATAGTTATACTGGATCCTTGGCGTGAAGCAAGTAGATGAAGTGATGAGAAGGGAGCAGGAAGATTAAGAACATGTCGAAGGGCCATGGGCTTAGTAGGCTTGTCCTTTTGCTTGCTTATCCCCTTTTTCCCACACGCTGCAGAGAAACTCACAAAAGCATTGCACCTATGCCAGATACTCGTGACAGTTTCTCTGTGATCCATTACTTTTTTTTTTTTGGTACCAGGGATTGAACTCAGGAGCTCTCAACCACTGAACCACATCCCTTGTATTTTATTTAGAGACAAGATTTCACTGAGTTGCCTAGTGCTTTGATTTTTGCTGAGGCTAGCTTTGAACTCGTGATCCTCCTGCCTCAGCCTACCGAGCCACTGGGATTACAGGTGTGCCACACCCAACAAGAGATCTTGTTTTTTTTTTGGTACTGAGGATTGAACTCAGGGGCACTCAACCACTGAGCCACATCCCCAGCCCTATTTTGTGTTTTATGTAGAGACGGTCTCACTGAGTTGCTTAGTGCCTCACCATTGCTGAGGCTGGCTTTGAACTCGCTATTCTCCTGTCTCAGCCTCCCAAAGTGCTGGGATTAAAGGCGTGCGCCACCATGCCTGGCTGAGAGATCATTTTCTTGTTAACAGAATTTTCCAGTGTTTTAAGAGTAATGTTTTTAGATCCATGTGGACATTTTACTAAGGGCGAGTCACATGTTTTAGAAATGTAAGATGATGTCAATAGCTATTTTATGTTAATTCAAATAATCCCTTCAAATCTTTGGAAAAATAAACACCATCATTGAAATCGGGCACAGTTAAATAGATCCTGTCCCTCAGCTATAAGTTTTGTGTTTTTATTAAACTCACTAAATTTTGCCAAAATTTTTACTGCTAGGAAATCCATCATAGTGTTTCTAAGTGCTACTTCTGGAAATGCATTTGAATTTTATTTTTTTAGTAATAAAACTCCATCATTTTGTTTTGCTTTGTACGGGGGATTGAGCCCAGGGCCTCTTGCATGCTAAGGAACTACTCTATCACTGAACTACATCTCCAGCCTCTGTTCCCCTTTTTTACACAGGGTCTTGCTAGATTGCTGTGACTAGCCTCCATCTTGACAGTCCTCCTGTCTCATCCTCCTGAGTCACTGGGATTACAGGAATGTGCCACTGCACTTGGCTAAATCCATGGTTTTTAAGTGACTGAAATTTGCTTTGCTTTGCTTTGGCTAGGGGAAATGTTTAAAAATTACAACTTTCTTAAAATTATTACAGGTTTTTTGTTTTAAACAACGAAGCTGGGCTATTGGAATACTTTGTGAATGAACAGTCCAGAAATCAAAAACCTAGAGGTACTTTGCAGCTTGCAGGTGCTGTAATATCACCCAGTGACGAAGACTCTCACACTTTCACCGTTAATGCTGCCAGTGGGGAGCAGTATAAACTGAGAGGTACGACTGTGATATGAGAATTAATACTGGATTTTCTTCTTTCCTTGAGAAGTTGGTGTACTTATCTGCTTTCATTTGGGTTTTAGAAGTAGAAACTACTTTCATTGATAATGTAGACACAGTGTTCTAGGCCTTGGAACTGCTTTTAAGAATTTATGAATCTGTTTCAGTATATAACTTCTTTCAGAGTAGACCAGTGAACAAATATTTTTAGGATTGTGTCCTCTAAAAAACTCTGTGTCGACAAAACACTGATTATTGAGAAATCTAAAAATAGAGTCTTCTCTGAATAATATTTTAATGTCTACCTCAGAGGTGTTTTTGCCCTTTTACTTGATTTCATTTGTATGCCATCTTTGCAGTTTTAAGTGACTAATGTACATAGTTGAGATTTATTAAAATGTCTGTATTCATTAAAATAAGTCATAATTTCTGTTCAGATAAATTTAATTCATGTAGAAGTTTGTTTTTTCATTTAAAAAATACAAAAAGGATAATGGTAATGCTAAGATCTAGAAGTATCAAATCCTAATAAAAGTTATTTCTTTAATTAAGAACATTTTATTTTGAGAACCTAAGTCAGTCTCATAGCCTCACCTAGCTGCATGTAAAATGTGCTTTATCTTCCTTATGAAATTTCTACATCTAACTACTATTTTCCCTAACAAGGTTGATGCTTTGAGCTCTTTCCTATTTTCTTCTAGTCAGGGACATGTACTATAGAGAGAGTAGAACCAATCTTTGCTCTTTTTTTGGTACTGAGGATTGATTGAACTCAGGGGCATGTGACCACTGAGCCACATCCCCAAACCTATTTTGTGTTTTCTGTAGAGACAGGGTCTCACTGAGTTGTTTAGCGCCTCACCGTTGCTGGGGCTGGCTTTGAACTCTCAATTCTCCTGTCTTAGCCTCCCAAACTACAGGGATTACAGGCATGCGCCACCATGCCCGGCTCAATCTTTGCTTTTTAATCATCTGTTCTTCAGTTGTGGACAATTATATTTTGAAATAAAGATAAAAGTAAAATAACTTAGACTTTTTTTTTTTCAGCCACAGATGCTAAAGAGCGACAACATTGGGTTAGCAGACTTCAGATATGTACACAACACCACACTGAAGCCATTGGAAAGGTATGTGGATTTATAAACAGTGTTAATGCACAAAATGGGAAAAGAATGTTGTCCTTTTTATATCTTTAAACTTAGATACTATTCACATACCGTAAAATTTACCCTTTTAAAAAGTAAAATTCCATGGTTTTAGTATATTGACAAGGTTGTACAATCATTGCAATCATCTAATTTCACAACATTCCATTACCCCCTACATAAACTTATACCCATTAGCAGTCCTTATTCTGCCTTTCCCAGGTCCTTGGCAAACACTACTATATTTCCTGTTTCCATGGATTCTGTATAAATGGAATCATACAAAGTATGGTATTGTGTCTGGCTTCTTCCCCTTGGCATAATGTTTTCAAGGTTTATCTACATTGTTGCATGTACTTTGTTCTTTTTAAAAAGTGAATAACACTCCATTTTATGGACATAACACATTTTGCTTATCCATAAACCAGCCAATGGATATCTTGGAATGTTTCTATTTGATAGATACTATGAATACTCTACTACCAACATTTGTGTTCAGGCTTTTGGTGAACATATGATTTCATTTCTCTGGAGCATATATATAACAGTGGAATTGCTGGATCATGTGGTAGTTCTCTGTTTTTGAGGAATCGCCAGACTTTTTAAAACACAGCGTACCATTTTACATTGCCAACAATGTATAAGGGTTCCAGTTTATCCACATTCTTGCCAATACTTGGTATTGTTCTTTTTTTTTTTTTTTAATATTTTTTGTTGTAGATGGACCACAATGTCTTTATTTTTTTTATTGCTTTGTATGTGGTGCTGAGGATGGAACCCAGGGCCTCATGCATGAGAGCCAAGCGCTCTACCGCTGAGCTACAATCTCAGCCCACTTGTTATTGTTCTTTACAAATGAAAAATTATAGTCACTCTAGTAGGTATAAATAAAGTAGCCTCTTATTGTGGTTTTTATTTCATTTCCCTAGTGACTAATCATGTTGAGCATCTTTTCATGTGCTTATTGGTCACTCATTTGTCTTTTTTGGAGTGTTTTTAAAATTTTTGTAAGATGAAAGAAGTCTTAGTACTTGACATCTGAAATTAGAGATGTCTGAAAATATATGGCCAGCGTGTATAAAGGATTTCATACTTAGATGATAGCTTGACTCTCCCCCCACCCGCCCCATTCTTCCTTGTGTTTTTCACTACTAACTAATTTTTAACATTGTTTGTAATTTAGGTCTATATTCTAGTCTTCAGGAAATCTGACATAATAGCTTTTCTTATGTACTACAAAATTCTACTCTTTAGTGATGATCAGAAAGCCCTAGTTTGTTCTAGAGAAACTTGCATATTTCATCAAGAAATGTATTATATTGCATATTGTTGTACAGTTTTTGTGTTAATCATGGTACTTAAAAAATCTGAAATGATAAAAATTTTATTATTCTTCTATACTTGTAAAATGTGAAAAAATTATTTGAGAGTGTAAAACTGGAAATTTTCCTAGTAAATTTCCAGTTTACTGTGGGATATGTGAAATGCTTTAATTTTGTCATCTTCAGAAATGTTCTTTTGTCAATTCTGAATTTCATTTAATTTTTAAAATTGTTTATGTGTAAATCTCGAGTATATGGTAGTTTGATGGTTAAAAAACCTAAATTGGGGGAAAAAATAGTTATTTTCTTTGTCTAACAGAATAATCCTCCTCTGAAGTCACGGAGCTTCTCACTTGCATCTAGTGGTAGTTCTCCTATATCCCAGAGGAGACCAAGTCAAAATGCCATTTCTTTTTTTAATGTTGGACATTCCAAACTGCAATCAGTGAGCAAAAGAGCTCACTTACCTCCAGATCATCTTGTGGAAGTCAGAGAAGTAAGTATCAATTAAAATAAATCTTAAAATGCAAAATAGTATCTTGCCTGCTTGATTTTGTCACAGATTTTTTTAATATACTCTTTTTTGTCTTCTGTGGCCCTTGTTTCCCATCTACTATGCCAAGATAATTCAGTGATTAATATTCTGATTATATGTATTATCACAAATTTTCTCATGTCTATCAGTTATGTGCATTTTTTAAACATCTTTCAGTCTCAAAAGAAAACTTTTTTTGAACCCAGAGGTACTAAACAATTGAGTCACATCCCCAGCCCTTTTCATTTTTTATTTTAAGACAGAGTTTTGCTAAGTTTTGCTTAGGGCCTTGCTAAAGTTGCTGAGACTGGCTTCAAACTTGGAATCCTCCTGTTTCAGCCTCCCAGCCACTGGGCTACAGGCATGTGCCACTGCATCTGGCCTAAAAGTAGATTCTTTTGATAGAAAATTAATAATCAAGTAAGCTCTTTGCTTGCCTGTGTGTGGTTGGGTCTTTGTGTCCTTATGTATTGAGACTACTGTCCTAATTGCTTATAGGTTCTCTTCTATGAAGGCTTTAATGAACCTGATCTTTTCTTTTGTGCTCTAATGATTGCTTTGTTATTCTCACTGGTACAGTGGTGATTTCTTATAATATCCACACTACAGGATCCTATGTCTTTAAATATACTTTCCATATCAAGATGTTAATATTTAACATGTCACTCTGGAATTTGTGTGTAGAGAGAGTGTATCCTCAAAGTTTCACAACTACCTCTTTGAGTAGGACAGCTGTTACATTAGAGAGTTGACTAGTTTAATGGTAGCCTTTCCTTCAAGTATGGCTCCAGTGATTATGCTAGGACTTGCGTGGGGACCATTGTTTGGCAGTCTCTGTGACATTGCCACCCCTTACCTCCACACATACATAAAAAAGTCTTAGGTGAATGCCTATGTCTTCACTAGAGTGGTACTTTTGCATATAAGAACACAACAGGTCAAACTTCAAGATTATGAGTGTACTGGGAACATTTCTATATGCTAATGGGATAATTCTGTTTCTGAAAAAACAATCCTTTTACAAGTTTTTTTTTATGCCATTTTTGGGTCCTCCATACAATTATTAAATATACCTGCAGAATTGCTTTTTCCTTTATAGTGTAGTTTATTGCTGATTATTAGAAACCATTACAGCCTAGTCTCTGGAACCATATCATATTTTAGTCATGTTTATGATGGCATCTGTTTAAGAATCTGTTTTCAGTTTGTGGCTTAGTTGTATTTCATTGTGAGAACTATAAGTACTGTATGAAACTATGAGTTTCTGAGCCTATCCAAAACAGTTTTTATCTAAGACAATGATTGAAAAGATTTGTGTTAAGCTAAAACTGTAGATCAGCTTTCATAAGCTGACACAACTTTTTAAATTTGTAGAAAAGTTGGAAAAATACAATAGAATTTCTGTATATTCTTTATCCAATTTTCTGTGATGTTATTGTCTTATATAACTAGAATATAATTATCAAAACCTGGAAATTATATTGACATAATTCTTATAGTCCTTACCCAAATTTTAGCAGTTTCTCTACTGATGCTTTTTCTTGGTCCTGGATCTTGTCCAGGATCCTGCATTTCACGTAATTATTATTTGTTTAGTCTCCTTCAGCATGTAATTGTTTCTTTCTTTTTTTTTTTTTTTTTAAATATTTTTCTAGTTGTAGATGGACACAATGTCTTTATTTTATTGCTTTGTATGTGGTGCTGAGGATCGAACCCAGGGCCTTACGCATGCAAGGCAAGCGCTCTACCGCTGAGCTACAATCCTAGCCCGTAATTGTTTCTTTTTTTTTTTTTTTTTTTTAAATATTTTATTTTTTTTCCCAAAAGTTGCATTTTAATACATGTTGGCAAACATAACAGAAAAAAACAAATTATCAGAAGCTGTACACACTATTCACTGAAAACATTTGTTGAGGCAAATAGAAAAAAAATTGTTACAATCATAATTTTTCTAACTTTGCACAAAATTATAAGCAGATTTGATAAAGAGATTCCGTAATTGTTTCTTAATTATTCTTTCTCTTTCATGTTCTTGACACTTACAAAGACTTGATTTTCTTTCTTTTTTTCCTTTTCTTTTGTTTTTTTTAATGGTACTAGGAATTGAACGAAGGGGTACTTTATCACTGAGTTACCGCCCCCACCCTAGTCTTTTTTATATTTTATTTTGAGACAGAGTTTCACCAAATAGCTACGACTGGCCTTGGACTTAATGTGATCCGCCTGTCTCAGGCTCTAAAGTAGCTGGAATCACAGGCATGAGCCACCATGCCAAGCTGATCTTTTTTTTTTTTTTAAATATTCTTGAATTTGGAGTTGTCTAATGCTTTCTTGTGATTCGAATGAGATTATACATTTTGGGAAAGAATGCCACAGAAAAGATGTCGTGTCCTCAGTACATCATATCAGAGTCATGATGTTGCTATGTCTTACTACTGGTTATGTTGGCCTCAACCACTTGTTTAGGGTGACTTCTATTCAATTTCTCCAGCAGTTGCCATCTTTCCCTTTGTAGTTAATATCTTGAGGAGATATGTTGATAACATGCAAATTTTTTTATATCAAGCTGACTTATGGTTCTAGGTAACAATTCTCAAACTTTTTGGTCTTGAGGCCCCTTTCATTCTTAAAAATTATTGAGGATTTCAAAGCGTATTTGGTATATATGAGTTAAGTTTACTGATATGTACCTTATTAGAAATCAGAATAGAGAAATTAAAAATTTTATTATTTTGAAATAAAAGAAGCCCATGTTATTATAATAATGTTTCATGTCAAATAATGATCTTCTTCCAAAACCAACAAAATTATTACTGAAAAGAGTGGATTGTTTTTATACTTTTCCAATCTCTTCAATGTCTGATTTAATATAATACAGTAGAATTCTCATATCTGCTTGTGTGTTCAATCTGTTGCAGTTTTTTGGGTTGAAATATCTCACACATATGTGTTAGAGGAAAAAGGAATGTTTCTATAGTTTTTTCAAGAATTTTTGGCTATTTATTGAAATCACACCAAAACTTGCCAACTGTTAATTTCTTAAATGTTAGATGCAGTGTGGAATCTAATACATCTAAATGAATTTTTTTCTGTTCTATAACATGAAAGTCTCCTCACTGGTGTGTCATATATCTTGAATGGATCTTTAACCTATCCATGATTTTGTAATAGCATTCATTAGTAGTCATTTGGGAGATACTAGTTCATAGTCAGGTCTGGCAAATGTTGATTCATTTTGTCATTATACACTGTCTAAAATTCACAATAACATCCTCATTAGTCTCATCAGAAAGGACTTTCAGTATTGGGAAGCTATCAAACCCATGGTGGCAGACACAGGATTTCCAAAATTCTAATTTTCATTTTAAAGCTTAAATTTTATAATTAGAACAAATACTATCAATTATCTTTTTTCTCTTGAAATGATAAACTCATTTTGTTCAATTTTGAAAAAATACCTTATTTACTCCCAAGTTTGAATAGCCATATTCATATTCATATTCTGTTAGTCATTCTTTCACATAAAAATGGTAACCTGTGGAGGGGAAAAAAAAAACTAGTTCAGTCTGCAACTTATTTACAGAAGTGCTTTTTCTCTAGGCAGTCTTTGTACTTTGGTGTGCAACAGAAGTACTTTATGAATACTTGCCATTTTTCACAGTATTTACTTTAAAAATATGTCCTTGAGTCAAGATATAGGCATGTGCCATTGTGTCTTGCAAACTTGGCTTCCTTTCTATGAGTGAAGGATATAGAGATCCCTTGTAGGATTGGTGCCACTACCTTGATTCTCAATAATTTCACTGTTTTTACCCATGGTGCAAAAATAACCATAGCTTAAAAGGTAAATAACTTACTTAAATTATTATGAAAATAGTTTTGACTTCACCCACCCTGTGGAAGAAGTCTGACAGGATCTACAGAACACACTTTGAGAATTACTTTTTTAGAAATATCCAGCTCTGGGAGATTGTAGTGCAGAAATGCAGTATGAATCAGAATGTGTTTAAACAGAACATTTTAATCCAAGTCCCTGCATAAGTCCAGTGTTAGATTAAGTAACAGTAGGCAAAAACAATTGAATCATGGAGAAAAAGTTATATTGTGCTTGATATTAAATATTACAAAATATTTACCTAATTAAAATGACCTTTTAATTTTCTGCTGTTTACTATTAGTCCTACTTATTGTTTCACTTTCATTAATCAGTGCATGCTTCATCCTGGGGTTATCCTAGCCCACAGTAGCTAAAATGATAATTTTAATAAGTGAGGCAAATTAACACACAATGATTAAAATTATGGACCTAATCTGTTTTTTTTGTTTTTTGTTTTTTGGGATACTGGAGATTGAACTCAGGGACACTTGACCACTGAGCCACATCCCCAGCCCTATTTTGTGTTCTATGTAGAGACAGGGTTTCACTGAGTTGCTTAGTGCCTCACCATTGCTGAGGCTGGCTTAAAACTCACGATCTTCTGTCTCAGCCTCTCTAAGTGCTGGGATTACAGGCTTGCGCGACCGCGCCCAGCTCCTAATCTGGTTTTCAGACAAACTAGATGCTGATAATGTAACACTCTCTCCATATTGCTATATGTAGTAACAAAATTCAGGTTGACCAAGTTTTTAGCATTCCTGAAATCTCTCTCCTTTAAGGAACTGGTTTTATAGTGTCAGGAACAATCACTAATAACAGTTTCACAGATTACTTTTCCACTTCTTTGTGAATATATGATCAGTTTGCTTTTTTGTTTTGTAGAGGGCCATTACTAAATTTTAACGTTTGTACTTTTTTTTTTTTAAATATTTTTTTAGTTGTTGATGGACACAATGTCTTTATTGCTTTGTATGTGGTGCTGAGGATCGAACCCAGGGCCTCACGCATGCGAGGCAAGCGCTCTACCGCTGAGCAACAATCCCAGCCCCACGTTTGTACTTTCTTAATCACT
>CM053409.1:58409427-58423565 GCA_028644305.1 Xerus rutilus
GGTACTGGGGATTGAACTCAGGGGCACTCGACCACTGAGCCACATCCCCAGCCCTATTTTGTGTTTTTATGTAGAGACAGGGTCTCACTGAGTTGCTTAGCGCCTCGCCGTTGCTGAGGCTGGCTTTGAACTCGCGATTCTCCTGTCTCAGCCTCCCTAAGTGCTGGGATTACAAGCGTGAGCCACCGCGCCCGGCTATCACTTCTAACATCAGTACTATCTATCAGGTGACTTTTTTGAGTCATTTGCAAAAAGAAACACCCTTTCCCACTTTCAATTGTTGTTATATTGTGACTTCTGATTTTTTTTTTGCACCAGGGATTGAACTCAGGGGCACTCGACCACAGAGCCACATCCCCAGCCCTATTTTGTGTTTTATGTAGAGACAGGGTCTCACTGAGTTGCTTAGTGCCTCACCGTTGCTGAGGCTGGTTTTGAACTTGCGATTCTCCTGTCTCAGCCTCTCTAAGTGCTGGGATTACAGGTGTGCGCCACCGTGCCCGGCTAACTTCTGATTATTTATGTCATGAATATTTTAGTTGTGATTTTTGTCTTTATTCAGCTTGTATTAGCTTATAACATAGAAAAGTACAAAGAACATAAGTACCTTTTCATATAATGTCCATGTAATCACCTCCTGGATCAAGAAATTAAATGTTACCAATATGCTAGAAGACCCTTTCATGCTTCCATCATTGTCCACTTTCTCACTCTTTTGACTTCTAACACCATAGATAGGTTTTGCCCTCTTTTGAAATTTCTAAAAGTAGAACCATACAGTATGTATTACTTTGGGCACAGCTTCTCTTTGGTTTACATTATATATTCGAGCTTTACTTATGATGTTGAATGTAGCTGTTTCTTTTCATTGCCAGATAATGTTTACTACATGAATATGCTATAATATTTTTTCCATTCTAGTGTTGATGAACATTTGAGTTTATGAACATATATATCTGTTGGTTACATACTTGAGTATAGTTGTTGGATTATGAATTATATTTATTTAGCTATAGTAAATGTTGCTAAACTATAGTGAAGATTGGTTGAACTTGTTGGTATGTTTGAATTATAAATAGTCCAATTTTTTTGTGAGTGATGTTGGAAATTGAATCCAAGGCTAAGTGTGCTAGGCCAGTGTGCTAGACAAGTGCTCTACCACTGAGCTATCTTCCTAGCCTCATTTAGTCCCCAAATTTATTTGGAAAAACATTTATACACAAAGCGTGTGTGTCTGTGTGTCCATGTATAAGTGTGTTTATATGGATATCTTTAAACTCATACTTCTCTTTTAAAGACTTTTTCCCCCCTGTGAATGGCAAATGCTTGAACCTGAACTATGGCGCATGTTTTTCAGGTCCTCTTCCATGCATGATTGATTTGCTTGGTAGGATGAGTTTGCATCCCTCTTTCTCTAGCCCTCTAAAAAACTGTATTAAAAATCATCTGGAACAGAGACACTGAGAGCTAAGAGTCTCCACTGTAGAGTTTCTGTGTAAATTAAGCTAGTGGCTGAAGGATGGGCAATGAGAACCTTCTGCTTACAATTCAAATATTTAAGCATTGTAAATTAGGTTTTCATCTAAAAAAAAATAGGGTTTCTCTTCAGTTATTCCATTGGCTGCATTAGAAAAAGTAGACAAGGCTCCTAATCAAAGCAGAATGTGTTAAATTCCTTTGACCTGAAAAGCTTATACCCAGTACTTTTGCCAAAATCAGCCTAACAGGGACAGAAAATTAGATTAGGAAAGAGGAAACAAGTAAACACTCATGTTCTCATTGCAGGTTCAAATTAAGCCTGACCAAAGTATAGTGAAAATTGTTGACACTATAGGAAATTAATTTTACTTTGGTTTTAGTTAGTTAGTTTGGTTTTTTTGCAGTGCTGGGGTTCAAACTTAGGACCTCACATGTGCTAGGCAGGTGCTCTACCACTAAACACCCCCATCCCTGATTTTACTTTGAATGAAGTATTCGATCTTGCTATTAATCCGAATTTATAATGCTTAAATACTTTGAATTGTAAGCAGAAGGTTCTGGGGCTGGGGCTGCGGCTCAGTGGCAGAGTGCTTGCCTAGCACGCATGAGGCACTGTGTTCAATTCTTAGCACCACATACAAAAAAATAAGCAAAGACATGCTGTCCATCTACAACTACAAAAAATAAAAATAAAACACAATGTTCTTTCTGATAACTTGTACACATTTATACTGTTAATAATAAGTGACAAGGGCTGGGATTGTAGCTCAGCGGTAGAGCGCTTGCCTTGCATGCATGAGGCCCTGGGTTCGACCCTCAGCACCACGTACAAAGCAATAAAATAAAGACATTGTGTCCATCTACAACTAAAAAAATATTTAAAAAAAAAAAAAAAAAAAAGTGACAAGACCTTTGTTGCTTCTAAAGAAAAACTACAGCCACCAAAAGTCACAATCTTTTTCTCATTTGATAAATAACTATTAAATGCTTATTAACTGGAAATAGCCTAGCAAACTTAAAAATAGATTTCTAAGCCTAATATGTAGTAAAAATGGCTGAGAAGCTAAGTATGGTAATTAAAATGAATGTATACATGTTACACAGAAATTATGGCAATTGTTTTCCTTAGATGATGTCTCATGCTGAAGGACAACAGAGAGACTTAATTAGACGAATTGAATGCCTTCCAACTTCTGGTCTTCTTAGTTCCTTGGACCAGGATCTCTTAATGCTCAAAGCTACTTCCATGGCAACCATGAACTGCTTAAATGACTGCTTTCATATTCTCCAGTTGCAGCATGCATCACATCAGAAGGGTTCATTGCCTTCAGGTAAGTTAGAGATTAAAGGTAAGCTTAACGTTGAAGGACAAAACCTGGAGAGGACTGCATCTGTTATCATTCTAACTCCAGAAAACATTTTAAAAGAAAAGAAAACCAGTGAACCTCTAGGTTTTTAGTTATTACACTAACATACAAATTCATCCTAATTGTGCTGTTGACTGAATCTGAAATAATTTTAGGTCTAATACCTAAGATCCCTGAATATTTCTTTAGAGATCTCAAGTTTCGCATGTCAAAATCTAAAGTCAAAACCCTTGACTCCTATATTTCTGTTAAAATTGCTGGTATCACTATTCATCTGTTGATTCAGTTGACCAAAGTGGAAACATTGGGTTTATTTCTCAAGTTTTGGTTTAGTATACTACTCATCATTTTATTTTTTACACATATGTATATAAATATCATTTGTCAGTCAACTTGTAGTTTGAAACTTAATATACATCTAGTATTTTAGAGTATCTGTTGAAATTCATTATATTGGGGAAAAAGGACTTTATTTCATAGAGTATAACAATTGAGTTCTTCCATAAATTAGATGATTCAACCTATCATGTCATTAATAATGGAACTTAGTATTTCATAACAACTCATTATTCCAACTAATTCCCCTTACTTATAAAGGGTATTTTAGAAAGCCAGCAAGTTTCTGCTCAGGAAAATGTTTACTTTAGTCATTTTATAGTGTGGATTCTATCTTCTTATATGCCTAAATTCAGCATTTCTAGTCAATAAACTATTTTTAATAGTAATTGTAATATAGGTGAGAGCACTGTTGGAGAGGCAAATAAGTTCTGTATGTTCCTTCTTAAGAACTCATAGTTTAGTTGGGAAAGAAACATACAAATAGTAACTATAAAATAGTATACAAACCAGAAACCACCACTGTTAATATATTAAAATAACCTCTTTCCTCAAATTTTTCTTTTTATTTCTTATTTTTTATTTTACATTCTTGGTCTTAGAAAATATATATAAGTTTGTGCCTTATATTTTCTACTTAATATCAAAACTATATTCCAAGTTTTTACCTGTTTTTGTTAAGTAACTTTTATTGGCTGTATTATATTCCGCAGGGATATATTTTGTTTAACTTAACTATTCTCCTGTGTTGAATATTAGAAGAGTTTCCTTAATCTATGAAATTTGGTTTAATTTTCGTTATTATTACTTTGGCCAGGAAAATGAAAAAGTGTATTTCCAGTCTATGCTACTTAATTTTAAAACATATATCAAGTAGCACAGTGCTAGATACTGGATTAAATGCTCAGTAAATACTTTACTAAATACTATGTAATTTTAAAAATTTATAGAAATTTTATTTGGATGATTTAAATTAACCCATTTTGTCCAGTTGTCCCAGATATGACACACATATAAAAAATATAGCATCTAGGGGCTGGGGTTGTGGCTCAGTGGTAGAGCACTTGCCTGGCATGTATGAGTCACTGGGTTCGATCCTCAGCACTACATAAAGATAAATAAATAAAATAAAGATATAAAAATATATATATATAGCATCTAGAGCAGGGGTTGTAACTTGGTGGTAGAGTGCTTGCCTAGCATGCATGAGGTACTGGGTTTGATTCTCAGCGCCACATATAAATAAAATAAAGGTCCATCAACAACTAAAAAAATATTTAAAAAAATATATAGCATCTAATATAATTATGTAACAATTATATAACAACAGTATCACTAAAGTGTAATTATATTAATTAATGTATATAAGCTCAAGTTTATGATTTCCAATCTATTTTAATTCACCAGTATCAGTTTTGTTGAAATATTTGCAGAATTGACAATTTGGGACTTAAATAGGTTTAACTGGCATTGGTCTCTCTCAATGTAAATTGCCATCTTTTCCAAATTAGGTATGTAAGAATTTATTCTTAAGTTACTTGAGAATGAAAATATAACTTGAAAAGAAAAAGTTAATTACCTTTGCACTCTTTTTTTTTTTTTGAGAAAAGGGACAGGTTTTATTGTTCTGCTAGCAAAGGAGAAATCCTGCCCCAGAGTCTGTGATTCTCTCTATTCAGATTTGGCCTGAGTAAATGATTGGTTTGATAAATGGTTTTGTTATGGTTTTCAGTCAGTTAAGTGAGCTCTCTCTCTTTTTTTTCTTTTTTCTTTTTTGGTATTGGGGTGCTAAACCACTGAGCCACATCCCCAGTCCCATTTTGTGTTTTATTTAGAGACAGGGTCTCCTTGAGTTGCTTAGCACCCTGCCGTTGCTGAGGCTGGCTTTGAACTCAAGATTCTCCTGTCTCAGCCTCCCAAAGTGCTGGGATTACAGGTGTGTGCCACTGTGCCTGGCTTAAGTGCTCTTAAAATGGGTCTTTTAATGAGTTCATGTGTGTTTTATTTTCCAGAAGTAAACACATATAGATGTTGATATTAAAAATAAATATTTTGCTGGGCGTGGTAGCGCGTGCCTGTAATCCTAGCTCCTTGGGAGACTGAGGCAGGAGGATCATGAGTTCAAAGCCAGTCTCAGCAACTTAGTGAGGTCCTAAGAAACTCAGTGAGACTCTGTCTCTAAATAAAATACATAAATGGGGCTGGGGCTGTAGCTCAGTGTTAGAGCGTTTGCCTAGCATGCATGAGGCACTGGGTTTGATCCTCAGCACCACGCATAAATAATAAACGAATAAAATAAAGATTCATCAACAACTAAAAAATATTTTTAAATAAATAAATAAATAAATAAAATACAAAAGTGGGCTGGGGATGTGGCTTGTAGTTAAGTGCCCCTGGGTTCAATCCCCGGTACCAAAAAGAAAACATTTTAAGGTAGAAACAAAGTGTTTGCATTTCTTTGTAATTTTATTTATGTATTTGTTTACTTTTAAATTTACTTTTTGTGTAGTATTAGGGATTGAAGCCATGAGCTTATGCATGCTAAGTAGACACTACCACTTGAGCTGCCTTCCCAGTTCATTTCTTTGGAATTTTAAAACAGGCCCGATGAACTTATCTAGGGTATTCCTCCAATCATGAATCCCCTCACTGCCAAGTAAGACTGAACAAAGCAAGATGTTCTAGTAGCCTGGTGGGTACTTTGTAATTCATTCCTCTGTTGAAATCTTGGGTATTGTTATAGACTGAGTAAATTCTTTGCTCTTATAAATTTCTGCTATAGTAGTCTTGGTGTCCCCTATTATAGCAGTCAATAATCTAGCTTCTGTGAAACCTAAATCAGCCTCTGAAATCAACTGGAACATTTTCCATTATTGATTAGGTATAGAATCCACTTTGTTAAACTAGTTGAGGGTAACAAGAGACCTTTGAGTCATTAACAGAGAAGATGACAGGTCTCCAAATGTGACCACTGTCTTTTAGTAGGTCAGCTATTATTTATTTAGTAGAAAGAAATGTCTTTCAGTTTAAAAGTTATATGGTGCTTTTTTATGATTGAAAAAATAAGGACATGTACGTGCAATTCTTAAATTAGGTCCAGGGAGTTATTTTGATTGGTTAGAAAACTGTAGTCCCAAATGGAAACAAATTTTACATTTCACAGCCCTAGATTCCTGACCCCCTAAAGCATAATTGCATACTTTTTGATTACTAGAGGCAAATATTCTTAATAGAGAAGAGAGCATATCAACTGATTGGGAATATACTTCATGATTCACAGGCGTGGCCAGGAAATGAATTCAGTCCTATTCAAGGTTGATTTCTTTTAAATAGGATCTGATTTCTAATTGCCGGTTGCTGTGTTGTAAAATACCCAATCATGGTGCTCATGCTAATGAGATCCAAGTCGCTGTGTTTCAGGGTCATTTAACAGGTTGAATTGCTTTTTAGTCTTGTAGGCTCAAAACACAGTTGTTTAATAAAATCCACATCTGCTGAACTTTCCAGATTATGAGCAAGTTTCAGCAAAAGTTTTCTCTTACTTCATCAGGAACGACAATCGAGTGGTTAGAACCAAAGGTACCTTTATCAGACCACTATAAAAATGGAGCTGATCAACCATTTGCAACTGAGCACAATAAACCTGTGGCAGTCCCAGAAGAGCAGTCTGTTGCAGAATCTGGACTATTAGCAAGGGTAAGGTAATATAAAAATACAGTTATGATGTGTTAAAAAAAAATTAGGAATCTCTGAAAAAGATCAGTTTTCTCTATGTTGTTAAAGCATTTGAGTCAGTATAACACTTGCAGGTTCTAAACATTGTTGTTCTACTTTAAACTTCATTTGCTTTGGAAGAGGTCTCTTATATTAAACTTGAACATTTTGTATTTTCCAGGCTAAATCATATATCCTTTTTAGTTTTGGTTTAGTTTTACTTGATAAAAAAATATTTTTTAAAATAAAAATTTGCATGCTTTTCTTTTTCTAGAAAATAAGTTACATAATTATTTGCACAGCATTTATTTCTTACATTTCTTATCCATTATCTTAGCTTAACATTGTTTACTAGATGTTTACTATTACATTTATAAACTTAAAAGTTTACTATTATAGTAAGCTTTTTTAAAAATATTTTTCAAGGGGGCTGGGGTTATGGCTCAGTGGTTGAGCGCTTGCCTCGCATATGTGAGGCACTGGGTTCGATCCTCAGCACCACATAAAATGAATAAAGATATAAAAAAAATAATAGCACATTAATAAAAAAAAAGATTTTAAAAAAATTTAAAAAAATATTTTTCAGTTGTAGATGGACACAATACCTTTATTTTGTTTATTTAGTTTTTTTATGTGGTGCTGGGATTGGTGCCTCACGTGTGCTAGGCAAGCGCTGTACCACTAAGCCACAACCCCAGTCCTATAGTAAGCTTTTTGATAGTATTTTATCAAACTGATTGTTTTAATATTACTCTACTTAAAATAGTACATGATGTCAGGTTTTAATATGTTTTTTAAAAGTATTTATTGCACATTTCTCAGAATCCGTAGAGTGTTGTTATATTCATAGATCCACCACTGTTATAAGTCATATTATTTTTTTGCCTGTTATTTTTATGGCCACTGTAATTACATAGGTAATTTTATTTTAAGCTATTTTTACTTGACTCTCTTAAGCATTTTTCCCTGTTGTTCTGGCCCATATAATTAAAGTTTTAAAGGTTATGAAATAGGCTGTTGAGTTAATGTCTCTATTGGCAAATAATCTACTTTGTTATTCTTTATTATTATAAATAGCATTTTATTATCTTGTTTACTGTTTCTCCCCTTCCCCTTTCTTTGGATTACTTTCTTTGGTTGTGTCCCAAGTAGAATTACTGCATCAAGAGTAATGCATGATTTATGGTTATTTATACTTTGGTAAATTATTTTGTAAAAGAAATATGTGACACAGGAACTTGGAAAGCTGGTAAAGGCATTGATTTGATGAGGCAGGCAGTGGAGACGGAGTAGGCAGGGAAGCAGGAAAAAAAAGTAATGTATGAAATTTTTTTTTTTCTGTATAACTTTTTGCCTAGATCATTTGTAGAGTCAAGCAGTTAATAAATATTTATTCAGCTATCAGGTATATGACAAGTCCAATATTAGGAACTGAAGAAACAAAATATAGAAGATGTTTCATTGAAGAGATTTATAATCTGCTTAAAGTCCTAACATGTATACACTGAGATGATAATATGAAGTAGTATTTTTTTCCTTAATCGATATGGTTGAGGCCATTGGGAAATAGGCATTCAAAGAAAGAAAAACATATTACATAGAGTGGATGAGAAATGCCTTGGAGACCAAGTGGGAAAGGAATTGGGCATTGAATGGAGACAGGATTTGAAGAGAGGAGGAGTAAGGGGATCCCCAAACAGAGGAATAACATAGGCAGGGATACTGCAATGTGTTTTTTAATTGCCTGATGGTTTTGAACTCAGGATATGGTATTTACAGACATGTGCCAATTAATTAACCATTTTAGCTTCAGTTTCCTCATCTGTAAAGCAGGGATGATAATAGTAATACCTTATAAAATTGTGACAAGGAAGCTAGGCCTGGTAAGGGGAGGCTCAGGCAGGAGGATCACAAATTCAAGGCCAGCCTAGGAAACTTAGTAAGACCCTGTCTCAAAATAGAAAATTAAAAAGGCCAGGGGTATAAGTTAGTGGTAGAGCACCCCTATACCAGTTCAATCTCTAATACCATGGGGAGGTGGGGAAGTGTTAAGGATAAAATAAATTTAGCAGAGCATATAGTTTATGAGAAATGATCACAGTATTGTTGGAGTTTATACTCATGTTGCACTTTAATGAAATGATACTCCCTGGAACACTACTCCATAGAATACAGTGTAAATTGTGCTTCCAAAGAACATAAAAATCATGCAGAAAAATTGAGTCATAATGAGCCGGGTGTGGTTGGCTCATGCCTTGTAATCCCAGCACTTTGGGAGGCTGAGACAGGAGAATTGCGAGTTCAAAGCCAGTTTCAGCAACAGCGAGGCGCTAAGCAACTCAGTGAGACCCTGTCTCTACATAAAACACAAAATAGGGCTGGGATTGTGCCTCAGTGGTCGAGTACCCCGAATTCTATCCCCGGTGCCCCCCGCCCCAAATTGAGTCATAATGGAATGAGAGTAGGGTCAGGGGCATGAAGGAGGGATATGTAAGACTGCTATATGACATAATGTGAAGTTAAAGTGTGGTAGAAGGCTATGGGAAGTATAAATGAAGACCAATGGATAGGCAATATTATGTTTCAAATGAAAAATAAATTTTGGGGGCTGGGGTCGTGGCTCAGTGGTAGAGCGCTTGCCTCGCATGCGTGAGGCACTGGGTTCGATCCTCAGCACCACATACAAAATACATACATAAATAAATAAAATAAAGGTTGTTTTAAAAAAAAAGAAAGAAAAAGAAATTTTGACTTAAAATTGACTGGTTTGGATTAAGTTTTTGAGCGTAAATGACAAGATATAATTGTGGTACTATTTACAAAGCTAGGAAAATTAGGAAGAAAGAACTTTTTAAAGAGAATGTTTAATGTGGTTCTGAACATACTGAATTTTACAAAGGAAGATATGTGATTGCAAATATTTGTAAAAAGCAATTAAGATGATGGAACCATAGCTTTGGAGAGAGATCAGGACTAGAGATAAAATTTTAAGTGAAAGTTAATAAACTCAGGTAAAATACTGCAACATCTTTATTCTTCTATGTAAGAACACAGAGCAGCTGGGTGCAGTGGCTCAAGCCTGTAATCCCAGCACTTAGGGAGGCTGAGACAGGAGAATCGTGAATTCAAAATCAGCTTCAGCAATGGCAAGGTGCTAAGCAACTCAGTGAGACCCTGTCTCTACATAAAACACAAAATAGGGCTGGGGATGTGGCTCAGTGGTTCAGTACCCCTGAGTTCAATCCCCAGTACCAAAAAAAAAAAAAAAAACACAGAGCATGTTGGTGGTCAGCATGGGAGCCTATGTTACAAATGACGCACAGGGTCAACAAGAAGAAAGATTGCTGTTATTTCCAAATCTTTCAAACTTGGTGCATAGAACAAGAACATAGTGTTAGGTGAAAAACATGTAAATGCACAGATTTTTTTTTCCCCTCCAAAGGACATTAGATTCCACTCAGTCACTCCAGCATAGACTTTTTATTGCCCCAAAATTTCACAGATGCCTTCTTTGCAATATAAGTAATGTAAATATAAGTTATACAGTAGTGGACATTTTGCAGCTAAATAAGGAAGAAAGTAAACCCAAGTAAGACTAGAATGAAGCCCATGTCAGAAATCAGGACAAAAATGAGATTAATTTGAGTTTTGTAAACTACTATGATTTCCCTTTGCTGCGCAGTCTCCAATGGTGTGACTTCCTAGAAATTCAACAGCTTTTGCTATTGCATTTGCTAACCATTCTGGGTCAGTAGGGACATTATACATTTGGGCACATTTATTTCAGTTTTGGTGATGTATTTTTACCTTAAGCTTTTTTTAAAGAAAGGCATGATGACCAAGAAGAGGCATTTCATAAAGAAGAGAGAGGCTGGGGTGGTGATGCACACTTGTAATCCTAGCTACTTGGAAGGTGAAGTCAGGAGGATCATAAATTCAAGGCCAGCATGGACGACTTAGCAAGACCCTATCTCAGAATTTTAAAAAGGAAGCGGGGATCTGAGGATAGCTCAGGTAGAATGTTCTTAGGGTTCAATCCCTAGTGCCATCAAAATCAAATAAAAAATAAAAATTTTGAACTTCTAATTTATTTTATTCACACCAAGATTTATAATTAATATTTAGTTGCCAATGTAATTTATCTTTATTTTTCTATTCTAATAAGTGATTTTGACTCTTTTTATGAAAACTATATTTTTAAAAAAATTTTTTTAGTTGTAGATGGACACAATACCTTTATTTTAAATTTATTTATTTTTATGTGGTGCTGAAGATTGAACACAGTGCCTAACACATGCCAGGTGAGTACTCTACCACTGAGCTCCAACCTTAGCCCATGAAAACTATATTCTATTGAAGAGTTTTTCTACCAGATTATATTTTCTTTTTTTTTTTTAATATTTTTTTTTAGTTGTAGATGGACACAATGTCTTCATTTTATTGCTTTGTACATGGTGCTGAGGATCGAACCTAGGGCCTCACACATGAGAGGCAAGCGCTCTTCCATTGAGCTACAATCCCAGCACCCAGATTATATTTTCTGTAATTTAATATTATTTTCATTGGAGGAAATTCAAACCATAAGCAGTAGTTTTAAAGCTATTTTTTGTTTTTGTTTTTCCGGTTGTTTGTTTTATTTTTTGGAGCTAGGATTGGGCCTAGGCCCTCACACATGCTGAGCACACACTCTACCAACAGAGATACACCCTACCCCTGACAACAGTATTTGCATTATTAATCTGTGGCCTAGGTTCTAACCTTAAGTGTAAAGGTACCTTTTCAGAGGGTTGGAGAACATTATTTAATCAAGACCTAGCAAGGTTTTTCTGAGGTCTCATAATTATTTAATCTCATATAGCAATTATATTTGGTATCCATACTTAGAGAGGAAGATAATCAACCTTCCCCCATTTTATAATGAGTAAATGTTCAAGTATACTTAAATTATATTATGTAACTGACTTAGCCAATATTAACAGGAATAGTCTTGACATACTTAACTAGCCACTGAAGAGAGGATGTGGGAAGTCTTTGGGATCTCTCCTCAGGGTCATAAAGACAGAAGTAATTCTGATATATAGAAATAATAATTGTCTGGTCTTAACATAAGGAAATAAACTAGACTGTTAATTGATTTATCAGAATGTTAGTTGAAATAGATTTCTTTGATAGAAGGGAAGTAGAAAACAAAGAAAGATAAAGGCCAAAGAATGGTCAGAAACTTGTTATCTTTTCACTCTGTTACTATGTTTTATATTTTGTTTTTAGCATCTTGAGAATATTGATTTTATACCTGAGTAGGATTGGTTTTCTTTGTCTAGCTACACAGAACAGTTGGGTTTTTTGTTAGGTAGGATTTGATTATGGAAGGGAAAAAATCAAAAGCAAAGACATAAACAAAATCATTGCCTTTTAAAATTTTTCATAACTTTAAAATCTTATAGGATACCAACTGATAACATCCTTATATAAAGCTCTCTTGCACAGAGATACTAGTGAGGCTTTCTGATGAAAGATGGGACATCAACCCCACATAAATCTATAATGTTATAGCTGATAAGAGTCTATAAAATCTTAGGATGTGAAACCATTGTTTAAATAAAAATAAAAATTATTTCTCTTAACCAGTCATTTGGAGATAGGAGCTCCAAATTGAGAGCTGAAACATTTTCAGTTTCTGTACAAGGACCTAGAATAGAACTTGTGATCCTTCTGCCTCAGTCTCCCGAGTTGCTGGTATTACAGGCTGCACCACCATGCCCGGTGCTTGCAGTTATTTTAAAATTTACTCCTACACCTGCTGAATCCCAGTATTATATATAATTATAATGTACCAATAAATTTGTTTTCTTTTCTTTTTGTTTTTAATACTGGATGTTGAACCCAGGGGCACTATACCACTGAGCTACATTCCCAGACCCTTTTATTTTTTATTTTGAGACAGGTTTTTGCTAAGTTGCTGAGGCCAACCTTGAGTTGTGATCCTCTTGCTTCAGCCTCCAGAGTCTTCTGGGATCACAGGTGTGCACCACCATGCCTGGCTAAAAAGTACCCTATAGTTTTAGCTTAAAAAGAAGTAAATGTTTAATTCTCAAAACTCCTAAAACTTAAATTATATGTAGTAGTGATGTCCCCAGGCAGGTGGTCAAAGCCTGAGATTCAAATGAGGCATTCTTTACTCTTTTTGAAAAATTCTGTTTCTACAAAATAAATGTATCTTATATGTGGTGTCTGTGGTAAAAACCACAATATTTTCAATTCCAGCAATAATGGGCTCTTCGAAGAAAATTTATTCCATGGCAAAATGATGGAATTTATATTTTTCAGATGATTTTTACCCATCCTTTGATTGATTTAGATCCAGTAGAAATCTCATAAAGCCTGATGTTTAAACCTTTTATTCTTAATGGATATTGGTAAGTTTATAATACTAGACTTTTACTTTGTTTTACATCAAGGAACCTGAAGAAGTAAATGAAGATGATGAGGTAGAGGACACCTGTGACAACAAGGAGGATGACCTGGGAGCTGTAGAAGAGCAACGCAGTGTAATCCTACATCTCTTGTCACAGCTCAAGCTGGGCATGGACTTAACAAGAGTAAGTAATGGTATAAACTGTCTATGGAGATTGTTAATTCAGGACCATACTGGAAACTGTTTATGTTGTCAGGGCTTTTCTTTTATATGATTAGTTTCTTAGTTTCTTAATCAGCATTTCTTAATTTTATAAAAATCTAATGGTTTTTTTGTGTTCAGGGCTTTTCTTTTATATGATTAGTTTCTTAGTCTCTTAATCAGCATTTCTTAATTTTATAAAAATCTAATGGTTTTTTGTGTGCAGCAGGGAGTGTCATAATAAGTCCCATTTCTGTAATAAATAAAAGGGATTCGTTGGTATACTATACTGGAAAATCTAAGAAAAAGGATGTAATCTTATAAAAACCGTAAGAAACAATTTGCCAAATTGAACATGACTATGTTCCAATAAATTTTTACTTAAAAAAGCAGAGGGAGGGGCTGGAATGGTGGCTCAGTGGTAAAGCACTTGCCTAGCATGTGTGAGGCACTGGGTTCCATTCTCAGCACCACATATAAATAAATAAAATAAAAATCTATTGACAACTAAAAAATATTTTTAAAAAAAGCTGAAGACTTAGGAGGCTGAAGCATGAGGCTTATAAGTTCAAGACCAGCCAGAGCAACTTAATAAGACCCTGCCTCAAAATTAAAAAAAATAAGCC
>CM053409.1:58423665-58488873 GCA_028644305.1 Xerus rutilus
TGGCTCAAGCCTGTAATCCCAGCACTTAGGGAGGCTGAGACAGGAGAATTGCGAGTTCAAAGCCAGCCTCAGCAATGGCGAGGCGCTAAGCAACTCAGTGAGACCCTGTCTCTACATAAAACACAAAATAGGGCTGGGGATGTGGCTCAGTGGTCGAGTACCCCTGAGTTCAATCCCCAGTACCAAAAAAAAAAAAAAATAATAAGCCAAATATGTATCTCAGTGGTAAAGCACCCTTTGAGTCAATCCCCAATACCCAAGGGGTAAAACAAAACAAAAACAGGTCAGATTTGGCCCTAAAGTTATAGTTTATAGATCCCTCCTCTACAGTTTTACTACTTTAAAAGTATAATCTAGCCGGGCACGATGGCGCAAGCCTGTAATCCCAGCACTTAGGGAGGCTGAGACAGGAGAATCGTGAGTTCAAAGCCAGCCTCAGCAATGGCGAGGCACTAAGCAACTCACTGAGACTCTGTCTCTACATAAAACACAAAATAGGACTGGAGATGTGGCTCAGTGGTCGAGTGCCCCCAAGTTCAATCTCCAGTACCAAAAAAATTTAAAATTTAAAAAAAAAAAAAGTATAATCTAAAGGCCAGCAGCAGCAGCATCCCCTTGGAACTTGTTAGAAATGCCGAATCTCAATCCCCAATCCCAGACTTAATGGACCAGAATCTACATTTTAATTAGATATCCAGCTGATTCATGTGTATGTTAAAGTTTAAGAAGCATTGATCTATGATTTTTAATTTTCAACCAATCTTCTTTATTCACAATTAAAATAATTAATGTGGTTTAATTTGTTTAAACAATTAATCCATAACATTAATTCTAAAAGTATATTAGGCTTAAAACCTATGTATGTCAAATATTAATACTGTGGGATTGTTTACCTTTAATTGCTACTGATATGATTTTGCATTGATATGGAATTTCAAAATTGACTTATCTAGATGTTTCAAATTGAGATTTTGTTGCCATTAAAGGTGATGAAAGTTTAAGGATTATTTTCAATGACTTGTTCAACTGAAAATGCAACTTAAATAGAAAGCATTTTGAGTTTAGTATTCACTTAAAGCTCATTCTTTTTTAATTTAATTTACTGTGTTTCACAGTAGGTTTTAAAAAAAGAATGGGTTGCTTTTCAAAGTCTACTAAGGAGCAGGCATTTTAGGAATTAATAAGAAAACTCATTAATATTTCATTTAACTTCAGTACTTCAATTAAATATCATTTTGTTCAAGAAATAGTTTCATATTATTGGTCCAGCAAAGACTTTATTAGTTGTGAAGTTAGTAAAAAATGAGTAGTCATCTGAGGGGTTCATTTGGTATTAATATGGTGTTTCCTATCCTTTGGTAGATTTAGGTTTAGAAGGTATAAAAACAATGTTGGGGTTTATGAAGTGTAAGAACATTTGAAAAGAATATTGTAGTAAAGCTCTCTCTTGGCATGAATAACTGTATATGACATACTTCTCCATATTTGTGCCATGTTAATTAAAAAGTTATGTATTACTATTAACCAAAGACAAATTAGGAACAATCATGTAATATTTTTTAAAATGGTACTTTTCAAGGAATATTAAGGAATCTGTGACTAAACTGCAGTGACACCTACCACCTATCTTAACTATCACACTGATTAACAAATATCTACTGAGCCCATATTATATTCCAGACACTGTGCTAAGTATTGGGACAGCAAGGAAGAAGATAGCCATGGGCCCAGCCTCCATGTTCTAGTTAAGTAATGTATATTTTCTCCACATGTTGTAAATGAGTAATGTGTATTTTCCCTATTAGTCCTTTTAAAATAATATTATTTAATTATTATAATGAAACATGTTGTAGAAATTTAAAAAAAAGAAAAAGAATTTCCCATCATGCAACCGTTCTAACATATACAGCTCTCACTTTAAAGATTCTGAAGATCCTCTTCAGTCTTTACTTATAGGCAATTTCTCTTCTTTTTTTTTTTTTTTCCAGTTACTGTCTTTTCTTTGTTGAAATATGTTTTACACACAGAAGACTTAAGAATACTTATAAACATTCAGAGAATAATGGTAAAATGAAACTCATTTACCCACCCCCTCTTACATTAAGTTATAGAACATTGACAGAATATAAAGGCTCTTTGAGTGCCCCTCCTAGTTATAACTCACCTACTGTTGCCTAAATATAGCACCTTACTTGTTTTTTGTGTTAATCATCCTCTTAGTTTTCTCCATAGTTTTACAACTTGTGTTTGTACCCCATAACAATGTTACATAGTTTAGGAAGAGGTGAATAAGCCAACACAAGCTATTTTGCCATTCATAGAGGACACCTCCCTGATGAAGGGAGGCTAAACATTTAAGTCTCTGGTTTCAGCTTCTATAAAATATTGTGAGAATTTATAGGAGCCCTTTTATAGAAATCAGAAGACAAAAGTTGAGAGTGAATCCTGTGAAATATATATGTCTCAGAGCATTTGGTGTGAGCCAGCTACCAGACTTTCAACAAGAATGTGGGCAGAGGGAGTAAGCTGCTCAGTATTTTTTGCTTCTAAGCAAACTATGACCTACCTCCAACTCTCAGGAGCAGACTGAAGCCAGAATTCGACTGGGGGGAAATTAGTCTTCAGCCAATCCAGCAGCAGAGTGTGGAGTTGAGAGTATTGACTTCATCAGCAGATGGTCAACAGAAGCCAAATACAGAAAAAGTTGAGACCACTTTCTCTAGGACATTCTGTCCTCTGGTTTGAAAAGGTGATACAGTAGCAGCATGAAGTGTGTAGATGAGTCTTCCATGTCTGTCTCTTGAGGAAGAAAGTAAACCTATCAAGACTAGAGTGAAGCTCATAGTTTCTTCTGCCCTGAGTCAGAAAATCAAGACTAAAATGGGGTTAGTATGAGTTTTATAGAATATTGCACTTTCCCTTTGCCATTTGATCTTCAAATAGCATGAATTCCTACAAACTCCATAGTTCTTGCTACTATATTTGATAACCATTCTGGATTTGTTGAGATTTTATACATTTGTGCACGTTTATCAAAATTATATCACTCTAATCTGAACCAGGATTTCTTTACCTTTCTAGATTCAACTCATTCTTCTTTCTTGGTTGCCTCTCAGTTTGTTGGAGCACATACTCCTCTAATTTCTGAGAAAGATCTATAGAAAGCAAATGTGAAAATGTGTGTCTGAAATATCTTTCTTATGTTTCTCTCATATTTGATTGTTAGTGTGATTAGAATTTGTAACTTGTAAATAATTTTCCTTCAGAATATTGCCTCCTTACTATGAGATTCTGGTGAAAAGACTAAAGTCATTCTGAGTGTTGATCTTTTGTAACTTGTTTTGTGTGTTTTTCTCTTTGAAATTATTCTGAATCTTTTTTTGTGGCACAGAGGATTTAACCTAGGAGTACTTTTCCACAAGCTACTTTCCCAGCCCCGCCCCCTTTTTTTCTTGCACAGGTTCTCCCGAAGTTGCCCAGGCTGGTCTCAAACTTGTGATCCTCTTGCCTCAGTCACCCAAATTCACTGGGATTACAGGCATATGCCACCATGCCCAGCAATTGTTCAGAATCTTGTTATAGATTTCTTTTTATCTATTGTCTCTGGATATCTGCTGGTCTTTTTCATTGTGACAACTCATATTTTTCAGTTTCTTGACATTTTCTTGAATTGTTTCCTTAATGATTTTCTTTCTTTCTTTTTTTTTTTCCCTGTTCTCTCTGAAACCCTTAAATGGCCACTAAACTCCCTGGTCTGATTCATTTTTCTATCTTTTCTCTTAATTTTGAGAGATATCTTCAACCTTTATCTTCTACTCCTTCTCTTGAATTTTAATATTTTTTATCATGTTTTTAAACTTTCTGAATTTTCCTTTTTAAAGAAGCCTCCTTGTTTCATTTTTTTCTCGTTTCTCTGAAGATAAAATTTTTTTATTTTTTGATACTTTCTCTCCTCAACCTTGTGAGGTTTCTGTTTACTCCATATCTGTTTCTTTATTTTGGCCTTTATATTCCTAATTAGAGATCTGGTATGTATTGGATTTCTGTCTATAAGTTTAGGGAAATGAAAAAGCTGATTTTAAGTTGTAAACATGTGTTTTAAAGTTTGTGGTTTTTATTGCCCAGTAATCTGGATGGGCCATTTGTTGGAGAAACTGGTATCTGAATCATTATGCCCCCCCCTCCCCACTAGGATTGGTAATTTCCTAGAAGAAAATTTTCTCATCTCCGGTGTGATGGGTTAAACAAACAGATGTTAAACAGGAAAAGAGGATTGGGCAGGAGAGAGTCTCAACATCTAACATTAAATTTATAAAGGGTTACTTACAACCCTTTTTATCAGCTAAGTGTCTGCACTCTTACAAACCCCCTATTGTTTCCCAATCTAGAGAATAAACCACCTTGTTTCTTTCTCTCTCTAGAAACTAAACCTCTGAACTTCATAAACAGATTTCACTCAGTCATCTTTATTAAAGAAAAACCCCCAGATCCAGAAGTACCTGGGGCTGTCAAGTTCCTGAGCCTTTTCAGGAATCTTTAATGTAAACTGCTTAAGATTCACTTTTCTAATTAACAACCTCCTGAATTGTCTTACTTTTTGTGTACCTTACAGTATCTCTGAGTTTGTCTTTATATAGAATTTATTTAATATAATTTAAATAGGATTTCAGGAGAAAGCAAAATTAATGTGTGTGTTCAGTTCACCATCTGAATTTCCACCATCTGATGTCTTTTGTGTGTCATCTTCAAAACCGTAATTTTAAATGACTATAATAGTTCATTAAGTGAAAGTTCTATATTTAAAATACCTAGAACCGTGTTTAAAATGTAAATCGTTTTAATTTTTTTACATTCCTTTTCTTTCATTCATATTATTTCTTTCTTCTAACCTAGATTCCTATAAGAATAACTACTATGCTAAATGGGTATGAAAATCTTAGGGCTCTTGAAAAATATCACCAGTTTCCTTTCATAAAGAATTGAATCATTTTACATTGCCTCTCCTGTTCTGCTTTAAGTGAAGTATCTTCCTTTTCTGCCTTTAGTGTCAGAAGTTCTTCTCTTAAAATTAACTCTGAGTTACAGTTTTTACTTTGGTCTGTGAACTCTAGTCTGTCCCAGCAAATGGCATTTATTGCCTCTTCTCATATCTTGATCAATCACCCACAGTTTATTTTCAAGGTAAGAAAGGAGAAAAGACATGGCTCACATTTACTTTGGGTTTCAAAACCATTTTCCTAATGATACTTCTATCCAGTCTAAAAGTTTGAGGATTCTTTTTTTCCCCCCTGTCTGACCTTCTCAGTGTCCTAAATTTGGATTTAATCTTAACCATTTGGGCAGGTTCTCATTTCCTTTTAAGCATGCTTGTTTTTTATTGAGACCAAATGCATTTTGTTTGTATCTTTGTTTTTTTAATACCTGTTTAGAATGAAATGCTTTCAAAGCAATACAAATAATTGTCTATAGATGTGCACATGAATTAAGTTTTTCCCCTTTGGTTGATTTTTGTTATTGTTGTTGTTTTAGGTGGTGCTCCCTACATTTATCCTAGAGAAGCGTTCCTTGCTGGAAATGTATGCAGACTTTATGTCTCATCCAGACCTATTTATAGCCATCACTAATGGAGCCACAGCTGAGGACAGAATGATTCGCTTTGTTGAGTACTACCTTACCTCATTTCATGAAGGCCGTAAGGGAGCCATTGCTAAAAAACCGTACAATCCTATCATTGGAGAAACATTTCACTGTTCCTGGAGGATGCCGAAAAGCGAGGTTACATCCAGTGTTGTTAGCAGCTCTTCCACCCAGACAGTCACAAATCATGCTTCTCTATCAGAGGAGTCCTCAAGCCAGGTGGGATCAGACTGTTACACAGTCAGATTTGTTGCTGAGCAGGTTTCCCATCATCCTCCAGTCTCAGGATTTTATGCAGAATGTGCAGAGAGGAAGATGTGTGTAAACGCACATGTCTGGACTAAAAGCAAATTCTTAGGCATGTCAATAGGTGTGACAATGGTTGGAGAAGGTAAGTAGAAAAATTGTTCTGCAATTTTTATTATCAAACTACAGTTTTACATTTGAGGAATCTGTATAAATATTAATTAGATTGGAAATTTTATGTATACTGCTATTTTTTTTTTTTTTGTCTGATTCCTAGTGTGTTCCAGAATGTATGTTGGGGAGCAACAAAAGTATATCTTTTTTTTTTTGGTATACGGGATTGAACCCAGGGATACTTAACCGCTGAGCCACATCCTCAGCCCTTTTTTATATTTTATATAGAGATAGAGTCTTGCTGAGTTGCTTAGGGCCTCACTAAGTTGCTGAAGCTGGCTTTGAACTCATAGTCCTCCTGCCTCAGCTTCCCAAACCGCTGGGATTACAGGCATGCACCATCACACCCAGCAAGGAAAATATATGTATGGACTAATGTGAATTTTCATTTAAAATCACTTATTTTGGATTTTAATTATACTGGAGATTAAATGCAGGGGCACTTGACCACTGAACAGCATCTCCAGCCCATTTTATTTTTTATTTTGAGTCAAGGTCTTGCTAAGTTGCCCAGGCTGGCCTTGAACTTGGGATCTTCCTGCCTCAGCGTCCAGGATCTCTAGGCGTTCAGGCATGCCACACCTCATCTGACTTAAATATAAAATATTTTTATTGTTGGAAGTTTGAGAAATAAAAGTAGGTGTAATCCCTTAGAACAGAAATAGGTAATTTGAGCTAGTGTTTAATATATAGTATATAATTATATATAGTATATATTTTATATATAGTATATATGATTATTATTATATAATTTTTAGTGTATATTTATATTTTTAGTTTTATAGAATTAGTATTAATTCTTTCTGTATAGTGTCCTGCTGTTTTTTTTTTTAACAAAATATATTAATTTTTCCATGATATTGATGAAACATTTTAATGGCATATTATACTCCATGAAATGCATTTACTATCTTTTTTTTTTAATATTTTGTTTTGTTGTAGATGAACACAGTATCTTTATTTTTTTATTTTATGTGGTGCTGAGGATCGAACCCAGTGCCTCACGTATGCGAGGCAAGCGCTCAACCGCTGAGCCATAGCCTCGGCCCCGCATTTACTATCTTTTATTAAACTACTTTTCTGTATTTGGACATTGAAGTTGTTCTCTTATTTTCATTATTATAAAAATCACAAAAACTATCTTCTAGGTAAATACTTATGTATATCTCCTATATTAGCAGCCATTCACAGACTATTTTAAGAATACATTGCCAAATTTTAACTCTATTTCATCAAAAGATTATGAAAAAAATAATTTGAGGAAATAGTGTCTTTTGGGCAAGAATATGAAATGAAAACAAAAACCTCCAGAGAAATCCTTAAAAAGTTAATGAAAACATAATGACAGAAAAAAGAAAAACTTTGTGCAAAGAATAATTTTTTGTGAATGTAAACTTGCAATATAAGCATGGCAAATTCAGCCTGACTCAACATTTTGAGATTGTATTATAGCTGGTAAGAAAATCGTTTATTCCCCTTTTCAGTTTTCCCTGTTTTTTAAGTTCTATTGTGGTATGTCTTATCAATTTCCAAAATGATATCTCAAGTTAATTACAACTTTTATAATATAAGAAAGTATTCATATTTTATTAGTTTAAAAAGAAAAGTATGCCACCTTCTGATATACACTGTATACTATTAGCCCATGCCCATTGTAAGTCACTATGGTTTAATCTTGAAGGAGATGTATAATAATGCAATTTTTATTTTTATTATCTAAGTGCTAGTATATATTCATTCATTGCCTTTTGGAAATTAAAGTACTATTGGTTACCCTCAGCAAGAAGTAGATAAAATCAGGGAATGGCATTTATAAAAATTGACTTTGTTCCTTTTAACTTTTTTTTAAGAAAGGAACATTCATTTAATTATTAGATAAATGAGATTTTAGAATTCTACGAATCTCAATTATCCTGTTTCCATCATCACATTTATTCAAAACTGGTTGTGTATTCTTCATATTTTAAATTCTACGTTCACTGCGTATGCTGAATATATTCTTAGAAATGAAAGATCATAAAACCAATTTATAAGATCACGTTTTTTTACAAAAGTAATAAAAATGCAATCTTTCCCAATTTAGCATTAAGTTATTAACCCTTAAAATATACTCAAGTATGCTGTTTATCTTCTTTTTTTTTTTTTTTTGGTACTGGAGATTGAACTCAGGGTCACTCAACCACTGAGCCACATCCCCAGCCCTATTTTGTGTTTTATGTAGAGACAGGGTCTCACTGAGTTGCTTAGCGCCTCACCGTTGCTGAGGCTGGCTTTAAACTCGCGATTCTCCTGTCTCAGCCTCCCTAAGTGCTGGGATTACAGGCTTGCGCCACTGTGCCTGGCTCCTATTTTGTTTTTTTTATTTAGAGACAGGGTCTGAGTTGCTTAGCGCCTCGCTGTTGCTGAGGCTGGCTTTGAACTTGCAATTCTCCTGTCTCAGCCTCCCAAAGTGCTGGGATTATAGGCATGTGCCACCATGCTTGGCTTGTTGTTTATCTTCTGACAGTTTGTTTTATAAATATATTACAACCAGAAACATGTTTCTTCTGAAAATGGCTCAATACTTTATTATTTATTGTTGCCTTTTATGAAGATTGTTAAAAGCAATACAAAAAAAAAATAATTGATGTTGCTTTGGGTAGATTACTTTAGAATTTCAGTTTGTCTTTGGGTATCCTAAAAACCATATCAAAATATTTATTGTGACCCTTATTTTTGAACATTAAGAACAGAGTGGGCACAGTGGCATACGCCTGCAATCCTAGTGATTTGTGAGGCAGAGGAAGTAGGATCCCAAGTTTGAAGCCAACATAGACAACTAAGCAAGAACCCATCTCATAATAAAAAAGGACTCATGGTCCAGGGTTGTGGCTAAGTGGTAGAGTGCTTGCCTAGCATGTGTAAGTCACTGGGCTTGATCCTCAGCACCACATAAAAATAAATAAATAAAAAATAAAGGTATTGAGTCCATCTACAACTAAAAAAGTTTGTTTTGAAATATATATATAAAAAGGGCTGGGGATGTAGCTCAGTAATCAAGTGGCCTTGGGTTCAATCCTTAGTACTGTGAAACAAAAGGACAGTGTGCTTAGTGAACATTTATTGAGAGAGAAATGCCACAAGTTCAGACTAGAAGTTCATATCCAGTTAAGTATTTGGTCTGATGAGGATACAGTTAACAAGCTCAGGAAGGTTAATAATGTAGCTCACCTATCCTTAGTGTCTTAATTATCTAATATAGATTGATTACTCATTAGTGTAATTCTCTTTTTGTTTTTAAACCATCTTTAGTATAGCATCACTTAATATAGAACAAGCCCCATTAGAATAATACTTGTTTAAAATCCACCACTTACACCAAGTGCTCACCTGTAATCCTAGCTACTTAGGAGTTTGAGACGATCATAAATTAAAGGCCATCCTGGGCAACTTAGCAAGACTCTTTCTCAAATAAAACAGTAAAAAGGACTGGGGGTCTAGTTTAGTGGTAGAGCTTCCTTGCGTTCAATCCCAAGTACCAACAAAACAAAACAAAAACATCATTTTCATTACATATTTATATATAATTTATAAATTATTAGTTTTTATGATAGAATTACATTTTTTTCTTCCTCGATATACATAGACTAGAATGAAGAACACTTTTCCCATTGTATTATCTGAGTTTAAGGCCTATCTCTACCTTATTTTATTTTGCAGTACTGAGGATTGAATAGGGGCTCATTCATGCTGGGTAGGCACTCTACCATTGAGATACATTCCCAGCCCTTTTAAATTTTATTTTTAGAGAGAGTCTTACAGTGTTGCCCAGATCAGGCTCAAACTTGAGATCCTTCTGCCTCAGCCTCCCAGTACTTAGAATTCCAGGCATGTGCCATCATACCCAGCTATACATACCTTTATAACATTGGCTATTCAGTTATTCCCAAACTGCTGTGAAAAGGTTATTAGTACTAACTAATGACCAGATCTTAACATGGTACAGCATAACATATCCTTGAGCTCTGCCTAATGGTCCTTTTTTTTTTTTTTTTTAAAGGAGCATTAGCAGGAACTCAATTTCCACTATAACATTTATTGGCCCCATAAGCCCCATAGTAGTAAGGTCATAGTGAAATAAATCTGTTTCACTATACCAGGAAATGTTGTCAAATGTAATTGTAAATGAAGTCAGTATCATCCAAAGTTAAATGAAGATTAAACAAAATAATCATGTGGGCAGACAGGAATCATGTACTAGGTCATGTCATAGACAGGAAAGAAAATAGTGAATTTTTTCGGTAGCTATGTTTCTTTAAAAAGATGTTAACTACCACCATGTTTTCAAACACAGGCATCCTCAGTCTACTGGAGCATGGAGAAGAGTATACTTTTTCTCTCCCTTGTGCATATGCCCGGTCAATTTTGACTGTTCCTTGGGTAGAACTCGGTGGTAAAGTCAGTGTCAACTGTGCAAAAACTGGGTATTCAGCCAGCATTACCTTTCATACTAAGCCATTCTATGGTGGTAAACTGCACCGGTAAGAACATTTTAATGGTATTTGGCTCTCATTCTTTCCTTTGATCTTGTATTATAACTCCTTATTCCTTTTCTGCTTTGTTTTATGTAGATGAGATTGTATTTTTATGTTTATTTTTTATGTAAAATATTTACTTTTCTAGACATTCTGGAAATAATGACCTAGTTTTTAAAATATTAACATTATTAACATTGATTGTTAGAAAATTTTCCTGATGAAGTAACTAATGACATGTAGAAAAGAATTTCTTAACAAATGAATGTACAGTCTCTGGCCCAATTCTGCCTTGAAGGGAATTCATATTTGGATCCAGACCTCAGTGGAGGTTGCTATTGCCACAGGTTAGGGTGAAAATATATCTAGTGTAAGAAATATTTGAAGAAACACAGTGATTGAACTCAGTGTCTTTAGGTACCAATACTGAGTGCTGGCTTCTGTCTAAATTTATCTGGGAATTAGCCAGTTATTATACTTCTTTGCTGTTTTGGTAGTTTCTTTAGCCTTTGTACAGATTACCCAAACTACATGAAGACAACTTTTCCATTAGGATCTTCAGAAGGATACTGACTCTTTCCTTAAGTGTTTTGATGTCTATTCTGACTATACTGCTAATTTTCTTTTCCTATAAACTTTTTTTTTTTTTTGGATGGTACTAGGAATTGAACCTGTGGTGCTTTACCACTGAGCTACTAAGCCCTTTTATTTTGAGGCAGGGTCTTGCTAAATTCTTGAGATTGGCCTTGAAGTTGAAAGTCTCCTCCTTAGCCTTCCAAATAGCTGGTATTGTAAGCATGTGCCACTCTACCCAGTTTTTCCTATATATTTTTTTTCCTCTTTTTACATTTTTTTTATTGGTACAATAATAGGATTTGTTGTTACATATTTCTACATGCACATAATATTAATAATATAATTTAGCCAATATCACTTCCCAGCACTTTCCTCTCTATAAACTTTTTATTGAAAAAATGACATATATACAAAAATATACAAAATTGATGCATTTTCACCAAATAAAAATTTAAGCACTTTGAAGTAGACACAGTACATTACTAGTGCACCCAAAGCCGGCCTCATGTCCTATTACAGTTTCTCTCCCTCTCCATCTGCTTCTCTCTCATATTAACCACTTACACCCCTCCTACTTGAGGTAGCCATTATGCTGATTTCTAACACCTTAGATTATTTTTTGCTAGTTTAACTAAAATAACAAATATTAACAGAATACATAAGGAGAACCACTAGAATTTTCAGAATAGTTATTTACATTTAGAGAAGATATTGCTGTGGTCATACTTTGTTATGAGTGCATCTCCTTACTCCTTTCATTATAGTGATCACGGAATTCAAGCCTTAAAACTAGAAGGGACTTTAGAAGTCACTAAAGCAGAGTTCACTAGGTGCTTAAATCCTTTTGTAACATTCCTCATAACTGATGTGTTCAATCTGTGTTGGAACATTTATTATTAGTACAGAACTCAATGTGTAAGGCATTCCTTTCCATTTTTAGACCCCCCTCCCCCATTTATATAAAGTTAGAGCTGAAATCTATATCCCCATGACATTCTTGCTTTGGTGAAACTATATTTCAGAGTCTCTGCTTCAGTACAGTGCTTCAGGGGAATATACTGCAATAATAACTTTTCCAAATCCAGCTTTTACTGTCATGTTGATGATTTTGGGGATAACATGTAGTTTTTATTTTCTTCAGTATATTTTCTAGGTAAGAAGCTGTAGAACAATTTTAGTTTTCCATTTTGCAAAGTATTTCTAGGCTCTAAAACTTCATTCTGAGAGTATATGTGTTATGTACATATATTTGTGTGTTTGTGTATTTGAATTCCTACACAGCTCATATTATCTGTAACAAGATTTTTTTCGAAAACCACATTGTTTATATACAAACTTGTTTCTTTGATTGTTTCATCTTATTTCCCCCACATGGCTATGAGCTTTTTGACAGATTGTTCTGTTTGGGGGCCTCCATTATAATAAGTGATATGTAGATATTTACATGTTTTTCTTGGGAAATAGGATTGAATATGAGTTTCTTTCTTCTTGGGAGATAAAGTCTTGTCTACACTATCAAACTGTAGCTATTAACAATAATCCTTTAACTGCTACTAGTGAATTGCTTAGATATGAATTATTGGATCTGAATTTTTAGAGCTGCACACAATTGATATCTCCTTTCTCTTCTAGCATAGCCCTTAGAGGTTTCAATACAGCTATTGTGGGCTCTCATTTTTCTCTTCTGTGAGTTTCATATCTTTATTTATTTTAATAGTCACTGGTAATACGAAGAACCAAGAGGGTAGTTTTGGTATTAGCATGTTCTATCCATGTAACTGAAATAACAATCCTAGAAGCACATTTGGGAGCAGATCAGTAGACATTAACAGCATTGATATCACTACTGTACAGTGGAGATCAGCCTAGAAGGAGATACTGAAGCTTGTAAACACCAACATACATGGAAATTCGTGTCAGAATATTTAATTGTTTCTAACTAAAAATTCATAAATGTACCATCATTTTTTTTACTTTCAAATTAAATATTATTGTTCATGTTTTTATTAAGCCCTTGCCTTTATTTCTTTTGATCCTGATGAAAGAAGTCCACCTCCTATTTTGTGCCAGCTAGCATTCAAAGGCATTTTCTTCTTGGCACCACCCAAGTAGTGGTGAAAATATTCTAGATGTAAAATAGTTGTGGTAATTTAGATACTATGTGCATTTATCAGGCTGTGCACTTAAAATGAGTATGCTTTATTACATGTAAATTATATCACAATAAACCTGTAAAAACAGAATAACCTGAAAGTTACTGATGGCAGTGGTAACATATTAAGTAAGTAATGATCTTTTTACTCAGTAAAATAGTCTATGCTTCTTTTTTTTATTATTATTATTCAAGGCTGAGGACCAAACTCGGCCTTGCGCATGCTAGGCAAGTGCTCTGCCACTGAGCTAAATCCCCAACCCCTACTCTGTGCTTCTTTACGACAAAATGATTTAGATTTTTTTCATCAGTAATGTTTACTGAATTCTTACTTTCATTCTCTGATCTAATCTTTGTCTTATCCTTAATCTTACTGTAGAAATCTGAAGTACTTGCTCAATTATATACTAAAGGTCTTTATAACAGGCCTGGTGGTATACACCTATAATCCCAGCAACTGAGGAAGCTGAGATAGGAGTATCACAAGTTCAAGGTTAGCCTTAACAACTTTAACAAGACCCTGTCTCAAAATAAAAAGGGTTGGAGATGTGGCTCACTGGCTAAGCATCCCTGGGTTCAATCCTCAATACAAAAAAAATTTTAAAAATAAAGGATCTTTATAGTTCTTTCTAATATTAGTTGTCTAGTGTTTTACTAAACGGAGAGTTCACTTAAAGGCTTTTTCACATAGTTTTTTTTTTTTTTTTTTTGGTACAGGGGATTGAACTCAGGGGCACTTGACCTTTGAGCTACATCCCCAGGCCTATTTTGTGTTTTATTTAGAGACAGGGTCTCAGTTGCTTAGCGCCTCCCCATTGCTGAGGCTGGCTTTGAACTCATGATCCTCTTGTCTCAGCCTCCCAAAGTGTTGGGTTTTTCACATAGATTTTATGAATAGATTTTTCTCCAGGAAGAGATCAATAATGTTATGACATCTTTAATAAATAGTTACTGAAGACTTTCCTACATTCATTATATTCAAAGTGCTCCTCTCCAGTGTGAATTCTTCCATTTTGCAAGTAAGCCCCTATGAATAAAGAATTTCTCACATTGATTTTATTCGGCTGTGTCTGTAGTGTAAATTTTCTGGTGCTCATCAAGAGACTCTCCTTTCAAACACTTCCCTTCCTTCATTACTTTAGGGCTTTCTCCCCAGAATGAGTGGTCAAAATTTCCTCTGAAGGCTATTCCACAATGATTTCAGAAATAGCATTTCCCTCCTTGAGTTTTCTTACATCAATGAAGCTGGAGCTCCAACTGAAACCTTGACCACATTCATTACATGTTTAGAATTCCTGGACTATATGAATTTTACTGTTTTAGCATTAAGCTGAAGCTCTGGTTGAGTACTCTCCCACATTAATAAGACATGTTTTCTCCAGTATGAACTCTTTGGTGTTGGTGTTATAGAAGGAAGAACCACACTTAATCATTTTTAGGATTTTCTCTAGTATGAATTATATCATGTTATCTAAGGTGGATATTGATTAAAGGTCATGTACATCACATTTATTGAGCTTCTGTCCAGTATTAATTCTTTTCATGTTGTTGTAGAAATGATGATAGTTGCCTTGTAGTTTCTACTTTATTTTAGTTTTTCTGCAGTATGCTTAATAAGGGCTGGGGTTATGGCTCAGTGGTAGAGCACTTGCCTAGCATGAGTGAAGCCCTGGGTCTGATCCCCAGCACCACAACAAAACAAAACAAAAGTATGAATGATTAATGAAAGCTTTTCCACGGGGGTTTTCTCCAGTGTGAGTTCTCTCATGTCTATATGGGGTAAACAATGACTGTAAAATTCTTCAAAATCATTATAATTCCTTATAAAGTTTTTCTCCTCTGAACTCTCTTTGGGTCAGTTAAGAGAAAAAATCCTTCTTAAGGATTTCCCAGATTTATTCCATCCTTATGGGTTATCATGTGTTGCACTAGTATTGAGCCATGAGTGGGAATTTCATATTTATTACAATTCAAAAGGTTCTTTTCCCATACCAAATCTGCTGAGAAGGAAATAAGCTATTAAAGCCTTGTCTACAGATATTCATTTGTATTTGCACAAAAGAATTCTTTGATATTCTTCAGTTAAAACCTTTTCCCACATTTAGTATCCATAGTGTTAACAAACTGTGTTACATGTCAGAATTTCATCTTTTGCAACAACTTAGCTACATAGCTATTTGATTAATTTTTAAACCTTAGTTACATTTCAAACACTTGATATATTATGGAAGTATACCTTTATAAGAACTTAGGTATTGGGCTGGGGTTATGGCACAGTGGTAGCGTGCTCGCCTAGCATGCGTGAGGCGCTGGGTTCCATCCTTGACACCACATTAAAAAAAAAATAAAGATATTCTGTCCACCTACAACTAAAAAATAAATATTAAAAAAAAAAAAAAAGCCGGGCACGGTGGCACAAGCCTGTAATCCCAGCACTTAGGGAAGCTGAGGCAGGAGAATCGCGAGTTCAAAGCCAGCCTCAGCAAGGGTGAGGCACTAAGCAACTCAGTGAGACCCTGTCTCTACATAAAACACAAAATAGGGCTGGGGATGTGGCTCAGTGGTCGAGTGCCCCTGAGTTCAATCTCCAGTACCAAAAAAAAACTTAGGTATAGCAGGTGTGGTGGTGCATACCTGTAATGCCAGTGGCTCTGGAGGCTGACTTAGGCAGGAGGATTATGAGTTCAGAGCCAGCCTTAGGAACTTAGTGAGGCCCTAAGCAACTTGGCAACACTGCCTCTTAATAAAATACAAAATAGGGGGGCTGTGGCTGTGGCTCAGTGGTAAAGCACTTGCCTTGCATGCGTGAGTCACTGGGTTCGATCCTCAGCACCACATACAAATAAATAAATAAAATAAAGATATTGCATTCATCTACAACTAAAAAAAAAAAAATACAAAATAGGGCTAAGGATGTGACTCAGTGGTTAAGTACACCTGGTTTCAATCCCTGGTATAAAACAAAGGGTAAATAGTAACTTGGGATAATATGCCACTATAAAAAGAACTTAAGTATAGTTTTGAGCTCAACTTTTTTTCCTAAATGCAAAATAACCAAACCTTTTGCATGAGTCACTGTTTTATATTACCTTAAATTATGATAAATATAAATTATAAGAAATTATTATATTTCTGGGACTCCCTTATGTGGAAGATCAGAATTCATCCCTTCAGATCTTATCTTTGCTATGATAGGTGACTCCTGGGAAAATATCCTGCATAGAAATTTGCTTTTGCTTTTCAAGTTCTTCTTCAGTGGCAGGTGTAGAATGGAATGAGGGTGGATAGTGCGCTGAGATAGAAATTGGAAGAGTAGTTGGGCATTCAGAATTGAGAGACTTCAAGTAGTAACTAAAAGGATGTAGTAGGGAAACAAGGTGTCCACAGTAACTTAGGTTGATGTCCTGGTTATCTACAGCTGCTAATAAACTTCTTTAAAACAGTATTTAAAACAGCAATTTGTTATATGTCTCACAATCCTGTGGGTGGTATAGACTTCATCTGGGTGATTCTACTTGGCAACTTTCATGTGGTTGTAGTCAGATGTTAGCTGGGGCTTCAGTCATCTAAATATTCAACCTGGCTGGAGATCTAAGTTGCTGACTCACATGAGAGGCAGTTGATTGATTGGCTTTTGGCCAGGGGGGTAGCTGGGGCTGTCATTCAGAGGTCCTGCATGAACTTTCCCATGTGACATGGGCTTTTCCTATCCTGGAAGCTTGACATTGGGTTTGTGGAGGCACCATCCCAAAGCAAGCATTCCAAAAGCCTTACTGTAGTGGGGATTGAACTGTACTGGGGATATATGTAGCTCTACCACTGAGCTACATCTTCAATCTTTTTCTTTTTCTTTTTTTTTTTAATTTTTTTTAGTTGCAGATGGACACAATACTTTTATTTTATTTATTTATGTGGTGCTGAGGATCGAACCCAGTGCCCCACGCATGCAAGGCAAGCGCTCTACCACTGAGCCACAGTCCCAGCCCCTTCAATCTTTTTCTTTTGAGACAAAGTCTCACTAAATTACTAAGACTGGCCTCAAACTTGTGAACTTCTGCCTCCGCCTTCTGAATAGCTTGGATTTCAGAACTGTACTACCACACCCAGCCTTTTCTGGCATTTGATATGTGGTTTTCTTTTTTATTTCTTTTTTAAATGACTACAAATAAAGACTGAGGACCTAGCTCAGTGATAGAGTACTTGCCTAGCATGTATAAAACCCCTAGTTCAATCCTTAGGACTGCAAAATAAAACAAAGCATGCTTACGATCAAGATCATTAATATTATCAGGTAGACATCCTCATTTTTGTTAATGAGCAGATACTATATTTACCACCTTATTTATTTATTTGTTATCATTTACCACTTTATTGGCTTCTTTACCCTTCTCTACCCTTTATCTTCAATGCTCACTTGTTGGGTCTTATAAAGTGGAGGTGGAACACTTTCTTCCAGCATAGCGCATGCAGGAGCGCTCTCTGTCTCTCAACCTCCTTTGCATTCATATACACACAGTTTCCCTAACTCTTTAAGGGATAATTATAGCTGATTCCGAAGTTTCCTCATCTTTCCTAGTCTGCTCTCCCTGAAAACCAGTGATTTTACCTAATTTCTCATTTAGAAGATTGATGTTAGAAATAGTTTTATATCCTTAACACCTTATTTGATTTTACTAAATATGTAACTTCTTCTATGCCTTTATTTAATGGTCATACCTCCCTCCTTAGAGATAGCCTAATTTTTTACAGCTGACTGCAATTGGAGCAGACACATTATCTGTTGTCTGCATTTGGTATAAATATATTATATACCACCTGTCTTTCCTTACTTCCTCATTTTCCACAGCTATCTCTGATGTGACCAAGTGAGCCTACTTAACTATTCATGGTTCCCTGTCCATTTTCTGGTCCCATTTTCCATGTTCGCTTTAGGATGATTATTATATATATGATAATCATCTGAAAGTAAAATATGTATCATGTGGTATAGTATGAAGATTGTAGGATGATTTATGTATATATAACTTCTTTGCATACTAGAGATATGGAGAAATAAATAGTACTCTGCCATTAGGAAGCTTGCAGTCTCCTCTTTGAACACAGGATACTTCTCATGGAAAGCATTTGTAAGACTTTAGGGAAAACTCATACAATAGACAGAAATAAAGTCTTTCATTATAATAATCATAAAGATAGCAAAGGATAGCCATACTGTGAAGCTAGGATTAGCTAATTGCTGTACCTAAAAATACATTTTAGTTCTGACTCATCTGTTAAAAAAAAGAAACATGATATTCAACATACTTCTCATTTTCTGATAAAGGAAGCATATCACTTTTTCAAGAAAGACAAACTATTTTCCTGGCACTGACTCTAAAGGGATTTGTTGCAGATATCCTTACATTAGTGGCATTGAGTAACATAATAGTGTCTTCTTCAGCAGTTTTTCATAAAGTATAGCTACCCTTCATGTGAATATTGAGTCTCAAAAATCTAAAAGATGGGGGCTGGGGCTATGGCTCAGCGGTTGAGCGCTTGCCTCGCATATGTGAGGCACTGGGTTCGATCCTCAGCACCACATAAAATAAATAAAGATATTGTGTTCATCTACAACTAAACAAAATATTTTAAAAAAAAATTTAAAAGATGGGCTGGGGTTGTGGCTCAGCGGTAGGGCACTCGCCTTGCATGTGTGAAGCACTGGGTTCGATCCTCAGCACCACATTTTTAAAAAATGAAGATATTGTGTCCATCTACAACTAAAAAGATATAAAAAAAATCTAAAAGATTGTGGAGTTTTTTGAAATAAAGAAGTTCTATTTGTCAAGTTTTTAGAAAGTGAGAAAGCAATTGCTTTATCAGTTGTCAGTTATCCTCACTTTGGAAATGAATAGGAAAATGATTTAAATTTAGCTTTTTGGTAAGTATCTTGAGGACAGTATATTCTGTATTCTGTCTCATTTATTGTTACAAGATTTACAAGCTTTAGATATTATTGAATATCTTTTTAATAAAGTTGCTTGTGCAATAAATGATCCCCAATTTTGAGAACTTGCTTGGTTAAATAGAGAGTATGATTTATTTGAAGTATATTCATCTCAAACTATGACGGTCAATATAAAATTAAAAAACAAACTAATAACCCAGTTTTTGTCAGAGAAGAGAAATGGAGTCACACAGCTTAGCATGCAAAGAAGACAGCAAATTGCCATGCCAGAAAAACCACAGCTTTTGATCACAGCTTTAACTTTTTATCACCTCTGAGTGGCCACAAGTAAAAATTTACTTAAAACAAATAAGTTTTTCATAAACATTATCTGAAGTCTCTCAGCCTCATTAAGGGAGAGGTCTATTTTCTAGATGAGGGACTTGAGACTCTTTAAGGCCCTTAGCAGACCTAGTCTCTCGGATTCATATGCCATGTTCTCTTTGCTCAAACTGTAAAGCTTTTAAAGAATTAGAAAATTTTTCAGATTTCCCCCAAGATTAGGAAACATTTACCATAAACTAATTTATTTTGTCTCATATTAATCATTGGCATATCTTTCTAATGTCCTTTTCACATGGTGGTTTTCAAAATCTAGTAAAAGATTTTCCTTCCTAAATTCCTAAACTTTATACTGTGTGTTTGGGCAGGAATCCCAGACTGCTATGTGGAAGCAGAGTGACAGAGTTGGCTCTGAGCAGAGCTTAACTTCATTTCTTTGCGTATTTCCCTAATTTCCCTTTTTCTTATAAAATAGTTCTCTGATATCACTGCTACAAAATGATGGTAATGTCAGACCTGAGGTCAAGTTGTTTTGCAGAAATTTGTACCTAGAAGTATTGGAAAGACTTGAACTTTAGAGTCCTTTGGGACCTATTATTTAAATCCTGATGCTGCTGTTTACTAGCTGTGTGATTTGGGGCAATTAATCTAAATTTTTGAGCCTCTGTTTCCTCACTACAGAAATAGGGTAGTCATAAGCCTTGACAAATAAGTTAATTTATGTAAAATGTTAGTTGGCCTAATTGTAAATGTTCAGCAAATGCCAGACACACTGGCCTCTTGTGTATGTTTTTGCTCACACTTACTCACTCTAGGTGGTAATATTAATTTGAACATGTCACTTAAGCTCTTTGAAGCTTAATTTTCTCATTCATCAATTGACACATTTATTAAGCACTTTCTATTTACTAGGCACTCTGCTAAGTACTAATTGGGCATATGGAGATGAAACCCACTCCATGCTTGATGAGAGCGTATAGTTTTTTGGGAGGGTATGGTAAACTCAGAATAGCAGTACCATATAATCAGTGCCCTGTGTGCATGTAATAGAAGTATGGGCTTAGGCCAGAAGATAAGATATGGCTTCGAAAGAAAGGCTGTGCTTGAATTGAATCTTGAAGGATATTCTAGGAGTATAACCAAAGAAGGACATGTGAAGTAGAGGGATCAGTATGTTGGTATTTAAAATGAATTAGATGAAAATTGTTGTGGAAGTTCTTTGTGCATTTCATTTCACTTATTTATTTATTTATTTATTTTTTTTTTAGTTATAGATTGACACAATACCTTTATTTATTTTTATGTGGTGCTGAGGATTGAACCCAGTGCCTCTCACATGCTAGGCAAGTGCTCTACCACTGAGTCACAACCCCAACCTCTTTATGCATTTTAAATTAGACCAGAGGGTGGCAGTCTAGCCTTTCAGCCAAATCTTGTCTGACATATGTCTGTGTAAATACATATTTTCTTAGAACAGCCATGCCCATTATTTTACTTGACATCTCTGAATGTTTTCATGCTGTAGTGGTAAAGTTTAGTAGCTGTGAAGAGATAGTCTGACCTGAGAATCCAAAGAATTTTCTTTCTGGTCCCTTGTAGAAGTTTATCAACACTGTATTAAATGGTCATGAAGAAGTGTTTTTAGCAAATTGAGGTGAAGTCCTGCTTCCTCCTTGTGTTCCTTTGCAAGTTCCTCGTAACCTGCCTCTGGTATGTGTGGTTCCTGTGCCCTCTCTACATAAAAGACAAAAAATAGGGCTGGGAATGTGGCTCAGTGGTCGAGTGCCCCTGAGTTCAATCCCCAGTACCAAAAAAAAAAAAATTATAGACCTAGCCAGGTGCAGTGGCGCAAGCCTGTAATCCCTGCACTTAGGGAGGCTGAGACAGGAGAATCGTGAGTTCAAATCCAGCCTCAGCAACGGCGAGGCATTAAGCAACTCAGTGAGACCCTGTGTCTACATAAAACACAAAATAGGGCTGGGGATGTGGCTCAGTGGTCAAGTGCCCCTGAGTTCAATCTCCAGTACCAAAAAAAATTATAGACTTAGTCTCAGCAATTTAGCAAGACCTTGTCTTTTAAAAAGAAAGACTGGAACTGGGAATGTAGCTCAGTGGTAGAGTGGCCCTGTTCCCTTGTGTTTAATCCCTAGTACCAACACTCCCCCTCACCAAAAAAAACACCCAAACAAACAAACAAAAAAGAATTCTACAATTATGTGTAACTATAATGCCATAATTGAAAAAAAAATAATTAGGCCTATTCCTATTAGTAGCCTTCTTTTGAGCTGTATCAGTACAGATGTCTTTTTGTTAAATAGCCAGATAATTCTTCCTTAAAATTGAATAATAGTGTTTGAGGTCTGAGTTTTATAGTGACAGTGAAACTTTTTATACAACAGTGCTCTTTTAATTTTTCTGTTTTAGCCAAAGAATTTTAAAACTTTTAATGCATTCTTTTATAATTTCTACTTCTTATTAAATTGTCTAAATTCTGTGTAGTTTAAAATTATGTTTATATGGTATTTTAGTCAGCTTTTTAGTGCTGTGACCAAAAGACCTGATGAGGACAATTAGAGGAGGAAAAGTTTATTTAGGGATTCTGGGTTTCAGCAGTCTCAGTCTATAGATGGCCAACTCTATTCCACAGGCAACTGATATGAGGAAGAACATCATGACAGAAGTATGCGGTAGAGGAAAGCAGCTCAGGACGTGAAGATCAGGAAGCAAAGAGAGAGAATGAGACAGACAGACAAACAGATGTTTTCTTCGCCACAGACAAAATATAAACCTCAAAGGCAATGTCCTAATAATCCACCTCCTCCAGCCACACCCTGCCTGCCTGTAGTTACCACCCATTTAATTAATCCTTGTCAGGCAATTAATTCCCTGATTAGGTTAAAGCCATCATAACCCAATTATTTCACCTCTAAACTTTCTTACATTGTTTCACACATGAGCTTTTGGGGGACACCTGACACCTAAACCATAACAAATGGTTAAATGTGAAACTTAATATATCCAGAAATCTGGATTTTTAAATAGGATTTGTAAAAATAAGTTGAATAGATTGTAGTGTCCTAGCATTTTAGACTGCAAAAACAGAAGAAAATGTTCAAGATCATACCTTATTTATGGTCATAAAGTCTCTGGTTTGATGCCTTTTATTCTTCTGAGGGGGGTGCAGGGGTTACTGGGGATTTAACCCAAGGGCAATTTACCACTGAGCCACATCGCTAGCACTTTTTATTTTTTGAGGCAGGTCTCACTAAGTTGCTTGCTAAGTTGCTGAGGCTGGCCTTGAACTTGTGATCTTCCTTCTTAGCCTTCTGAGCCACAAGGATTACAGGCGTGTGCCACCATGTCTGGTCTTGATGCCTAATAGTCTTTCTAAAGACTAAAATTGATATTTGAAAAAAAAAATTATCTAGGAAGCTGTTAGGAAATTTATAAGGAGTTTGTTTGACACTGACAAATTTAAATGAGCTCTGTAACTCATTTAAACTGAACATGCAGGTTGTATTCTTGGGCTTCAGAATCCTAAGAAATAAATTTAGTATCACTTATTAGAATATATCTTTGTTTTCTACCTGCTTCTAGGGTTACAGCTGAAGTAAAGCACAACATTACCAACACTGTGGTATGCAGAGTGCAAGGGGAATGGAATAGTGTTCTCGAGTTCACTTACAGCAATGGAGAGACAAAGTGTATAGACCTGACTAAATTGATGGTGACAAAGAAAAGAGTAAGACCACTGGAGAAGCAGGATCCATTTGAATCCAGGTATGTCATCTTTTTTTTTTTTTAAATATATATGTTTTAGTCGTTGATGGACTTTATTTATTTATTTTTATGAGTGCTGAGAATCAAACGCAGTGCTTCACTCGTACTAGGCAAGTGCTCTACCACTGAAGCATAACCCCAGCCCCAGGTATGTCACTTTTGCATCCATCCAGGAAAGTCAGAAGCTCTGGATCTTAATATAGGCCTTTTAACTAATTTGTGACCTCAGACAAGTCACTTCACCCGTTTGCATCAGCTTCCTCTTTATCTGAATTAGAAGTGATCTGATGCATTTAAACCCTTTACCAGCTAATGCATTATATCAAGCATTTGTAAACTGAGCAAAAATACTAACATTAAAGAATCAAGAATTTCTATCATTATCATAAAAGCTCTTACAAATCATTAGCAAAAAGAAGGACACTTCAATAGGAAAATGGATAAAGAACACAGAAAGATAGTTCACAGATACAGAAATGCCTGCCCACTTTGGGGGGGGGGGTGTCATTCAATGTAATTAGAATTCAAAGAGATAAAATTACTAATTAAAATAAATGCAAGTAGTCATATTCTTCATTGCCATGTATTTACAGTTCTTAAAATATACTAGTTTCACCAGGTACAGTGATACTTCTGGAGGCTGACAGGAGCATCGTAAGTTCAAGTCCAGCCTGGGCAATTTAGCAAGACCCTGTCTTAAAACAAAAACAAAGTGAAAGGACTGGGAGCTAGGCACAGTGGCGCATGCTTTGTAATCCCAGGGGCTCGGGAGGCTGAGACAGGAGAATCGTGAGTTCAAAGCCAGCCTCAGCAATGGCGAGGTGCTGAACAACTCAGTGAGACCTTGTCTCTAAATAAAACACAAAATAGGGCTGGGGATGTGGCTCAGTGGTTTGGTGCCCCTGAGTTCAATCCCCAGTACCAAAAAAAAAAGACTGGGGATGTAGCTGAGTAAAATGCTCCTCGGTTCAATCCCAGTACCAAAAAGAAAACAAAATGTCCTAGAAAAAGCAGTACAAATGATTACTTTCATTAAATCTGGACCTCTGAGTTCATGGTTATTTAGTATTCTGTGAAACATACATAAAGCATTTGTGCTGGATCCTGAAGCTGCATAGAGTTAATTTATCTGGAGGAAAAGCACTTATGTACTTGTTTGAGTCACAAGCAGAACTAATGTTTTTATGAAATATCGTTTTTACTTAAAAGAACGTTTAATAAGATATGGATATTCTAATTTCAATGTGAATATTTTTCTTACAGTGGCTATTTTTCTTACAAATGAAAGATGTACATGTAACATTTCAAGAAAAACAATTGACAGTATTTGTTATTAATAATAAAATTTGAGTTCCAGGGCAAAATCAGAATTTTGAAAAACTTGTATCTGCCACTATAAGCTTGGAAGCTTCCCAAGCAGAGTTTTCTGTTGAAATTGGTGGTGATGTTAATGTTTGTGATTTTTTAAAAAGTTTTTATAATGAGCCAGGCATGGTGGCAGACATCTGTAATCACAATGACTCAGGAGGCTGAGGCAGGAGGATTTTTCAAGTTCAAGGACAGCCTCAGCAACTTAGTGAGACCTTGTCTCAAAATTAAAAATTAAAAAAAAAGTAAAGTGCCAGGCTTGTGGCTCAGTGGTTAAGCACCCCTGGTTTCAAAACCTGATTACCCCCTGCCCCCCAAAAATTATACAGTGGAGTATGTCAATATCTGAACAATCTATAGAACTTGACAACCTAGTATTTTTCAAATAACCAGTCATGACATTAAGTTATACATGGATAAATGATCCATTTAGGGTGCAAGTTAAACCAATGGCTTTCCTGTAGCAGCATGAAAAAGTAATTGACATTTTTTAGTTTCCTACATTGTAGCTAACCTTTGAAAAACTACCATTTGGTGAGTTTTGACACAGTATCCAAGAGTTGAATTACTTGAAAAATATTTGTTAAAATATTCTTCCCTTTTCCAATTGTATCTGTGAAATCAGATTTTATTAAAGAGGTACTGGTGGAGTTGGGGTTGTAGCTCAGTGGTAGAGCGCTTGCCTACCATTTGTGGGTCACTGGGTTCGTTCTCAGCACTGCATATAAATAAATAAAACAAAGGTCCATCAACAACTTTAAAAAAGGGAGAGAGAGTGAGATGGTGGATTGTATTTGCTAAAATTTTATTAAGGATTTTTTGTGTCTGTATTCATGGAGGATATGAGTTTGTAGTTTTCTTTTGGGGAAAAGTGTTTGATCACAAATTCAATATCTTTATTACATAGGACTAGTACAGTTATCCATTTTTTCTTATGTGAGCTTTGGTAGTTTGTCTTTTAAGAAATGTTTTCATTTTACCTACCTAATTTGTATTTTATTGGCATTTAGTTCATAATTTTACCTTATTATCTTTTTGATCTATATAGGATATGTAAGTACGTATTCTTTATATTGGAAATATTTTCTCCTGATCAGTATGATTAAAGGTTTATCAGTTGTAATGACAGAACCAGCTTTTAGTTTCACTGATTTTTTCTTTTTTTTTGGCAGGGGGTGGGGGCAGGTGCCAGGGATTGAACTCAGGAACACTCGGCCACTGAGCCACATCCCATCCCTATTTTGTATTTTATTTAGAGACATGATCTCACTGAGTTGCTTAGCACCTCACCTTTGCTGAGGCTCTCTTTGAACTCTCAATCTTCCTGCCTCAGCCTCCCAAGCCTCTGAGATTACAGGTATGCACCAGCGTGCCTAGCAGTTTCATTGATTTTTTGTTTTGCTTTTTTTTTGGTGGTGTTGGGGATTGAACCCAGGGCCTTGCGAATGCTAGGCAAGCACTCTACCAACTGAGCTATATCCCCAGCCAGTTTCATTGGTTTTTATGTGCTCTTTTTAATTGGTTTCTGCTCTTTTTTATTTTATTTTTTTCTACTTGGTCATCATTTGCTAGTAGTTTTTCTAGTTCCTAAAACTGGCAGCTTTACCAGTGGTGAGAAAACTTTTTCTGTAAAACAATAGAGAATAAATTTAAGGGCCAGATGGCCTCTGCCACAGCTACTCAACTCTAACATTGTAGCATGAAAACAACAGACACAGACAGACAATAAGTAAACAGTTGGGTCTTGTTATAATAAAAATTTATGTACAAAAATGGGCAGTGGGCCAGAGTTTAACTCTTGGGTTAGGTTTTCATTTTTTTTCTTTCTTAAATATTTAGTGCTATATATTTTCCTCTAAGGACTGTTTTATTTATATTCTACAACTTTTTTGGGGAGGGGGGTATACTGGGGATTGAACTCAAGGGCACTCAACCACCGAGCCACATCCCCGGCCTTATTTTGTGTTTTATGTAGAGACAGGGTCTCACTGAGTTGCTCAGTGCTTTGCCATTGCTGAGGCTGGCTTTGAACTCACGATCCTCCTGTCTCAGCCTCCCTAAGTGCTGAGATTACACGCGTTGTGCCACTGCTCAATATTCTACAACTTTTAATATGTTTTCATTTTGAAATATTTTCTGGTTTCCTTCATGAGTAAGGGATTGATAGACTAATTTTTTGCAGTGCTCAGGATTGATTCCAGGGCCTCACACACTCTAGGCAAGTCCTCTACACTGAGCTGTATACCCGGCCCTATTTTTTTTTTATTTGTTTTTGACTTAGGAAGTTTTTTAAAAATGTTAATAATTTCCAAATACTTGAAAGTTTTCCAGATATCTTTTCATTATTCGTTTCTAACTTAATTTCATTTTGGTCAAAGAATGTTGTTTTAGTCAGCTTTTTCACCGCTGTGACTAAAAGACCCAACCAACACAATTGTAGAGGAGGAAAGGTATATATGAGGACTCACAGTTTCAGAGGTCTTAGTCCATAGAAGGCCGGCTCCATTCCTTGGTGAGGCTGAACTTTGTGACAGAAGAGTGTGGCAGAGGGAGGCAGCTCATATGGTGATTAGTAAGCAGAGAGAGGTCTCCACTTGCCAGATACAAATCTATACCCCAAAGCCATGCCCCCAATTCCCACCTCATCAAGCCACACCCTACCACTTCAGTTACCGCTCAGTTAATCCCTGTCAAGGGATTATTCACTGATTGGGTTAAGACTCTCACAATCATTTTTCCTCTGAACTTTGTTGCGTTGTCTCCTGAGCTTTTTGGGGACACCTCACATCCAAACCATAACAAATGTATTTTGTATAATTTAATATTTTAAATTTGTTTTTAATCCTTTAGATTTGTTTTATGACCCTGAATGTTTTCTATCTTGGTAAATGTTTCATGTGTACTGACACAAATGTGCTTTCTGTTGATATTGGGAGAGTGTCCTATTAATGTCACTTGGGTCAAGTGAATTGACAGTAATTTTCATGTTCTCTATATCCTTACTGGTTTTCCGTGTATTTATTCTATCAACTGAGATCAGTTATTGAAATTTAAATTACTATTAAATACTTCTCCTTGTAGTTCTGCAAGTTACTTTATTTTATTGGAAACCTTGTTATTAGGGGTATACACATTGAGAATTGGTTTGTCTTCTTGGTGTATTGATCCTTGATCATTATAAAATGTTCCTCTCGTAGTCGTAATTCTTACTTTGAATTGTACTTTGACATTAAAATTTCCACATTTAAAAAAAACTTTATAAAATGTTTTATAAATTATTAACCCATTTTAATATACAATTCAACTATTTTTAGTAACTTTTCTGGGTGGTGCAGCCATTACCATAGATCAGTTTTACAGTCTTTTCATTCTACCTTAATATTCTTCTCACCCACTTACAGTTAACTCCATTCACTCCCAGACCCATCTAACTGCTAATCTACCTTCTATCTTTGTAAATTTGTCTTTTCTAGATATTTTCTATAAGTAGAATCATATAATTAGTATACCATCTATTATGCTCTGCCTTCTTTCTTTAGCATAATATTTTTGAGGGTTATCCATGATGTAGCATGTATCAGTTCACTCCTTTTTATTGCTGAATTGTATGTGTCCCATTATATGGATATATTACATTTTGCATATCTATTCAGTAGTTGATAGACATTTCCAGTTTTAGGCTGTAATGAATAATACTCCTGTGAAATTTTTGTACAGATCTTTGTGTGAATATGTTTTATTTTTCTTGGATAAATACCTATATATACAGTTGCTAGGTTGTATGGTAGTTTTATGTTTAAACTTTGGAAAAATTGCCAAACTGTTTTCCAAAATAACCATAGCATTTTGCATTCCTACCAGAAATGTATTGAGGTTCCAGTTACTCCACATTCTTGCTAATAGTGTGTGTATTATTTCTGGGTTTTTTTGTTTGTTTGTTTGTTTTGTTTTTTGGTACTGGAGATTAAACTCAGATTAAACTGAGCCATATCCCCAGCCCTGTTTTGTATTTTATTTAGAGATAAGGTCTCAGTGAGTTGCTTAGTACCTCACTTTTCTGAGGTTGGCTTTGAACTCGCAATCCTATTGTCTCAGCCACCCAAGCCGCTGGGAGTATAGGCGTGTGCCACTGCACCTGACTGTATTATTTCTTACACCCATTCTAGTGGTGTGAAATAATAATGGTTTTAATTTATATTTCCCTAATGATTAGTGGTACTGACCATATTTTCAAGGGCATATTAGCCATCTCTCTCCATTAGTGAAATGTGTATTATATGTTTACCCATGTTTTCTATTGAATTGTCTGTCTTCCTTTTGGGTTGTAGGAGATCTGTGTAAATTCTAGTTAAAAATTCTTACTGTATATATATTCTACAAATTTTTTACTAGTCTCCTACTCTTCTTTTTTCTGTGTAACTGGTAGGTGAGATTGAACCCAGGGGAACTTGATGAGCCACATCTCCAGCTTTTTTTGCTTTTTTGAGACAGGTTCTAAGTTGCTTAGGGCCTCACTAAGTTGCTGAAGCTATTAGCCTCAAAGTTTCAATCCTCCTGCCTCACCCTCCTATGCTGCTAGGATTATAAGCATGCACCACTGCATTCAGCTTTCTTTTTATTTTTTTTATTTTATTTTTTAGTTTTGGTACTGAGGATTGAACTCAGGGACACTTGACCACAGAGCCACATCCCCAGCCCTATTTTGTGTTTTATGTAGAGACAGGGTCTCGCTGAGTTACTTAGCACCTCGCTGTTGCTGAGGCTGGCTTTGAACTCGCGATTCTCCTGTCTCAGGCTCCCTAAGTGCTGGGATTACAGGCTTGAGCCACCGCACCCGGCTTCTTTTTATTTTTTAATTGTGTTTTTTTCAGTATAAATTTTTACTTTTGATGAGGTAGTATTATCAAAGGGTTTTGTATTGTGGTGTTGGTGTTGTGTCTAAGAAATCTCCCAAAGTCTCAAAAGACTTTCTCCTGTATCTTCTCTTCAGCATTTTAATGTTAGAACCCTTACAATTTAGTTCTGTAATCCTTTTTGAGTTAATTTCTGTCAATAGTGTGATACGAGGGTCTAATGAGTTAATCTGTTTGTCTAGTTGTCCCAGCACCATTTGTTGAACAGACAGCTTTTTCCTAAAGGAATTATTCTGATGTTTTTTGTTTGCTTAAAGTCTCAACTTCTCCTTCCCTGTGGCCCATAAATTCTGTAGGCAATAAGTTGAAGTACTCATAGGATTCCCCTCATTAGTTTCCTTCTCTCAAAGACCACTGTGCAACATTGACTTTTGTTCAATATCTGAAAACCATTGTTTCATTTTGTTTTGTCTAGTTTCCTAGTTGATGAAAGCAGGAGAATAAATCTGGTCCCTGTTATTTCATAATGTTCAAAAATGCAAATGAGTGGGGTGGGAATGAGGAACATAGGAGAAATTGAGGAACTCTGGATGGGGCAGAGGGGAGGTGGGGGAGGGAAAGGGGAATGGGTGTAGTAAAGATGGTTGATTGATATGGTCATCACTACCCTAGGTGCATGTATGAAGACACAAATAGTGTGACTCTATCTGGTTTGCAACCAGAGAAATGGAAAAATTGAGCTCTGTATATGTACTATGACTTGAAATGCATTTTAATTAATTAATTTTAAAAAATGCAAATGAGCTGGGCACATTGGTGCACACATATAATCCCAGCAGAGAGGCTGAGGCAGGAAGATTGTGAGTTCAAAGTCAGCCTAAGCAATTTAGTGAGGCCCCAAGCAACTTAGTGAGACTCTGTCTCAAAATAAACATAGAAAGAGCTGGGGATATGGCTCAGTGGTAAAACACCCCTGGGTTCAATCCACAGTACCAAAAAGAAAGGAAATAAAAAGAAAAAAGGCAAAGAACTTATTTTTAATTTTAAAAGAAGCAAAAGCAACTGAATATTAACCTTAGGGCCACAGTGTCAATACTCTAACTCATAGGCATAAAATTGCAGATCTGATTAGGAAATGTAATTTTTAGAAGTTATTGTAATTTTGAGACTGTCGTTCTACTTAATTGTCTTTTTAAAAACAAATGTAAAATATGCAGTTTTTGGATTTTAGGCGATTATGGAAAAATGTGACAGACTCTCTGAGGGAGTCTGAAATTGATAAGGCCACAGAGCATAAACGAACACTGGAAGAACAGCAAAGGACAGAAGAAAGGCACCGTACTGAAACAGGCACACCCTGGAAAACCAAGTATTTTATTAAAGAGGTATGTTCTGTATGAATTCAGGCTAAAACTCATGTATCTATTTAGAACTTTAGCTTACTAGGCTTTGTTGAATTGCTATCACTTATACATTTCATTTTTAAAAATTTTAAATTCAATATCCCTCTCTTCTTCCTCTGGGATACACACACACACACACACACACACACACATACATATACATATATATATATATATATATGAGACTATGTATATAGATAGATTTTCCATTTTTTTCCCATTTGCTATTATACACTTCCCATCAGAATCTATTGGTTATATCCTCTTAAGTGAATGTTTCAAATTTCTTGTTGTATGTAAACACAAATAGGAAGGCTTTGTAGTATAGTGGACCATGTTGGAATCAGATATGCTAAGTTTGACCCCAGAATGTACCTTGGATAGTTAATTTGCCATTTCTGTGCTCAATTTCCTCAGCTATAAAATGTGAGTAAATAAGCACATTGTAAAGATCAAAAAAAAAAGTATGTGTAAGGGCAGGAATTTGAGGGGAAGCCCTTTGAGGACTCACTGAAAAGAGCTCTGCCCATTCCTAGGTGAAGCTGGGCAATTCATTTAGCTTCTCAGAGCCTCCATTTCTTCTTCTGTAAAGTGAGATGATCAGACAGCATGTCTTGTCTTCTAAATCTAACATTCTATAATGCAATTAGCTGACATTTTTCCGAACAACAGTGTGAAGTACTAAGATTTATCCACCAGTTGATTTATTTTTTTTTTATTTAATTAATTTATTTTTTAAAACAAAAGAATGCATTTCAAGTCATAGTACACATATGGAGCACAATTTTCCATTTCTCTGATTGTAAACAAGGTAGATTTATATCATTCGTGTCTTCATATGTGTACCTAGGATAGTGATGTTCATCTCATTCCACCATCTTTGCTACCCCTATGCCCCCTCCCTTCCCTTGCCTCCCCTTTGCTCTATCCAAAGTTCCTTCATTTCTCCCATGCTCCCCACCCCCACCTCCAATATGTATCAGCATCCACTAATCAGAGAAAATATTTGGCCTTTGGTTTTTTGGGATTGGCTTACTTCATTTAGCATGATGTTCTCCAGCTCTGTCCATTTACCTGCAAATGCCATAATTTTATTCTCTTTTATTACTGAGTAATATTCCATTGTATATATATACCACAGTTTCTTTATCCATTTATCTATTGAAGGGCATCTAGATTGCTTCCACAGTTTAGCAGTTGTGAATTGTGCTGCTATAAACATTGAAGTGGCTGCGTTACTATAGTATGCTGTTTTTAAGTCTTTAGGGTGTAGACCAAGGAGTGGGATAGCTGGGTTAAATGGTGGTTCCACCAGTTGATTTAATATAATTAACAACTTTGTCATTGTTATTATTAAGGAGAAATTACTGTGACAGGAAGGAAGACTTTATTTAAGATTAGTGCTTTATTTAAGATAGATTGCACTTAATTGTGAACACAGTAGTAACATGTGGGGAGTTAGAGCCAACTGGCAGGGTGAGGGGATGGATGGAAAATTACTAAGAGATACTTGGTTATTATTGAGGGTGAGGGAAGCAGGCTTAATTGGATATCAAGGGTGGTGTATTCTCAGTAAACTGGTGCTCGGGATTCTTTGCTAAAACTGGGCTCAGTAGGTCAAGGATCGAGGCTTACTCAAGAAGACAACTCAAAGGAGCCTGGCTAAGGAGGGAAACCGTGTCACTGTGAGCCAAAGAATATTAACCTACAAGTAAAAAAAAATAAGTAGATTAATATCCTTATCCTCCTTTGGTTAAGAAGGGAATCCTTTTCACTGTGAGCCAAAAAACTGCCATCCTTAAGTTATTTTTTGGAAGAAGGTAAATAGTGTAAACAAATAAAAAATATTTTAAAAAATACAAATAAATTGAAGGACACATGAGGGTAAGGACATAGAACAAAGTCAGGTTCACATCTGACTTTGCCTAATTCTTTAAACAGTGAACTACAATCTTCACTACTCTGATCTTAACTCTACCAAGTTCCCACCCAGTATGCCGCAGCACAGATTCACTATAGCTCCTTTTTCTTCACTTTACTTTTCTGCCATCTTTTTGTTCACTCTTTGACTCTCTGTTTCCTTGCAACATCCTATTCACAGGACCCAAAGAAGTCAGGAAAGAACAAAAAACCAGCATTTTCATGGTATAGAAGCCATATAGGAAAACAGCTAATACCTTCATGACCATTTCTTTGTGATCCACCTGTGCCCTATGACTGAGAAAGGCTCAATATGTATCATCTTGGCAAAACCAGCAGAATTGCTACACATGACTTCTGCAAAATAAATTTTCCATAGGTCACAAACTAGGTGCTCCCATGCTAGATATCTCCTAATCCTAGCTAAACTACAGGCATTTTTTGACATCTTAAGCACAAAAGCATTATTCTTTCACCAAAAGTCATCTTGTTAAATATGAAAGTAGAATTCCGCTTCAGTGAAGGTGTTGTTCCAGTTTTGGTTTCTGATTTTGAAAATATTAGCTGAATTATTCTTCCCCTTCTCCTTGTTTCAGGGAGATGGCTGGGTTTATCACAAACCCCTTTGGAAAGTAATTTCAACAGCACAAGCAGCAGAGTGACACATGCTCTCTTAAGACTTGACCAAATGAGGTTCTTCTCTGTTTACCCCAAACCCTCTCCGACTGGATTCATTGCACTGAGTGACCTGCTTCCTGATTGCACAGATGGAAACTAACTGAACACGAATGTACCTACTCGGGCACTATCATACTGCAGCAAGACCAAAGTGTTAAAGAAACACGATGGACCTCTCACCAACCTGTTCATGTGATGTGAGCAATACCATCTTAAAACCTTTTACCTGAATTATTAGATGATCAATCTTTTATCCAGTTCCTGGTCCTTAAAGCTGTTTGAATACCTATTTTTGCACAGGGGCAATGAATACACACCACAGTGAGAACTCAGTGACTTTGATTTCTTTGTAGTGAAAAGTGGAGTGTCTTCCAGAGTTTGTGTTTTGCTTTCTATCCATAACTGAAGTATTCACTACTCTTATAAAACAACCAAGAGGAGGAAGAACATGACCCAGAAGTGGATTCAGCCATTGTGCCTGAAATCAGTGTTTAAAAAAAAAATCACCGGGTTGTAGTAACAAGGCATTCTTTTTCTTGAAAAAGACTGTGTGCCTGTGTCTGAGGAACTTACCCATTATCCACCTCTGTTGGAACTCTTTTAAAAAGTATATTTATAAATTGATTAGAATTATAACCATGGAGAATTTTTTTCTTCTGAGCATTTTAATATACTTGAAAACAACATTGACTTGAAAAATTTCGGAACATTTTTCAATACCTAGTTTTATTAAATATTACACTTGAGAGACAATTTTTTAAATGTCTTCATGTCAATATGATGAGATTTTGGCCTTTCTCAAGAACTAAGGCATTAAAGAAAATAGCAGATATTGAAAAAATAAAACTGTTACTTTTTTCCTTATCTTTTTTTCACTTGTAGGTATTAATATTCAGTATTATGGACTATCCCTCCGTATAAGTTTGCTTATCTTACCTCTGTTCATTGAAAAATTAAAACAAATGACTATTCATATTTGTCAGTAATTCAGTTATACATGTATATGTAACTGAACACATGTAAGGTATGGTTTTGTTTTCTTTTCAAGGAAACTTAAATGCTGAGGAAAGTATGAAATAAAAAGATCAGGAAAAAAGTTATCAGGAAGTTGTATTCAGGTACAAATCTTTTTTAAAATCAGTATTTTATTGAGGTTGAAGAATTGCTGGCAATTAAAAGAATAGCTCTAATTATGGTTTTCATCATTCATTCAAGTATTTATTGAGTACCTGCTTATGGTGCTCAGCACTTGTTACTGCAAGCTACCTTAATTTTCCAAGAGTGGTGCCTTACTCTGTTTCTTCTGATGTGGTCTTCCAATCAGTGTGCATAACATGTACCTGTTATTCACCAGCCGTGGTAGATGGCTGTGTCTGTTGTATCATCATAAGAAGTTTAAACTTTGTGCTCTGATAAATTGTGTTCTGTTTGGGGGTGGGGAGTGTTAGTAGAATGACAATTACAAAACAATTTTTTCAACAAATTGTAAATTATAAGAAAATTGTTTTGTGTACAACCATTTTAATGATTCCCTTTTCATTTTTGCTGTGAAATGCACTGAAAAATCTCAAAATGAGCTATAGTTCATGTGTTGGGAAAATTGAAAAATAATAAAAGTAGAGAGCAATGATGCATTTGTCTGTTTTATGAATAGAAAGAAACAGGAAGTTTATATTTAGTAGAATTATTGCCTTGTTTATCTGGGGAACCACTGATTTTTCTCTTTAAATCTTTACTTTCAGGAATCTCCAGCTTAGGGAGTAATTTAATGAATTTTTAAAAAGTAAAATATTTAGCTGATTTGTTTATGCCATTCCCAGCAGCTCAGGAGGCTGAGGAAGAAGGATCACTAGTTCGAGGTCAGCCTCACTTAGCAACTTAGCGAGAACCTATCTCAAAAAATAAAATGTTTAGCCAGGCACAGTGGCACACGTCTGTAATCTCATCACTTTGGGAGGCTGAGACAGGAGAATCAAAAGTTCAAAGCTAGCCTCAGCAACGGTGGTGAGGCGCTAAGCAACTCAGTGAGATCCTGTCTCTAAATAAAACACAAAAGAGGACTGGGGATGTGGCTCAGTGATCGAGTGCCCCTGAGTTCAATCCCCAATACCAGAAAAATAAAAATAAAAATAAAATGTTTGCCTGCCAAAATCACTCACGCCTATAATATCAACAGCTTGAGAGGCTGTGGCAGGAAGATTGTGAGTTCAAAGCAAGCTTGAGCATCTTAGCAAGGTACTAAGCAACTCAGCAAGACTCTGTCTCTGAATAAAATACTAAAAAGGGCTGGGGATGTCACTCAGTGGTTAAGCGCCCCTGGGTTCAATGCCTGATACCAAAAATGAATATAAATAATGTTTGGATTATTATGTACTGGATCAGTGATATAAAATGTGAAGCCAGAAGCCAGGCACAGTGGTGCATGCCTGTAATCCCAGCACTTTGTTGTTGTTTTTTTTTTGGTGAGGGGTACCTGGGGATTGAACCCCGGGCCTTGTACATGCAGGGCAAGCACTCTACCAACTGAACTATACCCCTAGCCCAGATTGTTGAGCCTTTTTAAGAATTATTGAAAATAAGTTTTAAACTCCTTAAAAAATACTACACTTAGGAGTAATTGTCTTTCCGTGTTATTGGGCCAAATTCTTTAAGAGCAATGAATAAATTTTTTTTGTATGTGACAATTGTTTATTTATTCCTTTTTTTTTTTTTTTTTTTTGGTTTTTTTTTTGGTACTGGGGATTGAACTCGGGGGCACTCAACCACTGACCCACATCCCCAGCCCTATTTTGTGTTTTATGTAGAGACAAGGTCTCACTGAATTGCTTAGTGCCTCGCCATTGCTGAGGCTGGCTTTGAACTCACGATTCTCCTATCTCAGCCTCCCTAAGTGCTGGGATTACAGGCTTACACCACCGCACTCAGCTATTCCTATTTTGACATCCGATATCTCTCCTAGAGCTAGGGAGATTCCAGCATGAGGAAGAAGCAATATCTGCTTCCAGAAGATACAGTTTATCCACTAGAAGTTTGAGTTTGATTTGAGTTATTTATCTGTACCTTATTATTGTTTAGCCAGGAAAACAGATCTTTATAGCAGTGTTACATATTTATGTCTTTTTCTTTTGGGCCAAAGTTTTAAATGTGTACTTACCTCTAGTTATTAGAAATTGTGTTAAGAAGTCCAAGACTAGACTGAGCCAGGTGTGGTGGTACATGCCTATAATCCCAGCATATCCACAGGCTGAGGTAGGAAGATCACAAGTTTGAAGACAGCCAGGTTAACTTAGTGAGACCTTGTCTCAAAATCAAAAAAAAGGGGCTGGAGTTGTGTCTCAGTGGTGGAGCGCTTGCCTAGCATGCGTGGGGCACTGGGTTCGATTCTCAGCACCACATAAAAAATAAATAAATAAAGGTATTGTGTCCATCTACAACTAAAAAAAAAATAAAATAAAAATTATTTTAAAAAATCAAAAAAAAGGGTAGGGTGGGGATGTAGCTTTGGGGTAGAACACCCCTGGGTTCAATCCCTAGTACCACCAAAAAAAAACCAAGCCTGAGTGTAACAAAAAGATAATGTTGCAAATGTTACAGACATTTATTTGTTTTTGGTTTTGATTTTTTTACCATTTTTATAATACTCATCAACTTGTATCTTCTATGAAATATTTCTATTTAAGTTCTATTTTTCAATTAATTGGATTTTAAATAGATTGTAAACTCAGTGAGACATGGCATATATATATGGATTCACTGAACTCTACAAGTTATGGTCACCATTACCCTATTACCTCTAATACCTGGCTTTCACCAAAATTGGGAGGGACAAAAAGCATTGAATTCCTCATCCCTTAATTCTAGTACTTGCACTTTCCTTCTACTATAAATAACTAGGACTTGGTAAACTAACTGATACAGATTAATTCTTAGAAATTATTAATTAAGCTTAAAGTTTTGCTACATATACTGCCTTTACATGAGGGCTAACTTCTGTTCAATAGGTTCCCCCAGAGAAAAGAATATTGATGTGATTACTTCAGGAGCTACTTTGGAAGGACCTTTTACAGCTAATAACTACATTGAATAGAACATTGAGTTGGGATTTACCAGGGATAGTTGGAAAAAGAAGGAAAATAAAATGATTGCCAAATTAGGGATAAAGAGGACATCCAGGACCCAGGCGTGGTGGTACACGCCTGTAATCCCAGCACTTTGGGAGGCTGAGATAGGAGAATCGCGAGTTCAAAGCCAGCCTCAGCAATGGCGAGGCACTAAGCAACTCAGTGAGACCCTGTCTCTACATAAAACACAAAATAGGGCTGGGGATGTGGCTCAGTGGTCAAGTGCCCCTGAGTTCAATCCCTGGTACAAAAAAAAAAAAAAAAAAAAGGAGACATCCAGGGCACTCACCTGTAATCCCAGCAACTGGGAAGGCTGAGGCAGGAGGATAACAAGTTTGAAGCCAGCCTCAGCAATTTAGTGAGGTCTTAAGCAACTTAGGAATACTCTGTCTCAAAATGAAAAATAAAATGGATAGAGATGTGACTCAATACCCAGTACTGGGGCAGGGACCTGACAAACCTCATATATATGAAAATTCTAATAAAATAGAAATTCTAGGGCTGGGCTGATTCAGTGGCAGAGTGCTTGCCCTAGCACATGTGAGGTACTGGGTTCAGTCCTTAGCACCACATAAAATAAAGTCATTCTATTCATCTACAGCTACAAAAAATTACATATGTATATGATATATACATATATATATATAATACACACACATATATATATATGTAAATTCCAACACTATAAAATCTTGGTCCAAAACTGGCTGCAAAAGAAATCCTTAACTATTACAAGCATTTGCACAGATTTTTATTTGATGTTTGCAGCAAGTGAAATTGGAAAATCAGGGCTAGGGATATAGCTTAGTTGGTGGAGTGCTTGCCTCACATACATAAGGCCCTGGGTTCAATCCCCAGCCCCACCAAAAAAAAGAAAGAGTTAAATTGGAAAATCAGTGATGGCTGTTCAAACTTTAGTGACACTCTTCCTAGGGAACAATAAGTAAGAAAAGCTCTCTGCAAGTAGAACAAAAGGACAAAACATTGAAATTAGGAAAGAACTGAGGGGATTTGCAGGAAGAAAAAACCAATGGAATCGAAGTTTGTTTTTGTTTTTGTTTTTATTTTTTTAAATTTCCCAGAACCAAAATGGCATGAATCCAGTTGAAAAATGCCATGCACACCCTGCACGTGAAAGGAAAAATAACAGCCTAAACAAAAGCACATCGTTGGGAAATTTCATAACACTAAGAATAAAGACAAAATTCTAAAGTGAGTGATCGAGTAAGAACACTTCTCGATAACTTCACTGAAAGCTAAAAGGCAAAAGGACACTATCACTCATTTGCCTAGAGTTTTATCCAAACAATGACTCTTACATGTAAAATTTTATTGATTGATTGATTGGTACCGGGGATTGAACTCAGGGGCACTCGACCACTGAGCCACATCCCCAGCCCTATTTTGTGTCTTATGTAGAGACAGGGTCTCACTGAGTTGCTTAGTGCCTCACTATTGCTGAGGCTGGATTTGAACTCGCGGTTCTCCTGTCTCAGACTCTCTAAGTGCTGGGACTACAGGTGTGTGCCACTACGCCCAGCTCATGTAAAATTTTTAAATGTTTTATTCCAGTTTTTCTGGAAGCTATTAAAGTACATCCTCCAACAAAATGTTAAGAGGGTGGAAAGAAGCAGAAATTGGGAAGATAAGAAAAATAAGATCCAACAGAGAAAAGAGGCAAAGGGAGGCATCCACCTAATGATCTCTCGACAACCTTCCTTCAGCTTCTCCTGCAGCTATTTTATCTGTGGACATCACTGACAAGAAAGTTCTTTGAAGCCGGGCGCGGTAGCACAAGCCTGTAATCCCAGCACTTAGGGAGGCTGAGACAGGAGAATCGCGAGTTCAAAGCCAGCCTCAGCAACGGCAAGGCGCTAAGCAACTCAGTGAGACCCTGTCTTTACATAAAACACAAAATAGGGCTGGGGATGTGGCTCAGTGGTCAAGTGCCCCTGAGTTCCATCTCCAGTACCAAAAAAAAAAAAAAAGAAAGTTCTTTGAACCAAAATCTGTCTCACTATGGTGTCATTGGTCTTGGGTCTGACTGCTCATACAAGATGGGATGGATGGCTTCTGTTGCACACCACAGTGCTTCAAGTTTTGAGTATCATTTCTCACAGTGTTAATCTTTTAAGTTATTTAGCTGTTCTTCATGTAATGCAGTTTGGTCTCTTGAGCAGTCTCCTGAGAACACACTGTATGTCAATGTTAGGTGAGCTACTTGGAAAAGACATAGTATTGCAAGTAGAATCTTGTTTGAGATCATGTATGTTTTTTTTATTAATGGAATTAAAATTAATGAAATTAAAATAAATGCATTTTTAGGTATTCAATTTGACGAATTTTGGCATATTTTCACCCATGATTGTTTTCACCACAATCATAATAATGAGAATATCTTCACAAGTTTACTCTTGCTTTTTTTTTTTTTTTTTTTTTGGTACTGGGGATTGAACTCAGGGGCACTCGACCACTGAGCCACATCCCCAGCCCTATTTTGTGTTTTATGTAGAGACAAGGTCTCACTGAGTTGCTTAGTGCCTCGCCATTGCTGAGGCTGGCTTTGAACTTGGGATTCTCCTGTCTCAGCCTCCCTAAGTGCTGGGATTACAAGCGTGAGCCACCGCGCCCGGCTTCTTGCTTTTTTTAAAAAATATTTTTATTATTAGTTGTTATGGATCTTTATTTTATTCATTTATTTATATGTGGTGCTGAGAATTGAACCCAGGGCCTCACACATGCGAGGCAAGCACTCTGCCACTGAGTTACAACCCCAGCCCTACTCTTGCTTTTTGACATCTCTCTCCTCTCACTATGCCTTTTCCATTTCCAGGGAACCACTTTTTTTTTCTTTATTTTTATTTTATTTTATTTCATGTCATGTCATGTTATGTTATGTTATTGGTACTGGGGATTAAACCTGGGGGCATTTTATCACTAAGCTACATCCTCATTTCTTTTTATTTTCTATTTTGACACAGGGGCTCACTAAGTTGCTGAGGCTGGCCTAGAACTTGCCATCCTCCTCTCTTAGCCTCTCAAGTAGCTAGGATTATAGGTGTGCACCACCACACCTGGCTTGTATTTGTCTTCTAAAGTTGCTATGACAAATCACCACAAACTGAGTGGCTTTAAACAATAGAAATCTATTTCCAGCCGGGCGTGGTGGCTCAAGCCTGTAATCCCAGCACTTAGGGAGGCTGAGACAGGAGAATTGCGAGTTCAAAGCCAGCCTCAGCAACGGCGAGGCGCTAAGCAACTCAGTGAGACCCTGTCTCTACATAAAACACAAAATAGGGCTGGGGATGTGGCTCAGTGGTCGAGTGCCCCTGAGTTCAATCCTCGGTACCAAAAAAAAAAAATCTAGTTCCACACAGTTCTGGAAGCGAAAGAAAATGAAATCAAGCTGTGAACAGGGCCATGCTCTCTGTAGTGGCTCTGGGGAAAATCTGTTTTTTGCCTCCCAGTTTCAAGGATCTTGCTGGTCACAGTGGTACACACCTGTAATCCCAGCAACTTGGAAGCTAAGGCAGGAGGATCACAAGTTCAAAGCCTGCCTCAGCAATTTAGCAAGGCCCTGTCCCAAAATAAAAAATAAAAATGGCTGGGGGTGTATCTCAGTAGTGGAATCCCCAATACAACAACAACAAAAAAAGTAACAAGTAAAAGCTTACCTTTGAGTTCACCCTTCATTCCCTTCCCAAAACATTAACAGTGTGGTATGTTCAATACCCCTCTAGCCCCAACCCCACCATATATAAGCATGAGCATGTGTACACGTGGCAGATAGCAAAAAATAAAAATACTGCCATTACCAGAGTTTCCCCTTGACTCCCACCACCTGTTTTTTTGTTTGTTTTTGTTTTTTTTGGTACTGGGGATTGAACTCAGGGGTACTCAACCACTGAGCCACATCCCCAGCCCTATTTTGTGTTTTATGTAGAGACAGGGTCTCACTGAGTTGCTTAGCACCTCGCCTTTGCTGAGGCTGGCTTTGAACTCGTGATTCTCCTGTCTCAGCCTCCCTAAGTGCTGGGATTACAGGCTTGTGCTACCGCGCCCGGCTTCACCACCTGTTTAAAGGAGATTCCTTGTTGATCAGATCAGGGTTATGAACTCAAAACCTCTGATGATTCCTGGTTTCCCTTGGGATACAATCCAGACTCTAGTTAAGGTTTACAAGACACACAGCATTCAACCCAAATTTCCCTCCTAGACAGAGTGCTTATTCCCTCCCCTCAGGAAGCCTGGGTTGTCTCCATGCAAACTTCTCACATTCTCTGAATGAGGCAGCCTCTTTTTAGACTCTGTAGTTCTGGATGGAAAACTCATCCCCACTTTTCTGTAAGCAATCTCCTGCTTGTTGATCCACAGCCTAGACTTTCCTTCCCTTTCCCAGTAATCCTAAGCAGAAGACTTCACACCTCCACCCTTGTGAGCACTCTTTTTGTGCCTCTGCTACAAGAGGAACTGCATCCCCACTGCACCTGTTCACCTCCCTCTCTGCCTGGGATCTACTGCAGAGCTGGGATCTTTCCCTGCCCAGTTCAAGGACAGTTGCCCATATAGTCATGACGTGGAGTCAGGGATGACTTCCTGGGCAGACCTCATTTTTCTTCAAGCAAGAGACAAATTCCTCCTCCTCTTCCATGCCTCCAGGAAAGGACATGCCTACCCCAGGAGCTCTGCTGACTGGCTGGCCTTCAGGAGTCAGATGCTTTCTGCCTCTCATTTGTAGTTGGGGACTTAGAGCTTTGTCCTAACCATGGTCTGCCACCAACAAGCTGTTAATAGTGACTATGTGGTTTAACTGCCTCTATGGCTTCTCTCCACATCTGAAAAGACAGGGACAGCTTAGAGGGTCTCTCAACTAATACTCTATTTTAGGCTATTTATAAGGGAATAGGTCACCCTCTGCTCCCATTCCCCCCGGGTCTGAAGATGGTGGTTTCTAAGTGATGGAGCTGACACACTTTTGCTGGTTGAGCTTTCTTCTCTATTAGGGGAGAAGGGTAAGTTTGCTCACAGCTGCTCCCTGGCAGAAGATGAAACTGAGGGAGAGTCTCAACATACCTTCTAGCTTTACTTCTTTTTAGTAGACTTAAAAATTCCCCAACTTTAGAGGTCACATAACCAAGCAACATATTATTAGACTCCCACTAGCCTTATTATAGGTAACACCTCTGAGGTATGGGTGATGATGGCGACGTTGCCTGTGCTGTTTTTCCAGGAACCAGGAGGCAAGTTTTGTCTGGCTCAAACCAGGTGAAACCACTGATCAGTCACTGGTGCTAGTATTCAATGTATGACTTCTTTGATATTAGAAGGTCCCAAACTCCACCCTCATATCATGCTAAGACAGTGATACCAATGATGAGAATCAGGGCCCAGTCCCCTCTCCCTGATGTTGAAGATTGAACACCTGAGAAACACTGAGGCAGGCATAGAAAGCAAGTTTTATTTAAAGGATTGCACAGAGACAGACTTCTCAGGGGGAGAAGGGGCATGAGAGCTGGGTGTCCCAAGAAGTGGAGGTGTCCTGCCCCTTTTATAGAATTCCTTTTTTCTGATGCCTTCTCCTCCCCATCCTGCCTAGGTGACCCAAAAGGTGGAGTGATCCAAGAGTGGGAAGGAAGCAATCCAGGGGTACCAACAGGAAGAAAGGGCCCAGGGGACATTTATAACAACCCCTACAACTCCTAGCTGGAGGAACAATTCCCTGGAGGCAGGTAACCTTGACATCGGGTTGGAGGAGGAGAAAGTGTTCTAGAGATATTTGCATTTTCTTAACTTTTGAATCAGCCCCAGCTTCCTGACCCAAACATTCATTATATACACTGACTGTCCTTTTGCCCCATCTCAAAGCCACCAGCCCTGATCTATTTTAAATCAATTTAATTTCCTTGCCCAGGCTTAGTAGTGTACGCCTGTAAACCCAGCAGCTTGGAGAGCTGAGGCAAGAGGATCCTAAGTTCAAAGCCAGCCTTAGCAACTTAGTGAGACCCTGTGTCAAAATAAAAAGGGCTGGGGATGTAGCTCAGTGCCCCTGAGTTCAATCCCCAGGCCAAAAAAAGGGGGGCAGTACATCTGGGAATTGGACATCTGTGCAGTTGCTGCATCTCAGCACAGACTTCTCAGTTTGGTGGTAGCAGTTCTAGAGTGAAACTGATGTCACCTGGATCACAGGCCTCTGCAATCACTGCCAGAGAAGCCACAAGTGTCTGGCCATTTTCAGCTCCAATTGGAATGGAAAAATGGTTTCAGCCCTTCACCAAGACCTATGGTGTGAAGCATCTGCCAAACAGAGGGTCTCAGGTGCTCAGTGGCCAATACAACGACACATGCAGTGTAACAGAAACCCAGTTGTTTTCTCATAATGTGTGGCTTGGGGAGCCAGTTGAGGGATAGGACAGGGACTCAACCATGTCACAAGTTGTGTCTGGGTAGCATGACTTCTAGCCTAAAGGATCCCAGGTGGCACCCCAGCCAGCAGGTCTACCTTCAAGATAGAAAGGGAGGAGAGCTCTGCCAACTGCATCATCTTCCCTTTGATTGAAAAGGCAAAAGCTTTCATAGAAATCCTCCACAGACATTTGCATACAGCTCCTTAACCAGAATTGTGTCCTAAAGCCCACCCTGGAAATGAGGGAAACTGGGAAGTTATTTAGTTAGGTAGATTGCTACTTCCTTCCTTAAACTGGAACTCTGTTACAACAAAAAGGAAGATGTGTAGATAGGATAAGCAGTGAGCACTGTTGGCTTCAATTAGCATTGGCTTGAAAGAGTGATAAGGATCAGCCAAGCTGGGTGCAGCTGCACACGCCTGTAATCCCAGCCCTTTGGAGGATGAGGCAGGAGGATAGCGAGTTCAAAGCCAGCCTCAGCAATGGCGAGGCACTATTTTGTGTTTTATGTAGAGACCCTGTCTCTACATAAAACACAAAATAGGGCTGGGGAATGTGGCTCAGTGGTCGAGTACCCCTGAGTTCAATCCCCCGTACCAAAAAAAGAATCAACCAACTTCTCCCGATGCCATCTCCACAGAGACCACATTATGTGGCCTCTATATTAGCTTGTTTTCTGTTGCTCTAACAAAATACCCAAGAATGGGTACTTTATAAAGAGGTAAGGTTATTTAACTCAGAGTCCTGGATTTGGCAGCCCCTGCAACTGACTTTTAGTGAGGGTCATTACAATGTGGTGAATGGCATGGTGGAAGGACATGCAACGGGTAGAAATTGCATGGCCAGAAAACTGGGGAGGGACCAGTCTTGCTCTTTTTATAACAACCCACTCTCACAAGAACTAATGGGGGCCCAGGAGAAGTACATTACTCCCTTCTGAGGACATCATTTTGAATGACTGAATTAGCTCACACTAGGCCCCAACTCTTACAGGTTCTACCACATCAACACTCCACATCAAGGAACAAGCCTCCAGCCTATGAACCTTTGAAGGACAAAACACATCCACATCATCACCTGCTCCAAAAGAGCCAACATCATGAGAGCAGATGTCCCAGTCCAACATGTGCGTATGTGGGGGCGGGGGGGAAGCAGCCAGAGCCCCCATTCTGGAACCTCTGTGATGTCATACTTGATATTTCTTCCCCTCCCTGCTTTAGTCACGGCAGTCTGAGTGCCAACCCAGAAGAGTTCACTGGTGGCTTCATTTTGTGAGAGCAAGGGGCCTAGCCATGGCTTCCTCACAGTATGTCGTGCCCCCACCCGAACCTCCGATCAGATCTCCGTGGCTGCAACCAAGCCTGTTTGCGGCTTTCATTGCAATGCTGCTTGTCACTTTTAGTGGTGTGTTCTTCGCGTTCCCGTGAGTGTCCCACAGAAGGTGTCAGGTTTCTTACAAAGAGAGAGAAGAGGAAACAGAGATACTGCAGAGAGGCAGGGAAGCAGGGCGAGAGGGTCAGGAGGGGAACGGAGGATATAGAGTTAGAGGGAAATGCAAGCACAGAGGTCTAGCATGCCTGATGCGTTTAGGGAGCTGTGGGTGGCTGGTAATGCTGGTGACATTTGGTGGAGTCTCTGTGGTCTGTCTCTACCCTGGATATTGAGATCTGTCCTTAAGGTGTGTGAGTCTTGCCTCAGGTGAGCCAGGCCTTGTCGGGGGCTCTGGGTTGCCCCAGCCTAGAACTGAGCCTGGCTCTGGTTTCAGTTGTAGGTGGCTAGTCCAGAATGGAGAGTGGGCCTGTGCTCTGGTTTCAGGCATTCTCTTTTTAGTCACCTTCTGCAGCCTCATGTTCCTCAATGGATCAGACCCAGGCATCCTGCATCGAGGTAAGACCTCAGACCTCTGGGAAAAGGAGGTGGCCCCCAAGGGCTGATGCATATGGGGTGGTTTCTAAAGTACTAACCCCACCTATGGCCTTCTATCCATGGCACCATTACTTAGGCCCTGACACTTCATTTCCCAAGCCACTGAGGTGTGAAAAAACAGAATCTTGGAGGTTTCCAGTGGCTTTAGAAGGGAGGACCAGGCAAGCTGTCAAGAGAGGCCAGCAAGCCGGGCGCGGTGGCTCAAGCCTGTAATCCCAGCACTTAGGGAGGCTGAGACAAGAGAATCGCGAGTTCAAAGCCAGCCTCAGCAACAGTGAGGCACTAAGCAAGCAACTCAGTGAGACCTTGTCTCTACATAAAACACAAAATAGGGCTGAGGATGTGGCTCAGTGGTCAAGTACCCCTGAGTCCAATCCCCAGTACCAAAAAAAAAAGAGAGGCCAGCAGGCTCTTCCAAACCACGCAGTTCACTTTTCCTCCTTCCCATTTCACACAGGACTTCAAGCTCTGATCACTATTCCAAAGGGTGGAGCTTCATACAGAGCTCCTCTGGCTGGAAAGCCCCTTCTCTTTGACTGCCAGCCCATCTGAGTGGTCAGCTTGCTCTACAGGGACTGGGGTTCCCCTGCCCACCTCGTCCACATCCTTGTTGCCCAGTGATGCTATGGGGCTGTCCTGAGCAGCAGAGTGATGGAAGGGCCTCCTGCCACTGCCCAAACCTCTTCCCCTGCCAGGATCCTTGGAAGAGGACCCCAAGGTGCAATACGTGGCACAAGTGAACAGCAGAGCGTTCCGTCTACACTGGTGCCAAAAGTGCTCCTTCCACTGCCCACCCCGGACCTTCCATTGTCCCCAGTGTAATATCTGTGTGGAAGTAAGTACTCCTCCCTGTCCACTCACCAACCCATCCCTGGGTACCTGGCCAGGACCAGGAATCTTAAATCATATGTGGCCAGGGGTGGGTATGAGACCATCTTCCCCTACTGCTAAAAGTGGCTCTCAGCCACTCTTGGTCACTTACAAATGTCATCACCTCTGTGTCTGCACCTGGACTGAGAGGCTGGCCTTGCTTGCACAGGTGCTGACATCAAAGGACATCCCATCGGTGCTGAGCTTGGTGGAGTCAGGGCAAGGAATGGCAGTGCCTGTCCCATCCCCTGGCTTGCTGATACTAGATACCCAGACCTTTAGGCCAGCTGCTACCCTGTTCTGGGGATCTTTGCCTGTCCTCATCTGGGTGTCCAAGTTGGGGGGTTTCCTGGGTTCTGAGTGCTCTTCTCTCCTGTGCACACCGGGCAAGGGTGTTCTTTTCATCCTTATCTAGCATCTGAGAAAATACAGCCCCAGAGTTTTTCTGTATCCTGCTCAAAGTGACACCAGGCAGGTCTTGTCTCTAAAGACCTCACCCATGACAAGGTCATCTGATGAGCCATGGAATACTAATTGTGCTCTAACAACGGAAATGCCATTTTTTCCCTGGAGATGGGAGTTTGTGTATAGGGCCAAGAGCAGGAGGCCCAAAGGGCTGGGTTGGGGGAGGCCTCAAGATTTGGGGGGTGATGGGCTAGGCCAAATAGACCCTCAAGGCCTGCCTCCTCTCCCCTAGGACTTTGACCACCACTGCAGGTGGGTAAACAACTGTGTAGGTCAAAGAAATTTCCGGATCTTCATTCTACTGCTGGTGTCCCTCTGTCTCTACCTGGGTTCCCTGCTGGCTACCTGCTTGCTTTTCTTCCTTCGCACAAGACACGTGCCCTTCTCACTTGACAAAGCTATGACGTATCCACACAGTCCCAAGGGCCCACACTGGGAAGAGCATGGGCTGTGGGAAGGTGGAGGCAGACAGCCAAGGGGCGGGGTAACAGAGGGCGAGGGTAGAGGGAGAAGTCACTTGGGAGCACCTGTGAAGGACAGGTTGAAGGCGAGTGGGGTCAGGGAGATAGATGGGTAGGATGGACTGTGGAGGTAAGTAGTGAGGCCACAGAGTGGAGGAATGAAGGTTGAAAAGGGACAGGCAGGAGAGCAGCACGTGGGATGAGGTTTCGCTTGGGTGTAGTGGACTAACTGTCCAGTCCAGGGAGGAAGAGTGTGTGGGCAGGGCTGGCTGGGGCGGGGCTACTGAGGGCGTGGTCGGTTGAAGGGCGGGGCAGGGAAGAACTTAAGTGGCTTGGCTTCTTAGCCTGGGTGTGCACAGCATCATAGTAGCTCTACCAGCCTTGGGACTCCTGCTGCCTCTCATTCTACTCCTGCTGATCCAGGCCGTGTCGATTAGCAAGGTAAGCATGTGCTGCAATATCAGACTGTGCGGAGGCATCTTGCACCTCTGCGACTCTGGCACTTTCTGCGCTTTCTCCACTGCCCTTGGCCCGGATGGTATCTCATGAGCCCTTCCAGACCTAACTCTTAAGGGCCGCTCAGTTCTCTCCACCTGGAGCTCAGAGGTCATTCTCCCTCCTGGGTCCATTGCGTGGAGCGCTTATTGTGTGCTATGCACTTGGGTTGATAAACACCCTGCAATCAGAATAACAATGGCAAACACCCAGGAACACTCTGAGAGGGGGTCGTTCCTGTGCAGTGCAGCGGACTGGAAGAAACAGTTTGGGGAGCCCCCTATTGTAGAGGAAAAGGTACTGATCTTTGCATCCCAAGTGTGACTGTGGAGAGGCAGAGAACAGAAGGGCATTGCCTGTGAGAAGCACACCTTTGCAAAAAGGCAGGGAAACCTGAAAGCAGGTTAAGGGAATGATAAAGAAACAGCTGTATTTCAAGCCCAAGGTGGCATGGGCAATGAAGTTGGTCCTGTGGGGGTCGAGATTAAAAAGGTCCAGAAAGTCAAGCAAGGAATTTAGTTTTGATGAAGTAGAAACCTGGGAGCCATGATAGGTTTTTTTTTAAAAAACTCATTTATTGAAGAATAATTTACAAACAGTAAAATTCACCCTTTTAGTCTACAGTAAGGGATTTTGACAAATGGATAGTGTCCTGCACTCTCCAGCATGATCAAGGGTAGACCTGTTTCATTACTCCAGAAAATCCTTTCATCATCTTTTGTTGTCAGTTTCTCTCCCTGTGTCCTTCTGGTGTTCCTTTTTCCAGGATCACCTGTAAAAGGAGTCGTTGCCTTTTTCATTTGACTTCACTCATTTTAGCACAATGCATTTGAGATTCATCCTTGTTGTTTATTTCCTTTCACAGCTGTGTAGTAGTGTCTGGATGCCCTAAGGATTATTTATACATTCACCAATTGAAGGACTTTACATTGATCTAGTTTTTGGCAGTCTTTTTTGTTTGGTTGGTTGGTTTGGTTTTTTGTTCCAAGGATCAACCACTTAGCTACATTCCCAGAGCCTCCTCTATCATGTCATCTTTTGAAAAAATATTTTTTTTTTAAATTTTGAGACAGGGTCTCACTAAGTTGCTTAGGGCCTCAGTAAATTGCTGAGGCTGGCTTTGAACTTGCCATCCTCTTGCTTCAGCTTCCCAAGCCACTGGGATTACAGGCATGGGCCACTGTACATAGCTAGTTTGGGGCAGTATTAAATAAAGCTTCTACAAACATTCGTGTATAGGCATGTGAACATAAGTTTTCATTTCTGTTGGGTAAATTCTTAGAGGTGGCATTGCTGAGTCATAAGGTAACCATAGGTGGAACTTTGTAGGAAATTGCCAAATTTGTCTTCCAAAACAACCATAGCATTTCTAATTTCTACCAGCAATGTATGAGAATTCCAAATTGCTCCTCATCCTCACCAACATTTCTCACTGTCATTTGTTGTTATTTTGTTTTGTCTTTTAATTGTAGCCTGGCTAATAAATGAGTTGTGGTATCTCATTAAGGCTCCAGTTTGTATTTTCCTAATGAATAATGATGTTGAGCATATTTACATGGTAGGTCTTGAGTATAGTGTTTGCTCCAACCTTTGCCCATTTAGAAAAATGGGTTGTTTTCTTAATTGAGTTCTAAGAGTTCTCTATACTGCTCTCAGATCTATGTTTTGCAAATCTTTTCTTGCAGTCTGTGGCTTGTTATTCCATATTCTTCATAGCATCTTCCCAAGAGCAGGAGTTCTTAGTGGTGTTGTTTTTCCAGTACTGGGATTGAATCAGGGTGCTCTACTGCTGAGTTTCTCCCCCAGCATTTTTTTTTTTTTTTTTGTGGTACTGGGGATTGAACTCAGGGGCACTCGACCACTGATCCACATCCCCAGCCCTATTTTGTGTTTTATGTAGAGACAGGGTCTCACTGAGTTGCTCGCTTAGCGCCTCGCCATTGCTGAGGCTGGCTTTGAACTCGTGATTCTCCTGTCTCAGCCTCCCTAAGTGCTGGCTTGATTACAGGCTTGAGCCACCGCGCCCGGTTCCCCCAGCATTTTTTTTGTTGTTGTTCATTCTACATGAAAAATCATATCATCTGTGAAGAATGGTTTCAATACTTTTTTTCCAATCTGTGTGTCTTTTATTGCTTTTTCTTTTCAGTGTTGAATAGGAATGAGAAGAGTGGACATCTTTGCCATGGAGTTACTGTAGTATGACGATAACTTGACTAAAGTCTCTTTCAGGGAGACTGGTGGGGAGGGGGAAGCTGCAGACTCTGAAACAGCTAAAAAGATGGAGGAGCCTGCCTGCTCATCACCTCCCAGCCTTTTAATCACCTGTCCCCCACTGCCATATTTGGTCCCCCCACCTGTGATTCTTCTGCTTATCTGTTATTCATCAGCCCTGTTGTCTGCCTTTACTTTGAGCTTGACCTTTACTGCTTTGTGTACCGAAGGCTTTCAGCCCAGATTTTCCTGGGCCATGAGATTTTGACTAGGACACTGGGCATCCTCTGCTGCCACCACCCTTCCAGATTGTGAAATTCAATGAAGGCACATTTTTAGAAAAAAAATGAGAGTTGGGAAACTGAAGTGGGAGTGGGGTGGGGACACCGTCTTTGAAGCAGTTGATCAGCAAAAGGAACATCCTAAAAGGTATCTGGAAGGATGAGGTGAGAGGACATGCGGCCAATGGAGACAGAGCAAGGATGCTGCAAGGGGAGGTACAAAGTGATGAGGGAGCCCTGAGGAGGCAGGAGGTGGGTGCAGTGTCAGCACTTGTCTGGGGAGAGCTGCTCACAAGTGTGTTGAGGGAGGTCACTGTTCTTAGGAGCCTGGAAAGGCAGGAGGCCCTGGGTCACTCTTGGCCTTCCCTGCCCTTGGAGTCTTGCTACAGGCCTGTGTTGAGCCCTGGATTAGCTGACCAACTTAGGCAGGGTCACTGGGAGATGGCCTCATCCAGTCCTGCTGGTTCTGATTTCCTCTTCCCATCCCTATCTTCCACCAGGGCAAATCCCTCCGGGCCAACAACCCCTTCGACCAGGGCTGTGCTGGGAACTGGTATTTGACCATTTGTATGCCAGTGGGACCCAAGTGAGTTGGTAAACCCAGAGGCTCAAGTGGTGGACCCTGGGGCTGGTGAGGTGGGGTGAAGCTGAGTCTTCTTCCCTGGTCCCTTACCCCAGCTCCTAGGCCCTGTCACCCACTGTTTCTTTCCTTTGGGGTTTTCTCCAGGGCACTCTGGCAGCCTCTGGGAACTTCCCTCTTCCTTATCTTTCTAGGTTCTTGTCCCAGGAAATGGGGTAGAGGGGAACTGCAGCCTCGATGAGGCTCCTGGATGAGAGCCCTGGGCTCTGTGCTTTCCAAGCTGAGGGGTGCGAGTGGGCAGGGAGACCAGGCCAAGGTGGGTAGTGAGCCCTTGCATTTGGCCTGTCACTCCCCAGATATATGTCCGCAGCTGTTTGGATGCAGAAGGAAGAAGGCACTGGGTGGGACTCTGTGCGTGCCCTGCAATCACCAAGACACTCCTCTCCACACCATCTCAGAGACCTCCCTGGGCCCACATCTCCAACTGTGGGTTTGTACACACATGGGCAGGGCCCCCCAGGGAGTGGCGAGGCTGCAGGTTTCCAGGAGGTGAGGAGTAGCAGGTGTCATTGGGAGAGGGGTGTGTGTGGGTTGTACACGTGTTGGGGGAAGCCCCTGTGGCTGGGCTGGCCCCAAAGCTGAAGGACATGCAGGTCAAGAAGCGGGATGATGGACCGGGAGGGTGCAGGGTCCAGGTCACAGGACTTCCGAGCACACCTAGGTGTTCCTGGATAGACAGAGAAAAGAATGTCCTGATAATTTGCTGGTTGGCCTTGGGCCAGTGCCTTACCTTTCTGTGCCTCAGTTTCCTCAGCCATTAATGAAGACTGAGACTAATCCAATAGTTTATGTTTTAAAGGACATTATTATTTTGAGTGGAAATTTTTACTTTAAGTCCCATGTGAAACATACAGAGTGGAGCATTAGTATAGTTGGGTGGGTAACAGAGTGCCCCCCAAGGGCCCTGCAGTGAGTTGTGTCAGCCCTCTCCTTTGTCCTGCCTCCGGGGCCCAGGGGTTTGAGTGTGAGCTGTGGGATGGAGGCTAGGGAGAGCCATGTACTGATTCTGTGTTTCGCTTCCCATCAGCCTGATGCTGCAGCAGGGCACTCGCAGTGGAGGCTCGACCTCCCATCTTCGAGCCTCCCTTCCTCTCCTTCACACCACTCAATGCCAGGGCGTCAGAATTTCGTGTCCTGAGCGCCATGTTGAGGCTCACTCACTCCCCTGTTGGGAGTGCTAAGACCCCCATTCCTGTTTTACACTTGTAAATAGTTTTTGATTCTTCCTATAGCTGCTCTGTGTGTCTGTTCTAGGTTCAGAGTCACATGTTTCTTGAGGGTTTGTGGGGAGGCTCTGAGGGGCTGGGACAAAGCCCTCTTGGAAGGGAAGATCCTTGCTCTCTGGAGACCCAAGCTCAGGAACCAACATTATCTGGCTCATTGACCTTGGGCAAGACATTTAGCATTTCTCTCATCCTTAAAATGTGGCAACAATAATAATCACAGTGACTGACCAGGTGGGCTTCCTGGCAAGGGCTGAAGATGAGAGAAGATCCACCATAAGATCCACAAGACCCAGCCTTGTCCTACAGCACCCCTGTCTGACTGCAGAGGGTGCCCGCTGCCCAGGAATTCGAAAATCAAGTCTAGCCCAGCCCTCCTCAAGGAGGTAGGCCAGCTTGAGGCAGTCTGGAGCACCCTTCTGGCTTGCCTCATCCCTGAGGTGTGGAAGAGTGGGGGCATTCATCCTGCATCTCTCCTGTAACTGTCCTACCCTGGCTTCTTCCTCCTGCTGGGATACATCAGGTGCAGGTCCTGTTTCTGGAGTAGACCCAGGTCCTATGAGTCTGCGGGCCTCTGAGTTTGGGGCTGGGAGCACATCAAATGGTGTGTCTGTTAGTTGCCCGAATGTAATCTTGAGACTGGGAATAATATCACCTTCATAGTAGGTTTTTGGAGGATGAGGTGAGGTGTTTCATTGGTGCACAGCAGGCAAACAGTGAATGCAGCTGGTATGATCCACAATTATTTTCTCCACCATAGAGGATGACCCTCTCAGAATTTCCAGAGTAGTTGGGGGCAGGGAAGGCTAGCTCTGACTTTATATCTAGGACCCCATATCATCTTGCCATGTGAATTGTCAGAAAAACCACAAACCATGCTGCTTCCTTCCACCCTTGTATCCAGGTGAAGCCATGGTGTGTGATGAAGGTGGAGGCAAAAAGATGTCACCCAAGGGGTCAGATGCACGTCCCCTAGGGGCATGGGTGTGTATGTCTATGTACACATGTTGGTACGAGCGCATCCTCTGGGGTTTGTTAGCCTAGCCCGTTATCCTCCCTGACCAGCGTTAAGAGGTGGGTGACCTATGATGCAGGACGCCTCTCTAGCTCTCCAGACCATTGAGTCCCACCACAAGGCTGCTCTTCCCTCCTCCTCTCCTCCCCCACCTGTCCCTGGAAGCCCAGGCCCCTCCCTGTCCAGGCCTCAGCCATCTTTCCTGACTCTGACACTCTGAACCAGGGACTCCAACTCTTCTCACTGCCCTCTGCCTGTCCCCATATCTCCCTGGGCCCAAGTCCCTTTAGGGCTTAAGGCTTTTCTCAAATATTATTCCTGCTCACTTCCTCTATCTGGGAAGACCAAAGTTCAAGGGCACATGGCAGAGAAGTAGGGGAGGAGTCTTTTGCCACTTATTTTTTTTCTAACTATTTTTTAGTTATGCATGAACACAGTGTCTTTATTTTGTTTATTTATTTTTATGTGGTGCTGAGGATCAAACCCAGTGCCTCACACATGGGAGGCAAGCACTCTGCCACTGAGCCACACCTCAGCTCCGGGGAGGAGTCTTTTGGAGTCCCTATACCCAGGTTTTTGTGCCTATGAACCTGTGTGGGTCACTTCCTGTGTGTGTGTGTGTGTGGGGGGGGGCTCAATGCCGCTTCCAACAGGCAGAAAGGCAGAATGCGGGAGCCAGAGGCTCCCAAGCTCATGCCCAAAGGTGAGCCTTCCGGATAACCTGGATCCGGTGAGAGAGGAAGGGAGGGGCTCAGGAGCCTGCAAGGCCTGGATGTGCATGGTGGAACTGCCTGGGAGGGGAGTGCTGGAGGGAGTCTAGCTCATGGGGTCTCAGAAGGCCAGCCCCCATCCTGCCTGCTGCAGGACTGCACTCATTGGCTCCCTCCCTCTAGGTATACAGGGGGTTCACTCAGTCTCAGGCAAGGGCCTTCCAAATCCTAAGCTAGATGTGCGTCATCTCTGACACCAGGTCCTCAGTTTCCCCACTGGGAAAGGATGTAATTTCAGATTCTCAAATGAGGCATGGCATCTCCAAAGGCAATGACTTCCTGCTCTGAGATGAAGATTTTGTGTCTGTTTTGTTTTCCCCCGGCCTAGGATTCTTACAATTTCCTTAAGAAAAGCCCTTTGCAGGGTGTGGTGGTACAAGCCTGTAATCCCAGCACTTAGGGAGGCTGAGACAGGAGAATCACGAGTTCAAAGCCAGCCTCAGCAATGGCGAGGTGCTAAGCAACTCAGTAAGACCCTGTCTCTACATAAAACACAAAATAGGGCTGGGGATGTGGCTCAGTGGTCGAGTGCCCGAGTTCAATCCCCAGTACCAAAAAAAAAAAAGAGAGAGAAAAGCCCTTGGATCAGGCTTCCTAACATCCTGACATCGTCTACCCTGAGCCTTGGGCCAGTCTTGTGACTCCTTACCAAACTAAGAGGCCTCAAATGAGCTGCACCCCCTTTCCTTTCTTCCCCTTTCTCTTTTCTGCTGAACCTGCCCTTGATTGTCAGATGTGCCCCACCCAGTCTTTTACCCACAGATAAGGAGAGGAGTGTTATCAGAGTCTGTTATGGAACCCACTGTCCACACAGCCAGGAAACCCTGCCATCCCTGGGCCAGAGCCAAGGAAGGACCCCCAAGTCTGCAGGGCTACCAGATGCCCACAAGCTTCTAGAACCTGGGATGGAGAGCCTAGCAGGATCTCCTTCCATCTCCAGACCTTCCCTCATGGTCTTCCTGGGAAGGAGGTCCTCACACAGGATGAGACTCCACCCAGCCACCCAGCTCTGCTGCCAACTAGTGTGCCATGGGAGAATCTGTCTCCCTTTGCTCAGATGAGGAGTTCTCAAGGTAATCATAGGTACCACACAGGGTCGCAGACTCCTAACTCTTTAGGGAGGGAAGGGACTCAGGGCCACCTCACCCAGCTGTCTGCCACCCCATTTCGCACATGGGGCTCTGAGGCCTAGGGAGGGAAGTGGTAGGCCAAGGTGACCTGGTGGCAGCAAGTCTGATGGCTTTCTCTGGTTCCCAAGAGACCACTTCCATTCCTGGTTCCAGGGCCATTCCATTAGAGGAAGGGCTTGGGCAGTGACCACAGAGCCCCACACTCTAGCCCATACCTAGAGCCAGGCAGGTAGTTCAGCACAGGGCTGGTTGCTGAGAAGGCCAGTCTGAACCCCTCTCCAACCCTGCGTTGTGCCGATAGTGGCTCCCGCTGCTTCCTGCTCAGCCCTGCCCTGCTCTGCCCTGACCACCCCACCCAAGGAGCCCTGCAAATGGCTGAGGGTGAGGCAGGGCCAGGACCCATGGGGCAGAGGAGCTGAGTGTCCCAGGAAGTGGGGGTGTCCTGGCTCTTTTACACATTTTAGAATTCCTTTTTCTCTTGCATTCTGCTCCACCCATGATTCTTAATTGACCCAAAAGGTGGAGTGATCACAGGGCCAAAAGGAAGCAGAGCAGGGGTCCAGGCAGGAAGGGAGCAGCCCAGGAGGCATTCAATAACAGCCCCTACAACTCCCCGGAGGCAGATAACTTTGGAAGAGGGGAAGTGCTCTGGAGGTATTAGCATTATATTACTTTTCCTTCCAAACCAGCCCCTAGATTTTTCTGATCTGACCCAATTATTTATTACCTGCACTGACTGTCCTTTTGCTCCCCTTAAACAGCACTTTCTGAACACGTGTCCTATGAAGACAATGAAATTTGATTCCACACACACAAACTACTGACTACTTCAATTTTCCTTACCTCCAATCACTTCTCCCCATACATTAGACCTCCCTGCTCTTTATATTATAAATATCCCTAAACCCTATGGGGAGGGAGATCTGAGACTTGATCTGTACCCTGGCTTGGCTGCCTCCTAATAAATCTTATCTTTTGCAAAACTAGTCATTTTGAAATAGTAATTTGGGAAGAAAGGGAGACATACTGAGTCTCAAAAGGAGCACCATAAACCACTGAAATGCAAAAAGCACCCTCCAACAGTTGCAACTTTGAGGGCAATGTGTAAGGGCAGGTGTGAAATTGTGTAGCCATGCTGCCTCTCCCTCTAGTCCAGCCCCTAGCAATTGTCCCTCTATAAACAGTAATATGCCATAAGAACAGGTGGCTATGTCTTCCTCCCAAGATAGCCTACTTTACCCTAAAGGTATCTCTCTCTTAAGATAGCTCCCACGGCTGAGGTTGTGGCTCAGTGGCAGAGCACTTGCCTCGCATATGTGAGGCACTGGGTTCGATCCTCAGCACCACATAAAAATAAGTAAACAAAATAAAGATACTGTGTCCATAAAAAAAAAGATAGCTCCCATTCTCCTTGAACATGTATCTCTACTTTGTAAATGAACCCATCTATGCCTTTGGTGCATGCTGAAATTCTTTTCCTTCATGTATGCAAGAACCCCACTGGCCCTGAGTCAACTTCCTGCTTTCTCTGGAAACTCCTCAGACACTTCTTCAGAGACATATCTTCTCCTGTAACAGGACATGCCACACGTGGGAGGTAGTTGGCAGGAAAAGGCCTCATTCAGTAACTGACTGTCACAGAGAAGAGATGTCTACCGAGAAGTGTCCAAAGACTTCCCAAAGGGAACTCGATTCAGGGCAGAAAGAATTTCAGCATGAGTCTGACAAAGGCATAGACAAAGGTTTATTTAGAAAGTAGATACACATTTAAGGGATAATGCCATCTATCTCAAGAGTAAGAAGCCCCTCCTTGAGTTGGAGGTCCAACATTTATAGAAGGGCTATAGCCAGGGACAGGACTGGAGGAGGAGCCAGGGTGGAGCTGCACAATTTTGAGCCAGTTTTCCCTGGGTTTATGTATTTCCTTCATTTTACAAGAACATGGGCCAAAAGCCTGTCACTCAAGATTTACAACACAGTGACTCTCACTGCTTGCCTGTCCACAAGCCTGTCTCTTTTGTCTAAAGAAAACACACAGAGACCAAGCTGGAATCCTCATAAGACCAAGCCCATGAGGACAGGGCTGAGAAAGGAGGGCAGGTTTAGGGGTTAAGGAGGGAATGCTGAGGAGGTAGCTCAGCTATCTCCCTATTCATTAGTACCTACTCCCTTTCTTGCAGTTTTGAAAAGAATCCAGGTATGGGGAAAAGGCTGCAAAAGTGGGGAGGGCAAAGGCTCTCTTTTAGCCCTGGTGCTAAGAGCTAAAGTGGGCAGCAGGCCAGAAAGCTTGCCTACCTGACTTTAATAAGTAGAACTAAGGTTCAGCCGAGCACGGCGGTGCAAGCCTGTAATCCCAGCACTTAGGGAGGCTGAGACAGGAGAATTGCGAGTTCAAAGCCAGCCTCAGCAACTCAGGGAGACCCTGTCTCTACATAAAACACAAAATAGGGCTGGGGATGTGGCTCAGAGGTCAAGTGCCCCTGAGTTCAATTTCCAGTACCAAGAAAAAAAAAACAACTGAGGTTCATTATTATTTGATTGTTTTCTTTTGTCTGTACCTACTTTCAACTCTGCCCAAACACACACACTGCTTCATTAATTTAGCAGACATGTGCTGAACACCTACCAGGGACAAGAATAAGATATGACCCTGTGTTTATGTTCACTGACCAAGAAAGGGAGATGGACACAAAAGAGTTAGTACACAAGATGAAAAGTGCCACAACAAAGTAGGACTATCTATCTGTGAATGTATTAATCATACATTTCATTCTGCTTTTTGTTGTTATTGTTAAAGGAGGGACTGCTCTCAGGCACACCTTTCATATGCATACCAACCACTCCAGGGCCTACACTCCCAACCACTTCCTTTAGAAGGCTGTTAGAGTCCTGAAGCTACTCAGGACTCTATCGCCCCAGGGCCAAGTACCAGATTCCAAGGGACAGTTCCATATCCCACAGCCTGTCAGAATTAACCAAATTAGCCAATTCAAAACTTACACTGCCTCACCTGTTCCTTCCCACTGAACTCATAATAAAGGCTCTGTTTTCTGCCTAACCTGGTATTTCCATGTGTGCTCCCCATTCACAGCCTGCGGTGCCTGCTGTTTGTAGGGATCAGTGAGTGTAAGTCACTTCTTCCTTCATGACAGTGCTTTGTCTCTATGATTGAACACACCTGATTCAAACAAATCCTGGGCCTGGATGTGATGGTGCATGCCAGTAATCCCAGCAGCTCAGTAGGCTGAGGTAGGAAGATCACAAGTTCAAAGCCACCTCAGCAATTTAGCAAGGCACTGTCTCAAAATGAAAAATGAAAAAAGGGCTGGGGATGTGGCTCAATAGTTTAGTGCCAAAGTGGGTTCAATCCCTGGAGCCAAAAAAACCTGCCAATCCTTGTTACTTTTAAAATAGTGAATGTACCCACATCTTCCCTACTATATTGTTTAGTATAAACCAAACACAACTAGATGAGATTTTGTTCCCCTAGCAAGACCTATATGCTATACCTCACATGGGTTCTGCTTTATCCTTCCCAGAGTAGAGTCTACTTATTTTGTTTGTTTGTTTGTTTGTTTTGTTTTTGCGGTGCTGGAGATTGAACCCAGGGCCTTGAGCATGCGAGGCAAGCACTCTACGAACAGCTATAACCCAGCCCCTACTTATTTATGAACTATCCTAGTATGCCTGGGCTGCTAAAATAAAATAGTATAAACTGGGTAGATAATAAACAACAAACTTATTCCTCACAGTTCTGGGAACTGGAAAGTCCAAGATCATGGTGCCAGCTCTCCTGATTCATAAATGGTGGCTTTCCTGCTGTGTCCTCCCTTGCTGAAAGGGGCAGATAAGCCCCCTTGGGTTAATTTAGAAGAGCATTATCCCATTTTTAGAGACAGTAGTCTCTGGTAATAGGCATACACTATATACAGAAATATAAGATCTCTGCCCACCCAAAGGTCCCACTTCCAAATGCCATCACCTTGGAGGAATAGAAATTAAACATATGAATTTGGGGACTAGGGGTTGGGACACAAATATTCAGACCATAGCAGGAATTTTTGTTTAAGAAACTGGGTGGGATTTGGAGGTGATTGTTGGGGAAGTTTGAGGAATTAGGAATAATGTCAAATGTAACGAATCCTTAGTAAGTTTCAAACAAAAATCAGGTTGTCTGACAATTTCTGAATACCAAACAAAACTCTCCATTTCTAGAATGTCAATTGCCAGGCTCTTCTGTGGTTGCAAAGTGCCTTACAGGTAATCTGTCATTACTCATGTATGATACTAGTTGACAAGATGCCATAAGATTCACTTGGCCTGAAATACCTTGGCCAATGACCTGGGTTTCCTCCCAACCTATCTGATATAAATTGCCTAGTTGTAGCTTCTATCAAAGTGTATTTTAAGTAATCTGGAAGAGGAGAAATGTCTCTCTTTTTGATGATTTTCAGCTCCTGAAGATTCTAATAACTGGCTTGACATAGGAATTTGAGGATGTTTCTCAAGAAATAGCTGTTTAGGGTATAATTCTGCTGATTCTGGGTGTTATGGTTTGGAACTTAGATGAACCCCAAAGCTCACATTGTTGGTCCCTAATGCGGCCTTTGAGAACTGATTAGATCATTAGGGCTCTGACCTCATCAACGCATTCATCCATTTATGATTGATAGCTTACTGGGTTTTGAGTGAGAGGCTTTGTTATAAAAGCAAGCTCTCTTTGCTTTGTGGGCACCATGAGGTCAGCAGCTTTGCTCTACCACGTGCTCTCACCATGATGTTCTGGCTCATTACAGGTCTAAAAGCAATGGAGTCAGCTAACCATGGAATGAAACCTCTGAAACTGTGACCATAAATCTTTTCTCCTTCCCACTTGTTTATCTCAGGTATTTTGTCACAGTGACACAAAGCTGACCAACAAACTGAATGTATATTCTAGTCTTTTCCATGGACATACAGCCACACATCAGTTTGGATAATCACTTTGGCAGACACTGAGACTGCCTGGGGCAGGATAGGTGTTCAATAAATGTTTGTTGCATATTCAGTTGAAAGAATAGAAGCTTTACTGCATCCATTACAGCTTTGATTTGCATAGAAAAGGGACTAACTCTAGTTATACAAAGCAAATAAGAGAAATTCCTGGAAGGATATCAGGAGTTCATAGGATTAAGGCAGTGATCTGAGTGTGGTAAATTACAGAATCAAGGTAGTTCCAGGGAGCTGGCACAAACCCACAGGTTCACGAATAATCTGGCCCTAGAACTGTCACTGGCCCAACCTCCAGCATCTCTTCTGATCCAAGATTCAAATTCCTGGGAGTTAATGGTCTAAATTACCTGGTTGAAATAATTACCCCAAGGAGGTGAAAGAAGGGTAGCTGCAATAGAAGACATACTAAGCCAGACACGGTGGTGCATAACTATAATCCCAGCACTTTGGGAGGCTGAGACAGGAGAATCATGAGTTCAAAACCAGCCTCAGCAATGGCAAGTCACTAGCAACTCAGTAAGACTCTGTCTCTACATAAAACACAAAATAGGGTTGAGGATGTAGCTCAGTGGTCAAGTACCCCTGAGTTCAAGCTCCAGTACCAAAAAAAAAAAAAAAAAAAAAAAAAGACACATACTAAGAATTGTTTTAATTAAGCCTTCACACAATAAGAAAAATTTCCAAAAAGAATATGGTGGGAGGGGCTGGGGCTATGGCTCAGTGGTAGTGTGTGCGCCTAGCACGCGTGAGGCACTGGGTTCAATCCTCAGCACCACATAAAAATAAAATAAAGTTATTCTGTCCACCTACAACTAAAAAATAAGTATTTTTTAAAAAAAAAGAATATGGTGGGAAAGAAGGGGGGAATTAGATCTTGCTCTGTAAAGAAGGACAAATGTCATTCACATAGATACTAAAGGAGAGATGGGGTGGGGTGGGGGGTAAAGGAGGAAAGAGAAGGGTGTGGTTTCAGAGGAAGGAGAAGGTGATCATCACAGTCTCCATGTGGCTGGCCAGACGGCTGTAAGAAAAACCTGGACAATGGGGAGCAAAGAATAGGTATTTCATGGTGTTCCCAGACTAACATAGGAGCTGGACAAATATTTATTCATTAAATTAACACCAAAATGGAAACCTAAAACATGCTATTTAGACGGAACTGAGTTTCCTTCTATTAGCTCAATGGGGAAATGTGTCCCCACAGAGACTCATCCTTAGAGCCAGTTGAGACTTCCCATTTACTCTCGAGTGGGTAAGCCCAGGCCCTCATCCAGCTCTGCTAGGTTATCCTTTCCTTCCTGTGTGAGAAGTATGGGGTCTCCATGAAGTTAGCCTTGGGCTTTCCCAGAGTTTAGCTACACTGGAGTGACTTTGCTTTCATGCTCCTAGGAGACATGCTTCCCTTTCTGGGTTTTCAGATAGAATCAGTCTTTAACCAGATGAATGAGAAATAATACTCCATTTATGTATGTTGTGTCAAAATGCATTCTACTGTCATGTAAAACCGATTAGAACAAATAAAAGAATCAGCCCTTAATTCCTGGCAATTATTTATCTTTTTCTATAAGAATCTCTCTTCCTCTTCATGCAGATAAGCCACATGACCCAGAGCTTGGATCTGAGTGTCCTATAAATCTGGATTTCAATATCAGATCTTTCCTTTATTTGCTGGTTGTCTCACATAGTCAAATATGACCAGGGCCAGTTTATTCCTCTGTGAAATGGGAAAAATAACACCTGTCCTACAGGAAATACGATACAGTGAAAGTGCCAGACGTGTAAAATTCTGTAGTTCTCATGATACCCAGCCATCAGGTAGTGTCCAAAAGATAGACCCATTAAAAATAATATGCAAGCTAGGCGCTACACACCTGTAATCCCAGCTCTTTGGGAGGCTGAGACAGGAGAATCGCGAGTTTAAAGCCAGCCTCAGCAATGGTGAGGCGCTAAGCAACTCAGTGAGACCCTGTCAATAAATAAAACACAAAATAGGGCTGGGGATGTGGTTCAGTGGTTGAGTACTCCTGAGGTCAATCCCTGGTACCAAAAAAATAAAAAATAATAATGATAATAATATGCAAGGGGGCTGGGGTTGTGGCTTAGTGGTAGAACGCTTGCCTACCATGTATGAGGCACTGAGTTAGATTCTCAGCACCACATATAAATAAATGAATAAAATAAAGGTCCATCAACATATAAAAAAGGTTAAAAAAATAATATGTAAGGGCTGGGGATGTAGCTCTATGGTAAAGCAGTTGCTTACACAAGGCCCTATGTTCAATGCCCAGCACTGAAAACAAAACAAAACAAAAAGTTCAAGATACTCCCTCCCCTCACATCAGGCTTTTTACATAGCCAGTCTTTATCAAAATGAATATGTTAGTTGGGCATGGTGGCACACACCTGTAATCCCAGTGGCTCTGGAGGATGAAGCAGGAGGATCGCGGGTTCAAAGCCAGCCTCAGCAACCTGCAAGGCCCTAAGAAACTCAGCGAGACTCTGTCTCTAAATAAAATACAAAAATGTACTAGGGACATTGCTCAGTGGTTAAGTGCCTCTGGGGTCAATTCCTGGTACAAAAAAAAAAAAAAAAAGGAATATGTTAGCTGGAGTATGAGACTGATCAAATTATATGCATGCATTAATATGGCATAATGACTCCCACTATTATGTATAATTTTAATATACCAATAAAAATAAATACATAGATTCCAATTTTTACTTGGGGAAAAAAAAACAATGTATTAGCTTATCAACAGCCCCCAGAATAAGTGTGTTACTCTATTTAATGGCTAACATCGTAAGTGTATCTGGTGGGTACAAATAATCATACAGTAACATATCATTAGGTACTATCAGAGCTTGAATAAAATTTCCCTTTAAAATTTCCTCATTTGGGGTCAGAGGTGTCATTCAGTGGTAGAGTGATTGCCTAGCTCATGTGAGGCTCTGGGTTTGGTCTGCAGCACAGGGATCTCCCAAATCCTAGTCAGCTATTTATTTATTTATTTTTGGTACCAGGGATTGAATTCAGGGTTACTCGACCACTGAGCCACATCCCCAGCCCTATTTTGTGTTTTATTTAGAGACAGGGTCTCAATGAGTTACTTAGTGCCTCACTGTTGCTGAGGCTGGGTTTGAACTCATGATTTTCCTGTCTCAGCTTCCCAAAGTGCTGGGATTACAGGTGTGTGCCACCACGCCTGGCTCCTAGTCAGCTTTAAAGAAACAAGTGGTTGGGTACACAAAGATGTCTGTTAGGTAGCAGGAAGGTTACCACAGTGTAAAAGTAAAGTATAAAGCTTGAAATCACTACAGAGGATTATAGGATTAAATAAATTATAATTATTTTTGTTACAGATTTTTATGTAGCTGTTAAGGGATCCTATAGAAATATATTTATTCACAAGTGGCTTTCTGAGGTAGCATGCAGTCAGTGTGGTCTGTCAGAGATTCCGCCATGGGTATGGTCGGGCCAAAAGCACAGAAGGCAATAGTGCAGCTCATCAAGCTCTTCTTCAGATGCTTGCAAAATTGATGCCAAATTCTGGGAGTGATTCTATGAGCAAGTGAATACACTGATAAGGGCTGTATGATTGGTTTTGATGAGTACATGAGGTTCCTATCAGATGATGCAGAACAGATTTATTTTAAAGCAGTCAAGAAAACAACTGAATTGGATCATGCTAAAAGAAGATATTATTATTCTGTCACAAAGTATCTCCAACTAGAAATGATAACTGAAGTGATATATTATTGAGATGACAATATAGTTTTTCATATTGTTTTGATTACCTTTTTGTTATTATCAGATGACAATAAATGCTGTGGATTGATTTTATTTTAAAAAGGTTCAGGCCAGGATGGTGGTACATGCCTATACTCAGGAAGCTGAGGTAGGAGGATCACAAGTTGAAGGTTAGCCTTAGCAACTTAGCAAGACCCTGTCTTGCCGGGTATAGTGGGTGCGTGCCTGTAATCCCAGCACTTTGGGAAGCTGAGACAGGAGAATCGCGAGTTCAAAGCCAGCCTCAGCAACAGCAAGGTGCTAAGCAACTCAGTGAGACCCTGTCTCTACATAAAACACAAAATAGGGCTGAAGATGTGGCTCAGTGGTCGAGTACCCCTGAGTTCAATCCCTGGTATCATTGAGCTACAACTGCATCCCCTATATGTATGATATTTAAGGGGATATATAATAAATATTATCAGTGCTTATCTTTGAGTTGTAGGAGAATATATAGCTCTTATTTTATTTTTTTAAATGCATAATTGTATTTTCTAATTTTCCCACAATTAACATGTATTATATGTATATAAATTAGGGGGAAATGATCATTGCATCCTTTTTGTCTTTATATTAGCCTCTTCAAGGACCCCATTTTTTGGTATAGAGGATTGAAACAGAGGCTTTCACGTGCTAGGCAAGTGCTCTACTACTGAGCTACATCTCCAGCCAACCACCCTTGTTTTTAGTCAGAGCTGGCATCAAATTTGCCATCTTTCTGCCTCAGCCTCTTGAGTAGTGGATATGACAGAGACATGCTCCGCCATGATTAGCTGACACTTGATTTTTCAAAAAAATTTTTCTCAAGGATATCTCTTAAGAAGATACAGGGATAAAAGTAGATTCAG
>CM053409.1:58494847-58530259 GCA_028644305.1 Xerus rutilus
CACGCCTGTAATCCCAGCACTTAGGGAGGCTGAGACAGGAGGATCGCGAGTTCAAAGCCAGCCTCAGCAACAGCGAGGTGCTAAGTGACTCAGTGAGACCCTGTCTCTACATAAAACACAAAATAGGGCTGGGGATGTGGCTCAGTGGTCGAGTGCCCCTGAGTTCAGTCCCTGGTGCCAAAAAAAAAAAAAAAAAATGTGTATAGTGGTACCTCTTTGCTTTAATTTGCATTTCTCTGGTAATAGATGATGTGTAGCATGTTTTCATATGCTTATTTGCCATCTGTATGACTTATTTGGTGAGAGGTCTATTAAGGTTGTTTGTCCTTTTAGTTTTTGGTGCTGAAACCCAGAATGAAGCGTGCTCATCTTTTTAATCAGGTTGTTTATTTTATTATGGTTGAATTGTTTTTTGTTGTTTTGTTTTTCAGTGTTTTGGTGTGTGTGGTTACTGGGGATTGAACCCAGGGCCTTGAACATGCTAGGCAGGCTCTCTACCACTGAGCTACATCCACAGCACTTCTTTTTTTTTTTTTGGTACTGGAGATTGATCTTAGGGGCACTCGACCACTGAGCCACATCCCCAGCCTATTTTGTGTTTTTATGTAGAGGCAAGGTCCCACTGAGTTGCTTAGTGCCTCGCCATTGCTGTTGCTGAGGCTGGCTTTGAACTCATGATTCTCTTATCTCAGCCTCCCTAAGTGCTGGGATTACAGGCTTGTGCCACTGCGCCTGGCTCACAGCTCTTCTTTTTTTTTTTAATATTTTGTTTTGTTGTAGATGAACACAATATCTTTATTTATTTTATGTGGTGCTGAGGAATTGAACCCAGTGCCTCACGTATGCAAGGCAAGCACTCAACTGCTGAGCCATAGCCTCAGCTCCGCTCACAGCTCTTATTGTTAATTTTAAGTTTACGTCTTCTCCTAAGATAAAATAATAATTTTAGAATCATTTGTGGAATAGTCAGGATCTCATTTAAATATGAGAAAAGTGTGTGTATTCTGTAATGCATAAATGTGGCTCTTAAATGATTTTTGTGCAGGTTCTCACCTGTGACTTAATTTTTCTATTGTTTAATCATTTTTATTGTGAAGTATATCAGTTATACAAACAGGCTTACACAAAATAATTAGTTCTTTTGAAGTTTCCACATGCTCTCCTAGATTACCGTGCCTTTACTCCACCATAGAGGTAACCAGTATTCTGAATTTTGTATTAATAATTCTTTTGTTTTCCTTATAAGGTTATCATATGTATCACTAAACAATATATTGTTTAGTTTTACCAGATTTTAAATTTTACATAAATGGAATATTTTTTCCATGGCATCCTTTCTTTGAGGATTCCTCTAAAATGTGGCTTACTTAGTTTGTTTATGTTCATGGCTCTGTAGTATGCCGTATTATAGGTGTTCCACAATTAATTTGTCTCTTGTTCTTGTAGACATTGGAATAATGAAATTTTTGGTATTTTAAAAAGTTACTACTACCATGAACTTCCTCCTATATATTTTTTTAAATATTTTTTTAGTTGTAGATGGACACAATGTCTTTATTTTTTTTTATTGGTTTGTATGTGGTGCTGAGGATCAAACCCAGGACCTCACCCAAGCGAGGCAAGTGCTCTACCGCTGAGCTACAATCCCAGCCCCCCTTCTATATTTTTTTAATTGTAAAATGTCCAAGAGTCTAGCATAAATTTAGGAATGGAATTGCAGGATCGATTGTAGGGTAAGACGTTCAACGCTATTGGGTAGTGCCAGATTGTTTCCAAAGTGGTTGTACAGTTTATATTCCCATTAGCAGTGCCTGATATGTATTTTTACCAGTGCTTAATATTTTGAGACTTTAAAGTATTTTTCAGTCTTGTGGTTCCCTGTTTCTGTCTATCTCAGATTTTTAAAGGTTCTGGGGATCAAACCCCCTCATTCAGCGCTATGCTTCTTGCCGTATCACGGAGACTTAAATTTTGATTATGACAATTTTTTTTTTTTTGGTCACTGGAGATTGAGCTCAGGGGCACTCAACCACTGAGCCACATCCCCAGCCCTGTTTTGTGTTTTATGTAGAGACAGGGTCTCACTGAGTTGCTTAGTGCCTCGCCATTGCTGAGGCTGACTTTGAACTTGCGATTCTCTTGTCTCAGCCTCCCTAAGTGCTGGAATTACAGGCTTGCACCACCGCACCCGGCTTGATTATGACAATTTTTTGTTAATCATTTTGTGAGAGGTCTTTGATATTTAACATAAAATCATAGTATAGAACATAAAGATAGTGTTCATTTAGAAATGATTATGTCACCAGAAAGGGGGTCTGAGGAGGTCCCCAAGAAGGGAGAAGGCAACCCCAACTTAGTCCTGTCAGGTGATGATGATGATTTTGTTACCAGGGACTTAACTCAGGAGCACTTAACTACTGAGCCAGATTTCCAGCCTTTTTTGTATTTTACTTAGAAACAGGATATCACTGAGTTGCTTAGGGCTTTGCTAAATTGCAGGCTGGCCTTGAACTGTTAATCCACCTGCCTTAGCCTCTCCAGCTGCTAGGATAATAGGCATGCACCACTGCACCTGGCACCTTTCAGATTCTTATACCATAGGAAGGAATTTCAGGATGCATCAAAAGAGGCACAAACTTTTTTTAAAAATACCTTTATTTAATTTATTTATTTTTATGTGGTACTGAAGATCGAACCCAGTGTCTCACATGTGGTAGGCAAGCTCCGTACTGCTGAGCTACATACAGCCCCAGTACCAAAAGAGGCAAACACTTTTTTTTTCTTTTGGTACCGGGGATTGAACTCAGGGGCACTCGACCACTGAGCCACATCCCCAGCCCTATTTTGTGTTTTATTTAGAGACAAGGTCTCACTGAGTTGCTTAGTGCTTCGCCGTTACTGAGGCTGACTTTGAACTCATGATTCTCCTGTCTCAGCCTCCCAAAGTGCTGGGATTACAGGTGTGTGCCACTGTGCCCTGCAAGAGGTAAAAACTTTTAAGAAAAAAAAAAAGTTATTTAAGAAAGCAAAGAAGTTTACTCAAGAAAACAAGCAAAGGGAGAAAGAGTGCAGGTAATGTAGAGTGAGATGCACTTTTGTGGTCCTCGGCTCTCCAAAAATAGCGAACATGGGAAGTGCATGGGGTGTATGTGTGACATCATCCTTGTGAACTCAGTTCTTTTAATCATGGAGCACAGGTGGTTCATGGTGATCTGGTTCTTTCAGGATCTCCAGATTGTTGTCATCCAGTCAATTATTAATTAATGTTTGGAAAATACTCAGATCACAAGTCTCTAATAATATTTTTCCTAGGCTTTATTTAGTCCAAAGAAAATACGTTGTGTTAGCAATGTATGTAGATATTAATCACGTATGCTCACAAAAATCTAAAATTCATGGGCTTTTTAAGAATTTAGGTCTGGTGGAAAACAGGCATGGGGAGGAAGATTGAGGGAGTTCATGGAACTTTGTAGATTTAGTTTTTTTTCCTTTGCCTGCTAATTTTCTTTTTTTCTTTTTCTTTTTTTTTTTTGGTACTGAGGATTGAATTCAGGGGCACTCGACCACTGAGCCACATCCCCAGCCCTATTTTGTATTTTATTTATTTATTTATTTATTTATTTTGGTACTGGGGATTGAACTCAGGGGTACTTAACCACTGAGCCACATCCCCAACCCTATTTTGTATTTTATGTAGAGACAGGGTCTCACAGAGTTGCTTAGTGCCTCGGTTTTTCTGAGGCTGGCTTTGAACTCACAATTCTTCTGCCTCAGCCTCTCAAAGTGCTGGGATTACAGGCATGCGCCACCGTGCTTGGTGCCAGGCAACTTTTAAAACTCTTTTCATACAGAGACTCATTAAGTGTTCTCAGTGACTGTTGAGTTAGGTACTGTCTTGGTCTGTTTGTACTGCTATAACAAAATCCCATTCTGGGCAACTTATAAACAACAGAAATTTATTGCTCATATTTCTGGGAGTTTGGGAAATTCAAGGTCAAGAAAGTGGCATTTGCAGTGCCTTGTGAAGGCCCAATTCCTGGCTCATTGTAGGCTGTCTTTTCAGTATGTGCTCACATGATGCACAGAGGAAAGCGGCTCTCTTGGGTCTCTTGTAAGGACACTAATCCATTCATGAGGGCTCTCCCCTCTTGATCTAATTACTTCTTAAAGATCTTACTTACTAATACCATCATTTTGGGGGTTTAGAATTTCAGCACAGGAGTTTTGAGGAACATAACATTTAGTTCATTGCAGGTGCTCTTGTTTGTATTTTACAGATGAGACTGAGACAGAGAGAGGTTACATAACTTGACCAGTGTTACATAGCTGATCTGTGGTAGCGATGCTATTCAAATTCTGGCAAGCTGAATACTAATTTGATGCTGGGAGCAAATCCAGGACTTTACACATGCTAGGCAAGCACTGTTATTGAGCCACGTCCCTAGCCCCATCTTTATAATTTTTATGCCTTGGGTTATGTTTTTTGGGGGGACAGGTACTGGGGATTGAACTCTGGGGCGCTCAACCACTGAGCCACATCCCCAGCCCAATTTTTTTTTGTTTTTGTTTTGTTTTTTGGTACCAGGGATTAAACTTGGGGGTACTTGACCACTGAGCCACATCCCCAGCCCTATTTTGTGTTTTACTTAGAGACAGGGTCTCACTGAGTTGCTTAGTGCCTCGCCCTTGCTGAGGCTGACTTTGAACCCACAATTCTCCTGTCTCAGCCTCCCAAAGTGCTGTGATTACAGGTATGCACCACCATGCCTGGCCCCCAGCCCTATTTTGTATTTTACTTAGAGACAGGGTCTCACTCAGCTGCTTAGCACCTTGCTAAAGCTGACTTTGAACTTGTTATCCTCCTGCTTCAGCCTCCCAAGCTGCTGGGATTACAGGCGTGTACCATCATGTCTGTCCTTGGGTTATGTTTCAGATCCTAACTGATTTTATTTCTAGTTGTTTTTGTCTGCATATTTTATACTTTCTTACTTTGGTTTCTGTTTTGGGGTTTTCCTTTATAGACCATAATTTCTTTGGTTTTATCCTCAGTAGTGATTTAGAAGGTGTGTATCCTTTTTCCTCCCCAATACAGAATAGAGACAAAAGTTATTTATATTACATATGACCATTTCAAATTTAAAAGAATAATCTCAAATTTGTAAGTAAGTACAGTACAAAGAACCTTTTCTGCTGAACTATTTGAGATCAGGTTGCCAACATGAATGTTGCCTGTTCTCATCTGCTTGTGTATTTCAGGGACAAAAAAGGATATTCTTTTACCTTACCATAATACTACCATCAAAATCAGGAAAATAACATTGGTAAATGAGTATTGTCTAATCCTTAGATTCTATTTGTGTTTCTAGTTGTACCAGTAATGTTCTTCAGGGTCAAATGATTCAGTTCAGAGTCTTTATTGAATTCAGTTGTATTATCTCTTTGGTCTCCTTCAATTTGAAAGAGAGTTCCTCGGTTTTTACTTTTTTTTTTTTTGGTACTGGGGATTGAACTCAGGGGTACTCAACCACTGAGCCCCATCCCCAGCCCTAGTTTGTGTTTTATGTAGAGACAGGGTCTCACTGAGTTGCTTTGCACCTTGCCATTGCTGAGGCTGGCTTTGAACTCGTGATTCTTCTGTCTCAGCCTCCCAAAGAGCTGGGATTACAGGCATGCACCACCGCACCAGCTTCAGTTTTTACTTTTATGACCGTGTCCTTTTTGAAGAGTAGAGACCAGGGCTGAGGTTATGGCGCAGTGGTAGCGTGCTCGCCTAGCACGTGGGAGGCACTGGGTTCGATCCTCAGCACCACATAAAAATAAAATAAAGATATTGTGTCCACCTACAACTAAAAAATAAACATTTAAAAAAAAAAAAAAAGAGTAGAGACCAGTTTTGCAGAATTGTCCTTATGATTAGATCCAAGTTGTGCATCTTCGGCAGAAATTGATGCTGTGTTGTTCTAATTAGATTTTTTTTTAACTTTGCACATGATTTCAGTTTACTTAGTTTGAATACTTTGTTACTGTTTTTTACAAGTTCAAGGTCAATAAACTTTCTGAATATAAAGTTACTCTTTTATACTTAATTTTATGGAGACAAGCTTTGAAATTATGAAAATATCTTATTCCTCATCAAACTTTATTTATGTATTTTATTTATGCCAGTATAAGCTAATGCATTTTATTTTGTTTTCTACCAGCTTATTGAAGTATAATTTATATCCCATAAAATTTACTCATTGTAAATGTATAACTCAGTGTTTTTCAGTAAATTTACGGAGTTTGAAACTGTTATCACAAGTTTTAGAACATTTCTATTTTTCCAAAAAATATTTTCTCCTCTTGGAGTTTAATCATCCCGCTTCCCACCTCAGTCAGTCATATAAATGGAATCTTTTAATCTGTTGTCATTTGAGTTTGGTATCTTAGACCAAGTTGATGTTTTTGAATTTCATATGCTGTGTAGTGTATCAGTAGGTGCTTTTTATTGCTGAATAATATTTGAGTAGATCTTTCACATTTTGTTTATTTACCATTTTATGGACATTGGGTTGTTTTTAGTTTTTAACTATTAAGAATTTTGTGTGGATATGTGTTTTCATTTCTCTTGGGTAGATTGGTAGGAGTATAATTGCTGATCATGTGGTAAGGTAAGTTTATATTTAGTTTTTAAGAAACTCACTGTTTTCCAAAATGGCTGTACCATTTAACATTTTTATCAGCTATAGTGGCAAATGCCTGCAACTTGAGTAACTTGGGAACCTTAGGCAGGGGAATCTCAAATTCAAATCCAGCCTCCGTCACTTAGCAAGACCCTAAACAACTTGGTGAGATGCTGTCTGAAAACATTGAAAGGGCTGGGGATGGAACCAGTGTTAAAGCACCTCTGGGTTCAATCCTCAGCAGAATAAATAAATAATGAAGAAAACAAAAAGTGGAGTTTACCCTCTGCTTTTACAGTAATATTAGTTTTGTGATTGTATATTTAGGTTTATTGAGGTATTTTTTCCTTCATACAGCTTTGTATTGCTGTCAAGTATCTTTTCATTTCACCTTGCCAGTCTCCTTTGGGCATTTCTTATGGGGCAAATCTAGAAACTTCCTGTTTTGTTTTGTTTTTTAATAGGAATTTAACCCCGGGATGCTTTACTACTGAGCTATATTTGTAGACCTTTTTATTTTTAATTTTGAGACAGAATCTCACTAAATTGCTTGTGGCCTGGCTAAGTTGCTGAAATTGACCTTGAACTTGTGATCCTCCTGTCTCAGCCTCCTGGTTGCTGTGATTAGAGCTGTGCACCACCATACCCAGATTCCTCAGTTTTTGTTTGAGAATGGCTTCTTCTTCTTCTTTTTTTTTTTTAATTTTTTTTAGCTGTAGATGGACACGTCTTTATTTTATTGCTCTGTATGTGGTGCTGAGGATCTAACCCAGGGCCTCACGCATGCGAGGCAAGTGCACTACCGCTCAGCTACAATCCCAGCCCCTGAGAATGGCTTCTTTTTTCCTACATCTTTTTTTTTTTTCTTTTTTGGTACTGGGGATTGAACTCAGGGGTACTTGACCACTGAGCCACATCCCCAGCCCTGTTTTGTGTTTTAGGTAGAGACAAGGTCTCACTGAGTTGCTTAGCACCTCGCTGTTGCTGAGGCTGGCTTTGAACTCGTGATTCTCCTGTCTCAGCCTCCCTAAGTGCTGGGATTACAGGCTTGAGCTACCGTGCCCGGCTTTTTTCCTACATCTTTTTTTTTTTTTTTAAATATTTTTTGTAGATGGACACAATGTCTTTATTTTATTGCTTTGTACGTGGTGCTGAGGATCGAACCCAGGGCCTCACGCATGTGAGGCAAGCGCTCTACCGCTGAGCCACAATCCCAGCCCCTTTTTCCTACATCTTTAAAGGATAGTTTTGCCAGGTAGGATTGTTGGTTGATAGGTTTGTTTGTTTAGCACTTTAAATACTCACTGCCTTTTAGCCTCCAAAGATTTTTTTCCTTTCAGAGTACTGATTATTAAACCTATGGCTTTGCACAGACTAGGAAAGGACTCCACCACTGAGCTATATCCCCATCTCCTTTTTTTACTTTATTTTGAGACAGGATCTACTAAACTGCCCAGGTTGGCCTTGAACTTGTGATCCTCCTGCCTTCCTCCTGAGTAGCTGGGATTACAGGCATGTACTATTATGCCTCGCTAGCCTCCAGAGTTTCTTTTCTTCTTTTTAAAATCAACTTCAATCTATAAACAATACCTATACTACATGATAGAAAAATCTCTCCTCCACCTTTGCATTGATTTACACCCAAGGCTTTCCCCAAAATGTATAATAAGAAGCCAGGTGCGGTGGCGCAAGCCTATAATCCTAGCACTTTGGGAGGCTGAGACAGGAGAATCACGAGTTCAAAGCCAGCCTCAGCAATGGCGAGGCGCTAAGCAACTCACTTGAGACCCTGTCTCTAAATAAAACACAAAATAGGGCTGGAGATGTGGCTCAGTGGTCAAGTGTCCCTGAGTTCAATCTCCAGTACCCCACCAAAAAAATGTACAATAAGAGGCAACACTTAAACCGTAGTGTGGCAGACCATGTGGAGGGAGCCTCTGGAGTTTCTGATGAGAAGTCTGTTATAATCCTATGGAGAATCCCTTGTATATGATGAGTTGTTTGTTTCTTGTTGCTTTCAGGATTCTGTCTTGTCTTGGACAAGTTTGATTTAAATGTATTCCAGTGAACTCATTTTACTTGGAGTTTGTTGAGATTCTTGTTTATATTTGTGTCTTTTATCAGATTTGTGAAGTTTTCTGTTATTTCTTCAGATATTCTCTATGCCTCTTTCTTTCTCATGTCTCTCCTGGGATTGCTACAGTGTCCCTTTAGACACTGTTCACTTTCCTTCAGTCTCCTCCATTCCTTCCTTCCTTCGCCTTAGACTTGATAATTTTTATTTTCCTGCTTTAGAGGTTGCTGAATTTTTTATGTATTTGTGTTTGAATACTCTAGGGAATTTTTATGTCAGTCACTGTACTTTTCGGCTCCTGCGTATCTTATTGGTTTTTTGATCTCCTGTCTCTACTGATATTTGCATTGTGTTCACACATAATTTTCTTGACTTTTTCCACATCTTTCTTTCTTCTTTGAGCATCTTTAAGATAGTTGTTTTAAAGTCTTTTATCTAGTAGATAAAGTATAAGGTCTTTTTCAGAAGTAGGTTCTGTGCATTTATTTATTTTTCCTTTGAATGGGCTGTACTTTCTGGTTCTTTGTACTTTTTTTTTTTGATGGTACTGGGAATTGAACCTCATGCCTTGTGCATCCTAGGCAAACATTCTACCACTGAGCAATATTCCCAGTTTTACTTTTTTGTTCTTTGTATGCTTTGCGATTTTTTTTCTGTTGTTGAAAACAGGACCTTTGAATTTAAAAATGTGGTATCGCTGGAAATCACATTTTCCTACCACAGAGTTTGCTATTACTTGTTATTATTTTGAGAGTTTGGTTGTTATAGGCTGTGTGAAGTGTAAATTTCAAGTCTTGTTAGGTTTTTTTCTGAGCCTGAACCTTTCCCTGGATGTTTGTGATCACTTTCTAATTTTCCACATATCCAGTTGTTTTCGAATTTCCAGGTGTTTTAACATTTAGCTTTTAAGAGGGAGAAAAATGAAGGAGGAAATAAAGGGCCCTGGTCCTTTAAGTGCCTCCAGGAGTCACTTATGACCATGGAGGTTTGTAACAATGTGAGGATGTTCAACAACAATGGCCACCACCTTTTTGTGCCTCTCTGATTAGATGGGGCAACCAAGAGTAGAGGACAAGATCCTTTTTTGCCCACCTTGACTCCTGAAGGGTGTGGGATGAGTTGCTACCAATGTGCTCAAGCCTGATATTGATTTTTTTTTTTTTTTTTTGCTACCAGGGATTGAACTCAGGAGTACTCAACCACTGAGCCACATTACCAGCTCTATTTTGTATTTTATTTAGAGACAGGGTCTCACTGAGTTGCTTAGCACCTCGCCGATGCTGAGGCTGGCTTTGAACTTGGGCTTCTCCTGTCTCAGCCTCCCAAAGTGTTGGGATTACAGGCTTGCGCCACCACTCCTGGCTCTGAAATTAATCTTTTTTTAAAAAAATATTTTTTAGTTGTAAATGGATACAATAACTTTATTTTTATTTAATTTTTTTGGTACTGGAGATTGAACTCAGGGGCTCTCGACCACTGAGCCACATCCCCAGCCCTATTTTGTGTTTTATGTAGAGTTAGGGTGTCACTGAGCTACTTAGTGCCTCGCCCTTGCTGAGGCTTTGAACTCACGATTCTCCTGTCTCAGCCTCCCTAAGTGCTGGGATTACAGGCTTGCGCCACTGCACCCAGCTACAGTAGCTTTATTTATTTTTTTGTGGTACTGAGGATCGAACCCAGTGCCTCACACTTGCAAGGCACGTGCTCTACCACTGAGCTACAGTTCTGGCCCCTGAAATTGATCTTAATTAACCCTACTTTGTCATCCAAGCCTTCCTCTGGAAGTTGCAAGCTTTCTTCAGACTCAAGTTCCCAAATATTTCTATCACTGTCAGTGTATTTGTTGTCTAGATGGGGAGACAGCTTCTTGGCACTTCCTACTGTAGTATCTTCCTAGAATCTTCTGTGTATGTGTCTTTTTTTTTTTTTTAATTTTTTTTTAGTTGTTGATGGATCTTTATTTTATTCATTTTTTTTTTTATGTGGTGCTGAGGATCGAACCAAGTGCCTCACGCATGCTAGGCAAGCGCTCTACCACTGAGCTACAGTCCCAGCCCTGTGTATGTGTCTTTAAGGTGTTTTCTTACACATTTGTATATAGATTTACTCTACATACAAATGAAATCTTGGCCACTTACACGAGATGTCTAAATTTTAATAAATGTATGGTACCCATTTAGATAGCTCTGAAAAAGTTAATGTAACACAATATGTTGATACAGAGTACTGGTCACTTGATGCTGTCATTTAGCAATCCCTAACAACTTAAGAAATATAAGGAACTACCTAGAAATATGTACCAATGATTTTGTTGTTGTTGTTGTTGTTTTCTGTTGCCAAGGATTGAACCCACGGCCTTGTGCATATGAGGCCAGCACTCTACCAACTGAGATATATCCCTAGCTCCCCATTGATGGGTTTTATTATATTAGCTGTGGGCTTTTCAATAATATCTTAAAGGGTTTTTTTTGTTGTTGTTATTGTTCCATTTTGTCCAGATGACAGAAAGTAATTTTGGATTGAAGAAGATAGAAATCAGTGTTTCGGAGGCTGAAAAGCGAACTGGAAGAAATGCCATGAACATGCAAGAAACATATACTGCTTACCTCATTGAAACAAGGTTGGTGATGAGAATTAGGCTTAGGTAGAAAGCTTTTTCTGGTAGCTACTGTTTATAGTTTGGTGGACTGAGATTATGTAAGGCTAAAATCACTAATTTTTAATTCCCTTAGAGGTTTTGTGTGTTCCTGTTCATAGGAGATTAATTAGCAGTTATCAGAATATGTGTCTTTTTTTAAAAAATATTTATTTTTTAGTTATAGGTGGACAGAATATCTTTATTTTCTTTTTATGTGGTGCTGAGGATCGAACCGAGTGCCTCACGCGTGCTAGGCGGGCACGCTACCACTGCGCCATAACCCCAGCCCGAGAATATGTGTCTTTTTTAGACTAGGTAGGAATGCCTTGATGGTGTGGGAAGTAGCATATCATTCCTTAATTCTTGTAATTTGATAATGTTATCATTATCAAATTACAAGAATTAATGCTAATGATAACATCTACTTATGTGTGAAGGTTAAATTGTTACATGTAAAACCAATGAGATATTATTGAATATTCATCGAATGGATAAATGGGGTAGTTTGAGGGTCCACTGAAGTTTTACCTGTGTTTTGTCATTTTGCACTTACTAGACCCTGCTTGCTTTAAGTGACCCTTTTTTTGGGCGGGGGGAGTTACTGGGGATTGAACCCAGGGGCGCTTAACCTCAAGCCACACCCTCAACCCTTTTTGTTTTTAAATTTTTATTTTTTGAGATAGGGTCTTGCTAAGTTGCTTATTAGAGCCTCATTAAGTTGCTGAAGCTGGTCTTGAACTTTCAATCCTCCTAACTGAGCCTCCCAAGTCACTGGGATCACAGGCATACAGCACCACACCCGGCTCTTTTTTTTTTTTTCCTTCTTTTTAATGCAGGTTTTCTACCTGCCTTATTGGTGTGCTGGTTGGTTATAGGCTAAACTTACTTATTAGCAAGATGTAGTTTTGGGGCTGGGGTTGTACTCAGCGGTAGAGTGCCTGCCTAGCATGCGTGAGGCACTGGGGTCGATCCTTAGCACCACATACAAATAAATAAATAAATAAATAAATAAATAAATAAAAATAAAGTTATTTAAAAAAAACTTAAAATTCTCATATTCTATAAAAAAAAAGATGTAGTTTGCTTGTTTGTTTTTGGTACTGGGGATTGAACCCAGGGATATTTGACCATTGAGTTATAGCCCCAGCTCTTCTCAGTTTTTATTTTTTTATTTTTATTTTTTGGTACTGAGGATTGAACTCAAAGGTACTTGACCACTGAGCCACATCCTTAGCCCTGTTTTGTGTTTTATTTAGAGACAGGGTCTCACTGAGTTGCTTAGCGCCTCGCCATTGCTGAGGCTGGCTTTGAACTCGCAATTCTCCTGTCTCAGCCTCCCAAAGTGCTGGGATTACAGGCATGTGCCACCATGCCTGGCTTTAGTTTTTATTTGTTTATTTATTTTTTATTTTTTTATTTTTTTGATACTGGAGATTGAACTCAGAGGCACTCGACCACTGAGCCACATCCCCAGCCCTATTTTGTGTTTTATGTAGAGACAGGGTCTCACTGAATTGCTTAGCGTCTCGCCGTTGCTGAGGCTGGCTTTGAACTTGCGATTCTCTTGTCTCAGCCCCCAAAGTGCTGGGATTACAGGCATGTGCCACTATGCCCAGCTTTAGTTTTTATTTATTTAATTTTTAAAACAGATTTTTTTAGTTGTAGATGGACACAATACCTTTATTTTTATTTATTGTTATGTGGTGCTGAGCATTGAACCCAGTGCCTCACACATGCGAGACGTGTACACTACCACCGAGCCACAACCCCTGCCCCTACTTTTTATTTTTGAGACAAGGTCTCACTGAGTTGCTTAGGACCTTGCTATATTATTGAGACTGGCTTGGAACTTGCAGTTCTCCTGCCTTAGTTTCTGAAATTGCTGGGATTACAGACATGTGCCACTGTGCCCAACATAAGATGTAGGGTTTTGTTGGTAGCTAGTTTGAAATTTGAGATTAACCCAGCTAAAGTTAGGAATCTAATTTGTATTACGTTTTTGTTGTTTTGTCTTGTGTTTTGTGGGAGTTTTTGGTTGCTATCGTTGGTTTGTTTGTTTTGGTGCTGAGAATTGAACTACGGCCCTCCTTAAGCTAGGTAAACACTCTACCTCTGAGCTATATCCCGAGCCATTTTTAATTTTTTTGTTTTGAGACAGGTCTCGCTAAATTGCCCAGGCTGGCTTTGAACTTGTAATCCTTCTGCCTCAGCCTCCCAAGTTCGCTGAGATTGCAGGCCTGTGCCACCTTGTCTGGCATCCTCAGAACAGTTGTTAGTTATAGCTAATGTGTAGGTCAACTCTTTAAAATGAGTTTTGCTTTAAAATAAGTCCATTTTTTTGCCACAGGCAGCACTTATACACTTTTATATTTCCTATTTTGTTCCTTCTTATTAATACATAATAAACAGATTTAGTGGCAAGCTTAATATATAAATACTAAAACCAGGCAACTATTGCTAGGTGTGGTGGTATATTTCTGTAGTCCCAGCTACTCACGAAGCTGAGGCAGGAAGATTGCTTTGGGTCCAGGAGTTCAGAGGCCTTCTGGGCAACATAGTAAGACCCTGTCTCAAAAAGACAAAACAAATCCAAAAAATGAGTGACTATTGTTCTGAGCATAGAGTGGAATATGTTTTCAACTTTTACTTTTTTATGAAACTCATATAGATTCTGGGTCTTTATGCTTATCATGGCTTATGTGTATTTCTTGGAGGGCAAATACATTATCATCAAGGAAATAATTAGAAAATAAGAAGGCCTTATAATGTTTAAAAGATTGTTGTTTTATAATGGTGCTTTCACCGTGAGACTCTTCAGTAGTCAAATATTTTAAAATATCCTTTATAGCCGGGCGTGGTGACTCAAGCCTGTAATCCCAGCACTTAAGGAGGCTGAGACAGGAAAATCGCAAGTTCAAAGCCAGGCTCAGCAATGGCAAGATGCTAAGCAACTCAGTGAGACCCTGTCTCTACATAAAAACACAAAATAGGGCTGGGGATGTGGCTCAGTGGTCAAGTACCCCTGAGTTCAATCCCCAGTACCAAAATAAATAAATAAATAAAATAAAATATCCTTTATATGATTTTACCCTAACTTTCTCCCAAATATAAGTTGAATTTGTGTATAGATGAGACATGACATTTTCTGCCAGCTCTTAAGATGAGTACAGATGAGTACTTATGACCTCTCTTCCCACCCTTTCACAGCTAATTAGTGTTTTATTCTTGTGCATATCTCTCGGTACTTAGATTCATTTAATTTATCTGTAACCTGAATTGAGGTTTTGTGGGTCTTGTTCTTTGTTGTGAATGTTGTCATCTTGTGTGACAGTAATGAAGTTAAAATTACTTTCCACTTAATAGAAGACTAGCTAGCTGAGTCTGACTTTTATCATACTGTAAAATAAGTTATGATACATTGAGGCTTTCAGAATATTTCTGATACAATTATTGAGTTCCAATCATTTTTCTATAAAAGGAAGTAAAGTGGTTAGGAGTAAGGGCTTGGTATTAGATGGATCTGATTTCTCTACCCATAGGTCCATATGATTATAGGCAGGGCACATACATGCAGCTGCTTCCTTATCTATCAAGTGGGAATAATAAATCCCTATTTCACCAGGTTGAATAGATTAGTTTAAAAAAAATACATGAAAGTTCTTTAGTCAGTGCCTGGTTGGTAAGCATTCAGGAAATAGAAGTAAGTAGTACATAGAGGTATACTTTTTAGAGGATGTTTTGTTTATGTATTTTCATAAAGTAATAAAAATGTTCTTTGATTGCTTTCAGGTCAGTTGAACATGCTGATGGTCAGAGTGTCCTAACAGACTCACTGTGGAGGAGATACAGTGAGTTTGAGTTGTTGAGAAACTACCTTTTAGTTTACTATCCACATATTGTTGTGCCACCTCTACCAGAAAAACGGGTAAGATGCAAAATGACAGTAGTTTAAAGTACTCCCATGTTGAGACTCTTCTTAATGATTGTTTCATTTACCTAGGCAGAATTTGTTTGGCATAAACTCTCTGCTGACAACATGGATCCAGATTTTGTGGAAAGACGACGGATTGGTTTAGAAAACTTTCTCTTAAGAGTTGCTTCACATCCTATTCTTTGTAGAGACAAAATCTTCTATTTGTTTTTAACACAGGTATCGTTCTAAAATATTCACTTGACTTTTTTTTAAATTATAAAATGATGAATCCCACTAATATGTATAATTATAATGTACCAATTTTAAAAATATATAGAATGTTTATTTGTTTTTGTTTTCTTTTTGGTGGTACTAGGGATTGAACCTAGGGCTTTGCACATGATAGGCAAAAACACTATCACTGAGTCACATCGCTAGCCCTATTTAATAAAAACATGTTTTGTGTCAGAGTCTGAGTTGCAAAGGCTGGCCTTGAACTTGTGATCCTACTGCCCAGCCTCCCAAATGCTGAGATTAAGGGCATATGCTCAGCCAGCTAAAGTATAGAATGCTTTTATTTCATTTTATTTAAAAAAAAATTTTTTTTAGTGGTTAATGGACCTTTATTACTATTTATTTATGTACTGTGCTGAGAATTGAGCCCAGTGCCTCACATATGCTAAGCAAGTCCTCTACCACTGAGCTACAACCCCAGGCCTCCTGCCCTTTTTTTACTTTTGAATTTGAGACAGGGTCTCACTATGTTGCTTAGGGTCTTGCTAAATGCTGAGGCTAACCTCAAACTTGTAGTTCTCCTGACTTAGCCTCTCTTTCTCTCTCTCTCTCTCTCTTTTTGCTATAGCTTTATGGAGGTAAAATTGAAGTATAACAAAATGCACATATTTGAAGTATGCAATTTCATCAGTTTCAACATGTATGTAACCAGTACAATCAGTGTAAAAAGCATTTCCATGAGTTTTTTTTAATTTGAAATCATGTAGACTGTTTCCTACATGATTTATTACACTAGTAATCAATCACCTTAAGATATATAGAACCCCATCTCCACATGTCAACTATTTTAAAATTAAATGACACACTTATAAATATCTCACGAGTTCAAGGAAGAAAGCACAATGAAAGTAAATAAAAAGTGCTTTGAACTAAGTGATAATAAAAGCTTAAAATAACAGGATCTCTGGGATGAAACAGTACTCAGATGAACCCTGATAACTTAAAGTACCTGTATCAGAAAAAAGCTAGAATAACAAATTATTTTCAGATTATATAGTAAGAAGGAAAAAAAGACTAGAAGCAGAAATATATGAAATAGAGAAGAAACAATACAGCTAAAATTTGATAAAACAGAAGTCTAATCAAGAAAAAGCAAGACTACGAAAATTAATATCAATGGAAAGGGAGCTATCAATATAACCCTACAGATGCTGAAAATTTATTAAGGTAATATTATAATTTTATGCCAGCATATGTGATAGCTTACATAGCATGGTCTATGTTAGAGAAGAATCCATGTGTTGATGAGTAGAATGTGTATTCAATCGTTGATGGATGAAATATTCTATATATGTCTGTTAAGTCTAAGTCTAAATTTTCAATTTTCTTTCTTTTTTTTTTTTTGGTACTGGAGATTGAACGCAGGGGCACTCGACCACTGAGCCACATCCCCAGCCGTATTTTGTGTTTTATGTAGAGACAGGGTCTCACTGAGTTGCTTAGTGCCTTGCTGTTGCTGAGGCTGGCTTTGAACTTGTGATTCTCCTGTCTCAGCCTCCCTCAGTGCTGGGATTACAGGCTTGTGCCACCGCGCCTGGCTTAAATTTTCAATTTTTTTTTTTGTTTGGTACTGGAAATTGAACTCAGGGGTACTCGACCATGATCCACATCCTCAGCCCTATTTTGTGTTTTTTTTTTTTGTTTTTTTTTTTTTTTAAATATTTTTTTAGTTGTGGATGGACACAATGTCTTTATTTTATTGCTTTGTATGTGGTGCTGAGGATCGAACCCAGGGCCTCACGCATGCGAGGCAAGCGCTCTACCGCTGAGCCACAGCCCCAGCCCCCTATTTTGTGTTTTATTTAGAGACAAGGTCTCACTGAGTTGCTTAGCGCCTCACCATTGCTGAGGCTGGCTTTGAACTCTCTTTCCTCCTGTCTCAGCTTCCCAAAGTGCTGGGATTAGAGGCATGCACCACCACGCCTGGCTTCAATTGTAGTTTTTACTTCTATAGCTTCATTTAATTTTTGTTTGGAGGATCTTTCCATTGGTGACAGAGGCATGTTAAAGTTACTCAGTATTATTTTGTTGTCATCTATTTGGTTCTTGAAATTGAGAAGGGTTTGTTTGATGTATATAGATGCTCTATTGTTTGGGGCATAAATATTTACGATTGTTATGTCATCTTAATGTATAATTCCCTTATGCAGTATGAAATGACCTTCTTTGTCCCTTCTGATTAACTTTGGCTTGAAGTCCACTTCATCTGATATGAGAATAGAAACCCTTGCTAGTTTATGCAGTCCATGTGAGTGATGTTTATTCCCATCCTTTCACCTTCAGTCTGTGGATGTCTTTGCCTATGAGATGCCTCTTTGAGACAGCATATTGTTGGGGCTTATTTTTAATACAATCTGCCAGTCTGTGTCTTTTTTTTGGTACTGGAGATTGAACTCAGGGGCACTCAGCCACTGAGCCACATCCCCAGCCCTATTTTGTTTTATGTAGAGACAAGGTCTCACTGAGTTGCTTAGCGCCTCAACATTGCTGAGGCTGGATTTGAACTTGCGATTCTCCTGTCTCAGCCTCCCTCAGTGCTGGGGTTACAGGCTACTGCACCCGTCTCAGTCTGTGTCTTTTGATTGATGAGTTTAGGCCATTAATGTTTGAGACTACTATTGAGATATGATTTATATTCCTTGTCATTTGGGTTCATTACTAGTTTTCAATTTGAATTAGTTTTTCCTTTGATTAATTGATCCTTTAGTGTAGTTCCTTCCTTTGCTGGTTTTCACTTTTTTTTTCATTTCATCTTCATGGAATATTTTGTTGACAATGTTCTGTAGTATAGGCTTTCTAGTTGCAATTTTTTTAAACTTTTGTATATCATAGAAGGTTTTCATCTCATCTTCAAATCTGAAGCTTAATTTTGCTAGGTATAGGATTCTTGGTTGGCATCCATTTTCTTTCAGAACTTGGTATATGTTATACTAAGGACCTGCTAGCTTTGAGGGTCTACATTGTGAAATCAACTGAGATCCGAATTGGTTTCCCCCATACATAGCAGTCTTTAAAATTTTATCCTTGTTCTGTAAGTTAGGCATTTTTATTATAATGTGCCTTGGTGTGGGTCTGTTGTAGTTTTGTATATTTGGGGTCCTGTAAGCCTCTTGTATTTGATTTCCCATTTTATTGTTTAGGTTTGGGAAGTTTTCTGATATTATTTCATTGAAAAGATTGTGCATTCCTTTGATTTATATCTCCATACCTTCATCTATCCTGATAAATCTCAAATCTGGTCTTTGGATGTTATCCCAGAGTTCTTGGAAGTTCTGTTCATGGTTTCTTAACATCTTCTCTCCATGATCAACTCTATTTTCAAGATTATATATTTTGTCTTCATTGCCTGAGCTTCTGTCTTTTAAGTGGTCTAGTCTGTTCATGATGCTTTCTATTACATTTTTGATTTGGTTTATTGTTTCCTTCATTTCAAGGATTTCTGCTTTTTTTTTCCTCCCCAGAATCTCTGCTTTTTCACTGAAGTGATCTTTCACTTCCTGTATTTTCTCTCTGGTTTCATTTCTTATACTGTTCTTTACTTTGCAGATCAGTGTAACTATGTACATTTCTAATCTCTTTCTCTGACATTCCTTCCACTATGGTGTCAATGGATTTTGTTATTGGAGTATTTTGGTTTGGGATGATTTGTTCCCTTGCTTTTTCATGTTGTTTGTGTCTACCCATCTAACAGTATGGATCTGAAGCAGTAGAGTTTCTACCCTGTGGACTTATAGTGTCCCTGAAGGTTTCCAGTACCTCACCATTTAGAGGGAGATAAATAATAACAAAAACCAATGCAAACAATATACAGCATTAAACCAGATAGTTACTACTATGATGTCTACATTGTTAATTATCACAATGAACAGAAATAATAGTTATTGCCTACAATAAAAACAGCAAGTTTGGGGCTGAGGTTGTGGCTCAGTGGCAGAGCGCTTGCCTCGCATGTGGGAGGCACTGGGTTCAATCCTCAGCACTACATAAAAATAAGTAAAAACAAAAATAAAGACACTGTGTCCTTGTATAACTAAAAAATATTTTTAAAAAACCCAGCAAGTTTGTAAAAGGGTTTTCAAATGCTGGGTAGGGAGAGAATAGAAGTAATATAGGATGTGAGATTATGAGGGAGGCAGAGAGAAGAAATAAAAAAATTAAAGGAAGAGTGAAAGAGAGAATAATAGATATTGGCTGTTAGCAGACAAGGAGAGAATCAAAGGGAAACAGGAGAAAAAAATAAATATATGAGGTAAAAGGTTTTTTGTTTTAATGGAAAATAAAAATAATCAAAACAAAACTAAAACATACTTATCAAACATTCTAGTTCACAGAAAACTAATCCATGAAAAATTACTGGCTTCAAAAATACTAGAAATGAGAAAAAACAACCAAACATGAATATGTATAAATGTCTGTGTACCATTAAGGTCACAATTAAACAGAAAAGAATTTAAAATAATAAAAAGATCTTGATGAAAAGTTAAAGAATTCTTTCCATTGGAGTTCAACAGATTCTCACCTTCTCTTCTCAGCAGTTCTTGGTGGGATCATCTGGAGGGTGATGCTTCACCCTCTGGATTGCTGAAGTCAGAGAGGTAATCCTGTAGGCAGAGTTTCTGGAGGCATGGTTTAGGCTTAGGCAGGCTCCATGCTCTTTCCTGAATGCCAGTTCTGGAGATTTTAAATCAGCGCACCTCCAGCACCCAGCACTTGCTGGTCCACACTGGAAGACTGTACCCCACGGATCTCCCCTGGGTTCCATTTGTGTTGTGGAGGACCCAATTTTTAGTCCCCTCTGTCACCTGGGGACCCCACGTTTCCTCCTCTCAGGTTAGTCTCCAGAGAATTTCTCTGGCCCCTACCCTTCCAAGTTCCCAGTTAGATACAACTCTTCCAGCCCATCCTGCAGCCATTCAGATTAAAGTGGAAGGTTTTCACAGCCAGTTGTCCCCTTTGTAAAACTCTCTCCATGTTTTATTTTTTCCTGGTCACTTAAGCACACTCTATTTTGTGCAAGTGTATGTTTTCCGGGCCTATATTTCAGGCCAAACTTGAGTTTGCCAGGGATGGACCCCCTCAGGTGTGGTCCCTGCACAGTGGCTGCAGAATGGTTCCTTTCTTTGTCGTCTGCATGCCCTCTGGAGAGATGGCAGCTTCTTTCCCTGCACATGGATATTGTGCAGCACATCTTTTTTTTTTTTTTTTAAATGTTTATTTTTTAGTTGTAGGTGACAGAATATTTTATTTTTATGTGGTGCTGAGGATCGAACCCAGTGCCTTATGCGTGCTAGGCGAGCACGCTACCACTGCGCCATAATCCCAGCCCCTGTGCAGCACATCTTTAGGTTTGCCAGGCAGTGTCCTTGATTTCTAAATGCTGTGTACCCAGACACGCCTCAAGCCTCCCCAAAATGCGGCTTCCTTTAATTCCATTATCCTTTCACTATGGACCACTCTGGCTGGTGCTTCCCGCTCAGCCATGGCAGAGGCTGTGCCTCTGGGGATTTCTTCCTTATTTTATTATATCCAACCTCCTGTGTCCCCAATCTGCTTTGAATGTCCAGTTTTAAATTCCAGTAAAGGGCTGAGGTTGTGGCTCAGTGGCAGAGTTGCTTGCCTCGCAAGTGTGAGGAACTGGGTTCGATCCTCAGCACCATATACAAATAAGTAAACCAAACAAAGACAATGTGTCCGTGTATAACTAAAAAAGAAATTAAAAAAAAAATTCCAGTAAATTCCCCCTGCTCTTTTTGTTCACTCACCTTGCTGAGAAGCTGCAAGGTTTCTTGGTTTCACTACATAGAGCAGCCAGGAGTGCGATCTCCTCTTATTCTACTGTCTTGAAAAGCCCTCCTACTTTAGCCTCTGGAGTTGCTGAGATTACAGGTTTGCGTTACCTAGAATGCTTGCTTGCTTTCTTATCTACCTACCTACCTACCTACCTGTTGTGCAGAGGATCAAACCCAGGGGTTCTTGATCATGGAGGCATATGCCAGCTCCTTTTTTTTTTTTAATATTTTTTTTTAGTTGTAGATGGATGCAATATCTTTATTTTATTTATTTATTTTTATATGGTGCTGAGGATCGAACCTAGTGACTCATGCCTGCAAGGCAAGCACTCTACCACTGAGCCACAGCCCCAGCTCTTATTTTTCATTTTGAGGCAGGGTCTCACTAAGTTGCTTAGAGCCTCAGTAAGTTCCTGAGGCTGGCTTTGAACCTACAATCCTGCCTCAGTAGCTCAAGCTTTTAGGATTACAGGCATGAGCCAGCTTTTTTTATTTATTTTGAAACCGGATCTTACTAAGTTGCTTGAGCCCTCACTAAGTTGCTGAGGCTAGATTCAAACTTGCAGTCCTCCTCTCTCAGCCTCCAGAATCGTTAGAAAAGAAGGTCTGAAGCCGGGCGTGGTGGCGCACACCTGTAATCCTAGCACTTTGGGAGGCTGAGACAGGAGAATCGCGAATTCAAACCCAGCCTCAGCACCGGTGAGGCACTAAGCAACTCAGTGAGACCCTGTCTCTACATAAAACACAAAATAGGGCTGGGGATGTGGCTCAGTGGTCGAGTGCCCCTGAGTTCAATCCCCAGTACCAAAAAAAGAAAAAGAAAAGAAGATCTGAGTCACCACACCTGGTTATAATGCTTATTTTTTTTATTTTTTATTTTTTTATATATTTTTTTTAGTTATAGATGGACACAATGTCTTTATTTTATTGCTTTGTATGTGGTGCTGAGGATCGAACCCAGGGCCTCACGCATGCGAGGCAAGCGCTCTACCGCTGAGCTACAATCCCAGCCCCTAATGCTTATTTTTAAGGATGTTTTAGGAGCAGCTTTTTATATGCAGTTTATTGGGTTTGATTTGGATTTATTGAATTGTTTTATTATTGAATTGTATCATTCTTTTGGCTAGCATTTTATACTTAATTGAAGATACTAAAGACCATACTTTTGATATCATTTAAATGATATCAAAATTAATCTTCAGAGGCTGGGATTATGGCGCAGTGGTAGCATGCTCGCCTAGCACGCGGGAGGCACTGGGTTCGATCCTCAGCACCACATAAAAATAAAATAAAGATATTGTGTCCACCTACAACTAAAAAATAAATACTAAAAAAAAAAAATTAATCTTTAGTTTTTTGAAGCCCTAATTTCTAAAATCCTGGGTCCATGTTCATTTTATCTTTTGAAATCTGAATTATATGTTTAATTAAAAAAAATTTTTTTAGCTGTAGATGGACACAATATCCTAATTTTATTTAGTTAGTTTTATGTGGTGCTGAGGCTCAAACCCAATGCCTCACACATGCTAGGGAAGCACTTTACCACTGAGCTACAACTCTATCACCTTATGTTTAATTTTGTAATGAAACAGTTTTTGTAAACTTTCTCTATCATTTCCCTTTAAATAAGAACAAAATAATAATTAATTTGGAATATTCCTTATGTATTTGCTTTGCAGTAATGATTTCTAAAATTAACTTTAATTTTTAGGAAGGTAACTGGAAGGAAACTGTGAATGAAACTGGGTTTCAGCTGAAGGTAAGTGTATTAGTATGAAGTAATTTGCCATATTTTCTTTACAGTTTCTAGCCCAATGCTATGCTCTTAGTGAGTATTGGGTTATATTTTTGAATGAGTAAATGTCAGAAATCAGCTTTGCATCTAATATCATTGGTAAGCTTCTCAAAGAAACACTGCAGTTCACTTTTGATATATGTAATTTTCATTACTAGTTGGACTATAATGGTCAAATATATTAATTTAATTCTACTAAAAAAAGAGCATTTTGAAGCAGTAATCTAAATATAGGCTATAGATTTTTTTCCCCTACAGTATAAACATACTTTTAAAATCTTTTTCTTCCCTCTTTCCTGACCATTTTCACGTGCACCCCTGCCTCCTACAATTGATCACTATTACCAGTGAAAGGTACTTCTGAAGAATCTAGCTTGAATCTTCCCACATTAGTAAACTAAAAGATAAGTTCTTGCTCATGCTGTTTCTGTCAGTTGGGACATAGTGGCCAGTTTGAAATGGACACAGGAATCATTTTGAAATTCCATCTCTTAAGTGATAAATGCTTTAGTTTTTATACAGTTTTTTCAAGTTTAATCATTGGAAATAATGTGTGGAAATGAGAATGTTATCTGAAAATTGAGGAGTATTGTGGCGGTGAGAGGGCTACCCTCATCTACTTTGTTCTCCAAATCTTTGCCCAAAGAAATCTAACATAAGTTTTTATAAACTTTTAAAAGTTTTTTGTCTCATGTAAACTGAGTAGGTAGGTAGACAATATAATATGAATTTACATAATCCAGATTGAGCATTCGTAATCAGAAAATCCAAATTCAAAGTATTTTGAAATCTGAAATACTTCAAAATCCAGTTGAGTGATACCACTCAATACGTATGGATTGAGGAATAGTTTGGATTTTCTGATGAGGGATGTTTAACCAGTAGTCTGTGAAAAATATTCCAACATCTAAAAACCTCCAACATCTAATAGACTTTTGGTCCCAAGTATTTCAGATAAGAGATACTCAACTTGATGCTCATTTTGGCAGCGTATATGCTAAAATTGAAATAATACAGAGAAGATTAGCATGGCCCCTGCCTAAGGATAACATATTAATTCATGAAGCATTCCATGTTTTTTATGTAACTGAAATGACACTATGTGAATGTTGGCAACAAATTCTGTGTAGGTTTCTTCACATTGTCATGGCAGCAATGTTCCATGTTATTTATATATTTTATTAATATATATATATTTATTTATTTTTCTGGGAGGGGGTACCGGGGATTGAACCCAGGGGTATTTAACTACCAAGCTATCTCCCCAGTGCTTTTTATTTTTGAGACAGGGTCTCACTAAATTGTTTAGGGCCTTGCTAAGTTGCTGAGGCTAACCTTGAACTTGTGATGCTCCTGCCTCAGTCTCCCAAGGTGCTGGGATTACAGGCACGTGCCAACACACCCGGCTCCATGTTATAAATTTTTAAACAAAATTCTATTGTTTGCAAAAAAAAAAAAAAGAGAGATTCAACCTGTATATAGCATATAAATTGATAAATGATTCACAGGACAATATAGTAATGAAAGTTCATTACGGTATGTCCCCTAAGAAGAACAAAAATGTGTTCATTTGTTTCAAAAAATACCTGCTTTATGCATTGGTATATAAGTATTTGAAATTCAGCACAAAATGGAACTAGAAAATTATTTTCGTACAGAGAAAATGTAATCAAGTCTCTAATTTTGTCATGAATGGATTTTAATTTATAAGTATTTTGTTGGCAGATATAAAAAAATTACAGTTTTCTTGATTGAAACTCATGATGCTCAGAGGGAGTGGTGGAAATTTAATTTAGGGATAGAGTTGAAATAACTTGAAACTTTAAAAATTATTATTTGTTTTAATAAGGGCTTCAGAAAAATAGTCTAAAGTATGTTAGAAGCTAATAAAAAGGGAGGAAAAAACCCTAAAATACAGTTGTTTTGGTGAATTTATACATTATAAAATTTACAAATTTAATCATTGATTTAGTATTAGTTTAGTGACTTAATTATCTGTGGTTTGTCCTTGAACCCAGTGTTTGACTGTAACTTGGAGACTTTGAGAAAACGCCTGAATTTCTCCATTATTATAGGCTGTACTGTTTAGAGTGCCGTGAATCTTATGTGTGCTTGCTATTTAAGTGTTTCAATATAATGTTTTCTATTTGGGTAACCTTATGGTTTAAAGCTTGGGTTCACTTCTACAAAGTATTTGAAAGGTCATACTTAATAGACAATAATTCATGAAATCAAATGTTTAGTGAAGACCAGAAATAACTTGTATGGAGAGAATTCAGAAACCCACCTATCATCTTCTAGTTCTTATTTTGTTATGGACATTTCTTATGTCTTAAGCATCAAGGACATGGTTCTTTAGAGGCAACCTCACATACATAAATATGTACATGCATTCATATAGATGAGGTTCTCCATGTACATATGTAGACGTGTGTGTATATATAGATGTAAAGTCATGTTTTACTTATCTGGATGTTATGTGTTTGGTGATGAGAACTAGTTTACTCACAATTGGAAGCTGATGTTTAAGCAAAACTGACTTTTTGAATATTCAAATGGAGGTAACATGGCTTACTGCTATATTTTTAGAAATACTTTGGTTCTCTCAGGATTTGCTTATTTTATTATAGTTCAGATAGATTGGGCTATTTTCCAGACTACAACATATTTATTTTGGCAGAAAATTTAAAAAATCTAAAAGTGAGTAACACTGAAGACAGGCACATTGTAACAATAGTGACAATGATAGCTGAATCTGATAGCAGAGAAGGAGGCATTAAGTATATGAGGATCAGACACACAGTGTTGGTACATTGGACATGAGGCCAAATCCTCACATACCCTTGGAGCCTCCGGGCCTCAGTACGTGAAAAATGGGTTCAGTATTAGTTGTTTATAGGGGTTACCTGGAGGCCTCAAGAAAAAGTAAAATTATGCTTGCTTTGTACTGTTAATTCAGTATGGAGTCAGTACACTGTGTGCATCTCACTTGTTGGGATTGTTTGTTCAAAATACCTTAATCCTGGGTTTCATCCCAAACATACTGATTCTTGTTAGCCTAAAACTTGGCAACTCATGGGGCTGGGATTGTAGCTCAGTGGTAGAGCGCTTGCCTCACATGCATGAGGCCCTGGGTTTGATCCTCAGCACCACGTACAAAGCAATAAAATAAAGACATTGTGTCCATCTACAACTAAAAAAATATTAAAAAAAAAAACAACTTGGCAACTCTTGCTCTAAGGTGATTAAGAAGACTTTTTAGGAACATATTTTTATTTTGTGAGTAATTTTTTAAATATTTTGGTGCTAGGGATCAAACCTGAGTCCTTGCATATGCAAAATGTGTACTCTGCCGCTAAGCTATACCCTCAGCCAGTAATTTTAGAAAGGCTATCTAAAATTAAATAAATTTCTTTATTTTTAAAGAAATCCAACTTTTTAGAATCTAAAGCAGTAAGTTCTTACCTGAATATCATCACCAGCATATATGATTACTGTATGTTAAGTACTGAACTGTAATGATACTATGTTTTATTTTGCTGAGTATTGCCTTAGTACCTTTGAGGTTATTCAGTATTCCCATTTTTTTTTTAAATATTTTTTTAGTTGTTGATAGATCTTTATTTTGTTCATGTATTATTTATATGTGGTGCTGAGGATCAAACCCAGTGCCTCACGCATGCTAGGCAAGCGCTCTACCACTGAGCTACAGCCCCAGCCCCAGTATTCCCATTTTTAAGATGAGGAACTCTAGAAATTGACTTCCCCAGTGTCACATGATTACAAGTGATGGAGCCTGAATCCAAGTTTAGGCTTATTTGACTCAAAAGCCCTCTTAATTACAGTCCCTGTTATTTTCTCTCTTCTTGCTTATTCATTATGTAATTAATGCATGCAAAAAGGATTGGTAAAGGAAAGTTCTGTTTCTGTGAAAATGAGATCATTCTGAATCACACCAAATATTTATATTTTATATTCTTTTTTTGGGTATGGGGGCGAGTCCCAGAGATTGAACTCAGGAACACTCAACCACGAGCCACATCCCTATTTTGTATTTTATTCAGAGACATGTTCTCATTGAGTTGCTTAGTGCCTCACTGTTGCTGAGGCTGACTTTAAATTGACAATCATCCTGCCCTAGCCTCCTGAGCTGCTGGGATTGTAGGCATATGCCATTGCTCCTGGTGTTACATTTTATATTCTTTAGATAGCTATGAATTTTGGGGATGTCTGGAGCTCTAGGACACTGAGTTTTTGAGTGACATTTGTTGCATTTGTTTTTATTTTCTTAGCCAAGTAATCTGGGAAGCCCCAATAATATTTTTGTATACTTTGTTCATTTGTTTTGTTAATTGGGAGTATTTGTAGTTGTGAGGTGGAAGTTGAAATAACATAAAATTTTCAAACTGATGAGGATTTTCAAAACTAAACCACAGTTTGAAAATGATTCCTAACAGAGCTGTCTTTTGTGATGAATGCTGTAGTTTCTATATCTTGGACAGAAAAGTTATTTGACTTTCTTTTTCTTTTCCTTTTTAAAAGTGAGAATTTAGGATACGATTTGGATATGTTAAGAATACATTTCATACTGTCATGTATAACTAATTAGAACAAATTTTTTAAAATCCTAAAAAAAATGAATACATTTCATGCAATGAACTTATTATTTAGTGTTTATCCCTATGTCTCCTTTGAGAGCAGTTAATCTAGAAATAAGTAGAGATGTGAAAAAATGTTTTGTCTATTTTTTTGGTATGGGAATTGAACCTAGGTGTACTTTACCACTGAGCTACATCCCCAGGCCTTTTCAAATTTATTTTGAGACAGAGTGTCCCTAAGTTTCCAAGGCTGACCTTGAACTTGCACTCCTCTGCCTCATCCTCTCATGTGACTGGGATTAAAGGCATGTACCACCACACCAGGCTAGATGTATTGTCTTATATTTTATGCTATCTTGTTTTATGTCATACAGTATTAATTTAATTACAAGCCAGGCGCGGTGGCACAAGCCTGTAATCCCAGCACTTAGGGAGGCTGAGACAGGAGAATTGCGAGTTCAAAGCCAGCCTCAGTAACAGCGAGGCGCTAAGCAACTCACTGAGACCCCGTCTCTACATAAAACACAAAATAGGGCTGGAGATATGGCTCAGAGGTCAGGTGCCCCTGAGTTCAATCTCTAGTACCAAAAAAAAAATTTTTAATTACAGGTATCCCCCCCCCCCCCGTTTTCCCCTGAAATACTGATGATGATAATGAAAAATTGCAAGGTACCTTTGTATTCCATCCAAGAACTACCCTTGGCACTCTGAAGGATCTAAAGCAGTAGTTTTATTTACTTTATATATGCAGATCATTTCTTTTCTTGGCTTAGTGCAGAGCTTTAATGACTTTTTTCACTTGACTTATTCTGATTTGTAGTCATATGGAGCTGTATGCCCACTAATATATTGTTTTTTTTTTTTTTTTTTAAATTTTTTTCCAAACCTTTATTTTATTTATTTATGTATTTTGTATGTGGTGCTGAGGATCGAACCCAGTGCCTCACGCATGCAAGGCAGGCGCTCTACCACTGAGCCACAACCCCAGCCCTAATATATTGTTTACAGTTGTTTTACTTTGGAATCACTGAATGCCATGTACTCAGTCTAATTTATCATGTTTCTGAAGTGTTCTCAAAAGCAACTACTAAGCTGTTGTTTTAGGTATGTTTAAGTGTGTTTACAACAATTGATATGAAGAAAACTACTTGAGGATCTTAATTCTAAAGGGAAAGTAAAACTGTTTGAATTTTATACCCTGAAATGTAATTGTATTAAGTGAACAAATTATTTTTTCCAGGCAGACTCCAGGTTAAAAGCGCTTAATGCAACATTCAGAGTGAAAAACCCAGACAAGTAAGGTTTTGTTTTAATAACAGTTACAATGTTGTTTTGAATGATGCCTATCGGTCTATTTAATTTTTCATTTCTGAATGTATGCACTTTATTTGCCAAATATTTCTAGTGGTAATTCACAATTTTCTTTTTAAGTCTAAAACTGATTTTGAGATTTGGTAACTTAATTGGATTTAAGGTTATAAATAACTGAAGTTTTAAAAAATTAAACCACTGCTTTTTTCTTAGAAGGGTTTATTAAATGTTGAAGGTATCAAAAAATGATGAAAGTGATTTTAATTTCATAGTTTTTCCTTGTATGACTTTGCTTGTCAAATATGCAGAACTTAAGAAAATTATGTTGTGTATTTAAAAATAAAATACTTACTTTGTTATGCCAAGAAAACTTGATAAATGCATTCTAACACAATAATTTCATGCAAATATATTCATATGATTAACTATTTGACTTTATTAATACTAGTTTGGTGTTTGTAAATGTATTCCTACATTAAAGGATATCAGTGTATTCAGAAATGACTTCTTAGGATGAGACCTAGATTTGGTTTTGGTTTGTCTCATTGTCTTAATTTGATGGATATTTCAAGATCTTCATTACATGGTCCTTTACCTGGTAGTTTGGTTCAGGTGTAGGAGCTTTTCAGTTAGAAACAAGCTTAGACAGATGAGGCCTTTCCATTTACAGGGACCAAGTTTATGAGATCTGTTAGAACTTCTCTAGAGAGTCCTTCAGCATTAATTTGCTTATAGTATAAATTCTGACCAAAAATATGCAAAAGTGTGTTTGCATATTTTGATGATATGCAACTTTAGAAACCATGACATTTAAAATAATAACTCTAATTATTAATATAAATTTTGAATATAAAATATAAATGGATATTTATTATTATTATTATTTGCAGTGCTATGGTTTGAACTCATGGCCTCACATATTCTAGACAAGCATTCTACCACTGAGCTACATTCTCAGCCCTAAAGAATATTTTTAAAGTTTTAGTAACTAGGAAGTTGTGGTAACCACTGAAGGTTTTTTTTGTTTGTTTGATTTTGCATCATTTAAAAATAAAACTTTTTTCTTTTTAGAACAGTTTTAGGTTCACAGCAAAATTGAGCAGAAAGCACATCCTCAGCACCTCCCCCTCACCAGGGTGCTATATTTGTTACAGTAAATGAACCTACATTGACACAGCATTATTACTGGAAATCCATCATTTACGTGAAGGTTCAGATTTGCTGTTGTACATTTACTGTTTATACATTTTAGGGGTTTGGGAGGACACTTATAGTATCATGTAAAATACTTTTAATGTCCTGAAAATTCTCTGTGCACCCCTGTTTGTCATTTCCTTTCTCCAGCATGAGCATCCATTGATCTTTTTACAGTTTCTATAATTTTTCTTTTTCAGCATATAGTATCATATAGTAGGTAGCCTTTCAAATTGACTCCTTTGATTTAATAATATGCATGTAATGTTCCCCAATGTTTTTATACTTGCATGGTATATAAGAGGTGTTCTTTTGATGAAGAACTAAAATTATAAATCACCCCCCAAAAAAAGTTTTGAAAAACTTAAGCTACATTTGGTGGATGTACATTCATTAGAGGATCATGTAGTTCTTTTTTTTTTTTTTTTTTTTTTTTTTTGGTACTGGGGATTGAACTCAGTGGTGCTCGACCACTGAGCCACATCCCCAGCCCTATTTTGTGTTTTATGTAGAGACAGGGTCTCACTGAGTTGCTTAGCGCCTCGCCATTGCTGAGGCTGGCTTTGAACTCGCGATTCTCCTGTCTCAGCCTCCCTAAGGGATCATGTAGTTCTTGTTATTTTTGTTTGGTAGTGTAATATTAGTATTTTTCATTAGCATTTTTAGTATTTTTTAGTTTGATGAAAAATATTTTATCAGTTGTATATTTTTCCCCTTCTCTAACTTTCTGAGGTTATCTGATTGCTTAATTTTACTGTCTGTATTGTATGTAGAATTTTATTTTATTTTATTTATTTTTTTGGTACTAGGGATTGAACTCAGGGGCACTCGACCCCTGAGCCAGGTCCCCAGCCCTATTTTGTGTTTTATGTAGAGACAGGGTCTCACTGAGTTGCTTAGCGCCTCGCCGTTGCTGAGGCTGGCTTTGAACTCGCGATTCTCCTGTCTCAGCCTCCCTAAGTGCTGGGATTACAAATTTGTGCCACCGTGCCTGGCTGTGTGTAGAATTTTAAATGTGATATGACCAATATTACTAAGGCAGTTTTTGCCCCTATATTGTTAAAGTCAAAATCAGTGTATTAGGAATAAAACTTATTGGCCTCTAATAGGTAAGAGAATTATCTATATCAGTTATTATTATAACCATTCTTTTTTAAAAAGTATTTTTAGTTGTAGATAGACACGATACCTTTATTTTATGTATTATTTTTATGTGGTGCTGAGGATTGAACTCAGTGCCTCACACATGCTGGGTAAGCACTGTACCACTGAGCTACAACCCCAGCTCCGTTATAACCACTCTTTTTTTTTTTTTGACGGTGATAGTTCATGTTTATTTATTTATTTTTTTAATTAGTTTATTTAATTGCATTTCAAGTCATAGTACATATATAGAGCTCAGTTTTTCCATTTCTCTGGTTGCAAACCAGATAAAGTCACACCAATTGTGTCTTCATACATGCACCAAGGGTAGTGATGATGATCTCAATCAACCATCTTTATACCCATTCCCCTTTCCCACCCCCCCACTCTTAATATATAGATCTCTTTTCTTGATCTAGTTGATCCAGTAGATTATTATTCGTACTGTTATTAGAATAGTATATTTCTTCAAAACAGTTTTATTCTATCCTGTCATAAGATCTGGAACACCAGAATGATTGTTTTAGAATAATTTCCAAAATGATTCTTTAGTATTTGCTTCCTGCATGTTTGTGTTTCCTCAAACTAGATTGTTAAGAGCAGTAAGGAGGAGGACCAGGGGCCTTCTACTTGTATGTGGCCTTAGGAGCTCAATGTCATGGATTGCATCAACTGCATTATTTTTCTTCAAAGAAGTACATTCAAGTTTTTTGCTTGTTTGTTTTTTGTTTTTTCTGGTTTTGGTACTGGGATTGAACCCAGTGGTCCTCAACACTGAGCCACATCTCCAGCCTGTTTTATTTTTTATTGTGAGACAGGGTCTTGCTAAGTTGCTCATGGCCTCATTACATTGCTGAGGCTGGCTTTGAACTTACAATCCTCCTGCCTCAACCTCCCACGCTGCCGGGATTACAGGCGTATGCCACTGCTCCTTGCTGAGTTTGGTTTTTATGTCCACTTATAGAGTTCCTTATATTGTGTTGAAAATAAACTAAACCCACTAAAACAAAATCTAGATAACAGACCAACCAGATGAAATAAGTAACATGCTATTCGTGTAGTTTTTGTTTAATTAAATAATAAATTAAGGGGCTGGGATTGTAGCTCAGCGGTAGAGCGCTTGCCTTGCATGCGTGAGGCCCTGGGTTCGATCCCCAGCACCACGTACAAAGCAATAAAATAAAGACATTGTGTCCATCTACAACTAAAAAAAAAATATAAAAAAAAAAAATTAAAAAAAAAAATAATAAATTAAGTCACCAGGAATTGAACCCAGGGCAGGGGTGTTTAACCAGTAAGTCACATCCCCAACTGATTTATTTATTCATTCATTCTTTTATTTATTTATTCATTTATTATTTTGAGATGGAGTCTTACTAAGTTGCTCAGGGCCTCACAAAATTGCTAAGACTCAATGGCCTCAAACTAGTGATCATTCTGCCTCTGCCTACCTATTCTCTGGAATTATAGGGGTGTCCCATCATTCCTAGCCTACATAGTTTTTAAAATCTACTGTTTATTGTAGAAATAAACAGTATAACTTCTCATGTCATGTGCTATCTTGCCCTGTAGAAGTTTCATTGATTATAGCTTTAGTTGCCAGTTTTCATGGGCTAAAAATTAATAAAAGAAATAAAAGAATATCCATATGACCTCAGTGAAATCATGTATAAAATTAGTTTTCTTCTTTTAGAAGAAAGCCAAGGGATGGGGATGTAGCTCAGTGGTATAAAGCTGGAGTAGCATGTACAAGGCCTTGGGTTCAGTCCCCAGTACCACCACAAAAAGAAAGAAAGTCAGGCCATGCAGTAACATAATTATGATTATAATTTGCTTGGATATTCATGGAGTTTCAAACTGTTGGAATAGATCACTTTCCTATGCTGAGTTTGAGAGCAAGAAGTATGGATACAGGAAGAAATTTATATAGAGAGTTTTCTTCAGGGGGTTCAAGGCACCATATTAGGAAGTCCCACAGATAGTGGGGAACACACTGACATACTTATTATTTTTCATAGTCACTCAGACTTTCAGAATTCTTTTGAGTTCCTTTTCTTTTGGGGCTATGCTTTTTTTTTTTTTTTTTTTTTTTTTTTGGTATCAGGGATCGAACTCAGGGTACTCTACCACTGAGCCACATCCCCAACCCTATTTTGTGTTTTATGTAGAGAGAGGGTCTCACTGAGTTGCTTAGCATCTCGCTGTTGCTGAGGCTGGCTTTGAACTCGCGATTCTCCTGTCTTAGCCTCCCAAAATGTTGGGATTACAGGCATGTGCCACCGCACATAATAGTTGATTGTACAAGTTATAAACAAGTGTAAGAGAATCTGTATGGTTTGAAGTACCTTCAGTAGAATGGAGAAAACGAAAGCTATATGAAAATATGAAAGCAATAGGAAATAGACAAGTTGGATTCCACACTGTGCTTGTGCCATCAAACTTTGAAATTGAAGAGTAGTGTTTAGAAAAAGCCTTGATGAGGGTTATTTCTGAGATGAATCTTGAGTAATGAATGAGATTTGATTAAGAGAGACACCTGTCCAGGCTCAGAGGGGGAAATGACTACAAGCAAGTAACAGTATAATATGGAGAATAAAGGGAAATATAGGGCCTATAGTTGTGGTGGAACTGTTTTGAGGAGAAGAGAAACTAAGCTTAGTTGAGGCTTTGAGATATATTAGGTGTAGACAACCTCAAATTTACAGTCTTATTAGAATCTGCATTTACTTGTTCATATTTACATGCCTCACAGACAGGTATTTTAGACATTTAGTATTTTAGGAGGGAAGTTTTATATCATCATCTTCAAAGAGTTAACTCTTTGTTAACTCTTTCCTTTCCAGGGAAATTACAGCATTTTGACATTATTATACATGCTTTTTAGTCTTTAATTTCTCTCTGAGAACAGCTAATCATTTAGGGTAGGAGAATCTTCATAATAAGGTGCAGACATTGCTAGATTTTGGCTTTGGCAAAGAACTTAGACTCTCATTTTTGGGAAATTCATTCCTTTTTCTTCTAGTAATACTGGGGACAGGGCCAATGTCACCCTACCACTGAGCTACATATCCAACCCTTCTTATCTTTTATTTTGAGACAGAATCTAAGTTGTCAAGCTGGCCTTGAATTTGGGATCCTTCTATCCAGGCCTCCCCTAGTAGCTGTGCTCAGCCCATTCCTTCATTTCTTAAATACACAGTGTTATCTCACATTCAGTGAATGTTTCAGTTTTCACTTTAAGTCTTCTGATTTCCCAATGAGAGATTTTTCCAAAGATGCACATTTTATCCCTGTCACTAACACTTGTAGATATTTAGAATCTTTTTTTTTGGTACTGGAGATTGAATTCAGGGGCACTTAACCACTGAGCCACATCCCCAGCCCTATTTTGTGTTTTATGTAGAGACAGGGTCTCACTGAATTGCTTAGTGCCTCGCTGTTGCTGAGGCTGGCTTTGAACTTGGCAATTCTCCTGTCTCAGCCTCCCTAAGTGCTGGGATTACAGGCTTGCGCCACTGCGCCCAGCTGATATTTAGAATCTTTTAGCCCTGACTGCCTTGCAAATGATCCCTTGGTGATGCTGTTACCTTCTTCTCTGGCTAGCTGGCTATTTCAGAGAGATTGTAGCTAAGTGCCATGGTGCAAGCCTGTAATCCCAAACTTGCCAGCTATTTTATTCTTGGATTATTTTCTTAGCTAAAGTACACTGCCTTGAGAGAAGAGTAATGGATGTCAAGTGTGTTAACTAATGATATGATGTCATTAACTTTGCTGGCTACCTCTTTTTTTTTTTTTTTTTTTTTTGGTACTGGAGATTGAACTCAGGGGCACTCGACCACTGAGCCACATCCCCAGCCCTATTTTTGTGTTTTATGTAGAGACCGGGTCTCACTGAGTTGCTTAGCGCCTCGCCATTGCTGAGGCTGGCTTTGAACTCGCGATTCTCCTGTCTCAGCCTCCCTAAGTGCTGGGATTACAAGCGTGAGCCACCACGCCCGGCT
>CM053409.1:58530759-58552621 GCA_028644305.1 Xerus rutilus
TTGGTACTGGAGATTGAACTCAGGGGCACTCGACCACTGAGCCACATCCCCAGCCCTATTTTTGTGTTTTATGTAGAGACCGGGTCTCACTGAGTTGCTTAGCGCCTCGCCATTGCTGAGGCTGGCTTTGAACTCGCGATTCTCCTGTCTCAGCCTCCCTAAGTGCTGGGATTACAAGCGTGAGCCACCACGCCCGGCTTGGCTACCTCTTTTTTTAAGATGAACCACAGTTAATTGTAGGCACAAGGTCAGTGAAAAATTTTCTAAGCCACATTAAGGAGTTTGGGTTTTGTTTCAGGTTCAGTAGCTGACCTTTCCAGCAGAAAGAAACCTGAAAGGCAAAGGAGTTATGTAGGTTTAGACCTCTAGGAAGACCATCCAAACAGAGTGGTATAGGAGTAGACTAGGATCCCAGTCAGGAGGATAGTATGAGAATTCCAGATGAGAAGTGATGATGCTCATTTGAATCTCACATATTGATAGAGAAACCAGAGCAATGTGAGTGGATTTGAACACTATTTAGGAAGTACAGTTAATAGACTGGGTGATGAGTACAAAACCTGGGTGAAGGAGAGGGTAAGAAAATCAGATGGCACTCTGATTTCACTTTTTTTTAAAAATTTTTTTTAGTTGTCGATGGACACAATATCTTTATTTTATTTATTTATTTTTATGTGGTGCTGAGGATCGAACCCAGTGCCTCACACATGCGAGGTGAATGCCCTACCACTGAGCCACAATCCAAGCCCCGGTTTCACTTTTTTAGAGTACTAGGGAGCACAGAAGAGAGTTGAGGATGTAGGAAAAATCAAGTTGACCTTTGGACATACAAACAGTATAAGCAGGTACAGACAGGTCTGCTAATCAGTTGGCTTTATAGATCTGGAGTATAGAAGACAGATTGGAACTGGAGATAGAAATTGGAATTTAGGGGATGGGGTTATGATTCAGTGGTAATGGTAGTCCTTGCCTAGCACGTATGAGGCACTGGGTTTGATCCTCAGCACCACATAAAAAGGTAAACTAATAAAAGTATAAAAAATAAGAAATTAGAATATAGCAGCATGTTGATCATAGTGGTAAAACTTTGTGGATGACAAGTCATGTAAAAAGTATGTAGATTGAAAGATTGTGTGGAAGATGGCTAAGAACCTAGCACTTAACTCCCAAAAATGCCAACACTGTAAGAGTGTTTTCCAAAGTAAGGAGTCACCAGCATCGGAATCCAGTGGTGATCTTGTTACAAACTCAGGTCTTTAACTGTGAGCAAGGCCTGGATGTACAGTTGTGATACTCCAACTGAAAGACCTCAATATATTTTTAGACACATTTTAGGAATTCTTCATGCACTCAAGTTGAAGATGTTAGAGATGGTTGAAAGAAAGTGAGTACTACAGTAGAAACTTCAGGAGTAAAAGGAAAATCATGAGAAAGTGGCAATGCTGTCAAGGGAACAAATTTTCGAGAAGATGAAGGTAATGTCAGTCATTGCATGATTAAGAAGATCAAGTAAGAGGGGACTAAAATGTATCATTGAATTTTGACAACATGACAGTACTTGATGATTTTGTGTAGAATATTGTATTTTTGAAGGGAAAAGCCAGATTCTAACAGACCAGGAAGTGAATGGGAACGGATGTAGTGGTTATTGCTAGGGAGATAATGCTTGCTGAAGTTTGCCTAGAAGGCAGTGTATGTTGAGAGGGTGTTAATAGTTGGGTGTGTGGTCAAGGGAATGTGTGTTTATTTTAATCTAGGGGAGACCTGAGTTAATTGGCATGCTTAGGAGAAGAAAGTGGTGCTAGAGAGAGGATTTGGAACTAGGAACATTTCCTCTTTCTAGCTGAAATAGAATCTAGAGTGCAGGATAGGAAGAGATCCTAGGTGAAAGGAAAACTTGATGTAGATCTGAGAAAGTTTTCTCAAAAAGTTGGCAGAAGGTGGAGGTGGGGGCTATTCCCATTTGATGGTGTCTAGTTTATCTGTGAAGCTTGGTTGTTTGGAAAGTGACAAGTGGCATTTCAAAAGTTTCAGATCTTTATGGAGAATGTCTAATAATAGAATAAGGAAACAAGGGTTACTGAGAAGCATTTTAAGCTTGATATTACAGACCACAATTTATGGTTCATCTTAAGATTTTTTTTTAATCACCATAAATGTTTTCCTTTTTTTTTTTCCCAAAGTAATTTTTCCTACTGACAAATTTTCTCTCAACCCCATGATGTAAATTCTGAAGTATGGCATCTTTTCTTGGCTTTCAAACTATCAAAAGAATGTATTGTTTAACTGTAGAATTTTTTGTATTTATATTATTATGTAAGTGTTCAGGCCTAGTATATGGTTAAATAGAACCAGTTTCATTATTCTTAGGAACTGCTGTTTTGTACTTCAGTCTTTAACTGCTTGTTTTCATGAGAAAAATGATGTTTTGTTTCCTGTTTCAGGAGGTTTACTGAACTGAAACACTACAGTGATGAACTACAGTCGATCATTTCACATCTTCTTCGAGTCAGAGCTGTAAGTGGACCTAGAGCTTTTTGCATTTGTAGTGAAGGTCCTTGTCATTGAATCATCATTTTTAAGTAGTAGGTGGTATTTCTGATGAATAACTGATAGTATATTCATTATGCAAACTGCATTTTTTAAAGAAATGCAAAGCGTTTTCTGGCATAAACAACCTGAAGAATTTCAGCCCTCAAATAATTGTTTTCCCCATGGGTTTGTAATAGTATAGCTGTTTTGACATCTTGTCAAAAGGCCTGCCATTTCAGTGAGTGTTGAAATATAATTAAGTGTAGACCTTTAGATCTATATATAATAATATATTATGCTTCCAGTTTTTTCTCCTTTTTTCCCCTTATAGGTCTGTGGAATAGTTTATGGATGTTAGACTATCCTGTATCTGGGATCTTAAATTCTAAGTAAACTTATTTTGGACAGTAGTCTTCCATGACAAAAGAAACTAGAAATTGAGGAATAATTCTTGTATTTAGCCATATAGTTTGGCTGTAGTAGACATGAGAAGAATGCTTTCCAATACATTAAAATGCCTGGAAAATGTTGTGTCATCCATTCTTGTCCTTGGGGTAACCTAAAGAGGATCTTAGAACTTCATTGTGCCAAAGGCTTTGAAAGAGACTGGATGGTTTTACTGTTTTATGTGTAATTGCCATTTATTCTAGTTCATGTCTGTAACACTTTGGAAGATGATAAACTGAAATATTTACCATATGTGGTATTTTGTTTTGTCTTTTGTAAAATTTATGTGACTATCTAGGCAGTGTACATTTCATCTTGGTGATCTAAATTATAATTCTGTTGATATTTTAATATTAATATTAAAATATCTAAAATTTTTGTCAGTTGGGAGTTATCTTTTGACAAAGTCTCATAGAAGTATATCGCAAGTGTTCAACATTTATGTATAAAATTGTAGATCAGTAGAATTGAAAATGTGTATATACTTTTCCTAGTAGATTCTACTTTGAGGACTTTATCATAAGGAAATAAGGAAAAAGACTTATTTTCAGAGATGCTTATTACAACATTATCATACTGAAAAAAAATTTGGATAACTAAATATCCAAAAAGGTTATCTAAAAAAGAAAGTTTGTATATACTGTTCACTGGCATTTTCTTTCAAGTGGTATTTGTTAAAGGTAATGTTAACCTGCTAGATAAAAATATTCTCACTCTTGCTATAGAAGATTTAAAGGTAGCAATTAAAAACTACATATAAAGAATTACTGAGGCATAAGATAATGATGGTAGGGCAGCACTAGTTCTGTTTTAGAGTTTTTTGTGATTGGTTTTTAGAGATTATATTTTTTCTTTTTTTCCCTATTTTTCAAGCTTATTATATGAAGCATGGTTTTTGTTGTCTTTTGTTTTGGGGCTTTTGATTTTTTGAGATGAAATTTTTTTTTTATAACTTTGACCTGATAGCAATCTCTGTTAAATATTGGTTTCAGAGAGTAGCAGATCGACTCTATGGTGTATATAAAGTACATGGGAATTATGGGCGAGTTTTCAGGTAAGTATTATTTAAAAATTTAAAATAAACAATTAGAATTCTTTTTCTGACAACAAAATTTGTGATGTGAAATGTATGAAAATTTTGAGTCTAGAGAGTAGACCTTGTTTCGTTTAACCACTGAGCCATATCCCCAGTCCCTTTTAAAAGCCTTTTTAATTTTTTTTTGTTTTTTGGTATTGGAGATTGAATTCAGGGGCACTCAACCACTGAGCCACATCCCCAGCCCTATTTTGTGTTTTATGTAGAGACAGGGTCTCACTGAGTTGCTTAGTGCCTCGCCGTTGCTGAGGCTGGCTTTGAACTCGCAATTCTCCTATCTCAGCCTCCCTAAGTGCTGGGATTACAGGCTTGTGCCACCATGAAACAGGTTCTTGATAAGTTGCTTAGGGCCTCACTAAGTTTCTGAGGCTGGCCTTGAATTTTTGATCCTCCTGCTTTAGCCTCCCAAACTGCTGGGATCACAAACATCTGCCATCACATCTAGTAATGTGACATATTTTAATGAAGAAAGGCTTATTGGCGTTGTAAAAATGTAAACTTTTTTTGGTTTATTTTTGGTACTGGGGATTGAACCCAGGGACGATTAACCGCTGAACCACATTTCCAGCCCATTTTTAATTTTTTATTTTGAGATATGGTCTTGACAAGTTGCTTAGGGCCTCACTAAGTTGCTGAGGCTGATTCTTCTGACTCACCTCCTCAAGTGCTTTTAGATTTAGGTACATGAGTTATTTTTGATTTTATTATATTTCCAAATGAGAACTCCAATTAAGCCTGACAACAGTAGTTATTTAAAACCTTAAAAGACGGCTGGGCACGGTGTTGCACACCTGTAATCCAAGTAACTTGGGAAGTTGAAACAGAAGGATCACAAGCTGGAGGCCAGCCTAGGGAATTTAGCAAGACCCTTTCAAAAACAAATTAGAGAAAGGGCTGGGGATATAGCTCATTGATAGAGTGGCTTTGGGTTCAGTACTCAGCATTAGAAAATGAAAAAAATGAGCCAATTAAGATCTCTTAAAAATTAGCATAAATCAGACAATCTCAAAGGTAGCATATTTATTATAATTAATTAATTAACTTGTATTAGAGAGGCAAGAATGTAAAATGCCCATTCTAATTCAGTAGATCTGGAGTGAGTCCTACAGTTTTATGTTTCTAACAAACTTCCAGTGATGCTATTGCTGAACCAGTTTGAGTAGCAAAGGGCTAGACCTTGAGGGCAAAGTCTTTGTTTTGATCATTCTGATACCTACCAGTGGTTGATACATAGAACTTAGTATTTCTTTTCTCATTTATTAGTTCATTAATTGGTTCATTTTACCTACAACTATAAATGTTAAGTATTTATCAAGTACTAAACTATTTAGTAGGAATAAGAAAAAATTTAACTATAAGTCTTGCAGTCCTCAAATAAGTTTTTAGTCTTGTTTGGGAATCAAAGAATTAAGTTGATCTTGAGGTGGTATCAATAATAAAATGCTAAAAATTAGATTAATAAAGTACCTGTGGGATAGCCAGTAGATAGTTGATCTGGACGGTCCATTATTTCCATTAACATGATTGAATGATTACATCAACGCAATCATCATATTATACATTTGCCTAGTTGCACTTGGTATCTTCCTAAATTCTCAGATTTTTTTTAAAGTGTATTTTTTTTTAAAGCATAAGTTTTCTTTCAGTAAACTTTTTTTTTTTTTTTAATGGTGCTGGGGATTGAACTCAGGGCCTTGTGCATGTGAGGCAAGCACTCTACCAACTGAGCTATATCCCCACCCTGCAAATTCTCAGATTTTAGATTTTATTTTCCATGTAAAGATGTAGTGTTTTAGTGAGCTTTTTCATTACTTTGACCAAAAGACCTGACAAGCAATTAGAGGAGGAAAAGTTTAATTTGGGGCTCATAGTTTCAGAGGTCTCAGTCCATAGACAGCCAACTTCCTTGCTCTGGTTCCAAGGTGAGCCAGAACATCATGGTGGAAGTGTGGCAGAGGAATGCAGCTTAGGATGTGGTAACATGAAGCAGGGAGCGAGCAAGGGAGCTCTCCTTACCACTACAAAATATAAACCCCTAAGGCATGAGCTCAGGGACCCAGGTCATCCAGCCACATCCTACTTGCCTGCAAAATTAATCCCTATCAGAGGATTAATGCACTGATTAGGCTAAGACTTTTATAACCCAGTTCATTTCACCTCTAACCTTTATTGCATTATCTCACTTAATATCTAAATAATAATCTTAAGTTTTAGGTGTGTTGAATTTGAAATGAGAGGTTTGGTGGGGTGTAGCACAATGGTAGAGGGCTTGCCTCACATACATGAGGCACTTGGTTTGATTCCCAGCACCACCAAAAAAAAAAGATAAAAGTGAGAAAAGTACATAAAACCAGAATTGTCTTGTGGGCATAGAAATGTGGCTTTGGATCTATAGAGAGAGATATTGAAAAGCCATTTTATAAACATCAAAACACTAAAAAAGTTCATGATTGCTACTACTATTTTGAGCATAAACATATAAGCTAATAAAACTCTTGTTTCCTTCACAATAGTAAAAATCACATGATTTTTTTCTTCTAGTACTATAAACATATCTGATATTTCAAGATTACTATATAAAAACTTCATATTGTTATTTCAGTATTCATATTGAAATAACAGTATCTAACATTTTTAAAAGAATTTTTAGTTGTAGATGGACACAATACTTTTTTATTTATTTAATGGGGTGCTGAGGATCAAACCCAGTGTCTCACACATGCCAGCCAAGTGCTCTACCACTGAGCTACAACTCCAGTCCCTTAACATTTTTATTATACATTCTTTAACAACAACAACAAATCTCAAACAGCCTATATGAGCAAGAAAATGGTTCAGAAGATTGTGGGTTGCCATTTGATATTTTATTTATTTATTTATTTATTTATTTTTTGGTACCGAGGATTGAACTCAGGGGCACTCAACCACTGAGCCACATCCGCAGCCCTATTTTGTGTTTTATGTAGAGACAGGGTCTCACTGAGTTGCTTAGCACCTCGCCATTGCTGAGGCTGGCTTTGAACTCGCGATTCTCCTGTCTCAGCCTCCCTAAGTGCTGGGATTACAAGCGTGAGCCACCGCGCCCGGCTTGATATTATATTTAGAAAAATTGTTTTACTAATATGGAAATAAAAGGAAATGTGGAAAAAAACACAAAATTGCTTATACAAGATAATTGCAGCCAAATTAAAATAAACAAAAAGAATAGAAGGACTAAAATTATGCCATGCTTTGGTACAAATAACTTCCTTTACCTGAAATGCAAGGGACTGGAAGTGTTTTGGATTTTGGAATTTTTTTGATTTTAGGATCTTCACATATATGTATAATGAGATATCTTGGGGATGGAACTGAAGTCTAAACATGAAATTCATTTGTTTTATATACACATGGTCTAAAGTGTATATAGTACACCTGTGAGCTTTTGACTGTGAGCTACCACATGAAGTCGTGTATGCAGTTTTCCATTTGCATCATCATGTTAGCACCCCAGAAGTTTCATATGTTGGAGCATTTTATATTTTTATTTATTTGTTTTTCTCCCTGGCCCTCATTTTAGATTTTTAGATTAAAGATGCTTAATCTGTATTTGGGATCATAGATTTGTTTTTCCAGTTTACTATAAAATACACATATAAGTTTCATAAAAATTTTTTATGAAATGTGAGAAGCATTTCACAGAAATAATAAAATGATTGGTGTTTCTAGTAAGCCTTCTCATGCAATATGCAAATTATTACTAAAGTTTTACTGTGCACCTAATGTTTCTGTACAATACTTTTTTATTAGCTATAGAATAGTGTCATGTTCATCAAAATCATCCAGTGAGTATTTAAAAATACACATGTCCCTGAGATGATGATTAAGTAGATTAAGACTAGCACTTCATTTTTTAAAAGCTTCTCAATTGATTTACTTGGGCATCCTAAGAATGTTACTTATAAGTATAAACTGTTTTGTATGTTACTTACCTTGCATTAAGCAGCAGATACAAACTCTGAACCATTCACTTACAGTTAGTTATTAAACTTAAGGGGGAAACAGCATATTTGAGTCACAGAAAATAAATCCAAATATGGATATTATAAAGTATTTAAAAGCTAGCTAGAAAAGAATCTTTTTTTTTAAATATTTTATTTTTTAGTTATAGGTGGACAGAATATCTTTATTTTATTTTTATGTGGTGCTGAGGATCGAACCCAGTGCCTCCCGCATGCTAGGCGAGCACGCTACCACTGCGCCATAACCCCAGCCCCTAGAAAAGAATCTTATAAAAGATTCCATTTAATAATATTCCTATCCCTAGTTCATGATGTTTCTGGTTTTATCTTTCTTCCAGTGAATGGAGTGCCATAGAAAAAGAAATGGGTGATGGGTTGCAGAGTGCTGGTCATCATATGGACGTGTGAGTACCTAGAGAACTTAATGTAAACTTGAGGTGAAGTTGAGTAGGGGTGTGTTAGTGACTTCTCGGCTTCTGTTTTTATCAAGTTTACTGCATTTATATTATGCTTTGTGTGTGTAGATCTGACTTAATCTCAAAATGCATGGTTAGTTTAATATTTAAAAATTAGTCTTGCTAGGCATGGTGGTACATGCCTGTAATTCCAGCAGTTTGGAAGACTGAGGCAGAAGGATTGCCAGTTCAAAGCCAGCCTCAGCAACAGCAAGACACTAAGCAACTCAATGAGATCTGGTCTCTAAAAAAAGATACAAAAAAGAGCTGGGGATGTGGCTCAGTGCTTGAGTGCCCCTGAGTTCAATCCCTGGTACACTCCCCACTCCCTGCCAAAAAAAAAATTAGTCTCATTCATATATTAAGAGAATAAAGATAAAACTTCCATACTCATTTCAATATATGTAGAAATAATTATTTGACAAATTTCAAAACTCCTTCATAGTAAAAATTCTCATCAAACTAGGAATAAAAGGGATTTCTTCTGTCTGAAGTTCATGTCTAGTGTTATACTTAGCTGGGCACATTGGTGCTTAGGTATAGTCCTAGCTACTTGGGAGGCTGAGATGGAAGGATCACTTGAGTCAAGGAGTTTGAAACCAGTGAGATGGGGCAACATAGTGAGACTCTATCTCAAAATAAGTAAATTAATAATAGTGAAATACTGACGTTTTCTCCTAAGGTCCAGACCAAGGTATGGTTTTCTGTTCTCACCACTTCTAGTAAACATTTTACTGCAGGTTCTACTCAGTAAATTGAGGCAAGAAAATTAAATAAGAAACATAAATATTAGAAAAAAGTAGGGCTGGGATTGTTGCTCAGTGGTAGAGTGCTTGCCTCGCATACATGAGGTACTGGGTTCGATCCTCAGCACCACATAAAAATAAATAAAGGTATTATGTCCATCTACAACTAAAAAATATTAAAAGAAAAAGAAAAAAGTAAAATTGTCTTTGTTCACAGATAATAAGATTGTTCACTTAGAAAATTACAATCAGCCAAAAACCTACAGAACTAAAAACTGAATTTTAACATATCACCATACCAGATTAATATAGCAGAATCAATAGTTTTGCCAGGTGCTGTGGTGCATACTTGTAATCCCAGCAATTCCAGAGACAGAGGCAGGAGGATTTCAAAGTCAAGGCAAGCCTCAGCAATTTAGTGAGACCCTGTCTCAAAAGAAAAATTTTAAAACAATACTGTTGATAATAGCATCAAAATATAATGCTTATTGATTGATTTAATGAAAGATGTTGGAAGACTTCTACACTGAACCATATAAAATATTGCTTGAAGAACTTAAAGAAGACCTGAATAACTATGTTCATGGATTAACATATCCATTCTCCCCAAATTGTGGTCCTAGTCAAAATTCCAGTGACTTTTCTATGGAAATTGGTAAGCTGATTATAAAATTCTAGGTCAGAGAACCTAAAATAGTCAAAACAATTTTGACAAAGAAAAAAAACTAGAATACATTACCTATTTTAAAGATTAATATAAATTTACAAAGATGGTAAGGTATTGGTATAAAAAGATCAGTGGAACAGAACTGAGTCTGGAAGTAGATTCACAATTTTTTTTTAATTTATTTTTTAGTGCTGGTGATGAAACCCAGGGCTTCACACATGCTAGACAACCACTCTACCACTGAACTATATAACCTAGATCCACACTACTAGAGTCCATTTCAACATATGGTGCTGGAAAAATTGGGTATCTACATGAAGAAAAAATGAACCTTGAACCATATGTCACATTTCATACAAAAATTAATTCAATGTGGATCATATACATAAGTATGAAAACCAAAATTACAGGTTTTAGTTGAAAATATTGGAGAATGCTGTTGCCACACTGGCATAAGCAAAGATTTCTTAAAGAGACATTAAGAGAAAAAAATTAATGGTCAGTTGGTCTTTATCAAAATTTGAAATTACTACTTATCAAAAGAGACAGCAGAGGCTGGAGTTGTAGTTCAGTGGTAAAGCACTTGCCTCGCAAGTGTGAGGCACTGGGTTTGATCCTCAGCAGCACATAAAAATAAATAAAGCTAAGGCTATTGTGTCCATCTACAACTAAAAAAAGGTTTTTAAAAAAAAAGATACCAAACTGGGCCAAGTAGTACATGCTGTCATCCCTGCTACTCAGGAGACTGAAGCAGGAGGATCACAAGTTTAAGGCCAGCCTCAGCAACTTAGTGAGACCCTATCTGAAAATAAAATAAAAAGGCCTGTGGATATAGTTTAGCTAGCAAGGCCCTGGGTTTAGTCCCCAATAGGCGGGGGGGGTGGAAATAAGAGAGAGACCATTTGAGAAAGGAAAAAAGAATGAGGAGTTAAAGTAAAATGGAGGGGCTGGGATTGTGGCTCAGTGGTAGAGCGCTTGCCTCGCATGCGTGAGGCCCTGGGTTTGATCCTCAGCACCACATACAGAGCAATAAAATAAAGACATTGTGTCCATCTACAACTAAAAAAAAAAATATTTAAAAAAAAAAAAAAAAAAAGTAAAATGGAGTACAGAGTTTCAATTGGAGAGATGAAAAGTTCAGAATACTTGATGGTGATGGTTGCACAACAGTGTGAAAGGATTTAATGCCACTGAACTCTAGATTTACAATTTGTTACAAAGTGCTGGATGGGACAGCGTATGCCTTTAATCCCAAGGATTCAGGTCGCCAAGGAGGAGGATCGGTAGGAGACCAGACTGGGCAACTTAGCCAGAGGCTAAGAGTTGGGAGTGGGTTGGGGCTGTAGCCCAGTAGACGGAGTGCTTGCCTGGCACATGAGAGGAACTGGGTTTGATCCTTAGCACCACATAAAAGTAAACAGACAAACGCATGCTGTCCATCTACAACTAAAAAAAAAAAATTGTTTTAATTTGAAAAAATAAAAAGAGCCAAGAGTGTATCTCAGTAGTTGAGCAAAACCCTGGGTTGATTAAACCCTGGGTTTAATCCCCAGTACTGCAGTAGGGAGAAAAAGAGACAATGAAGAGGCAAACCACAGACAGAGAGCAAGCATTCTAACCATGATATATTAAAGAACTCCTACAACTCAGTAAAAAAAGACAAAAAATAGATCTTAAATTTTCTCATACAAAAAAGTGTGTCAGGTAACTAATATGTTAATTAGCTTGAATTAATCTTGGCATAGTGTGTACTTATATCAAAACATCACATTGTGCACAGCAGTTACATACAGTTTTTGTCGTTAATATCTTAAAGCTATGGTGGGGGTAAAAAATATTTTATCTAAATAGGACCTTTCTTTGGGCCATATTCAAGCTCATTGGCTATTTTTTTCATAAGCTTTCCTGCATTCTGTTAATTTGGCATTTATGAACTAAAGCCAGATTTTCCTTTTTTTTAAATTCTTCAAGTGCTCTTCTTTTTTTTGTCTGCTGGGGATCAAACCCAGAGCCTTGTGACTAGCGCTGTACCACTGAGCTATCCCCTAAGATTCTCCTGCCTTTTTTAAATATTTTTTTAGTTGTAGATGGACACAATATCTTTATTTATTTTATTTTATTTATCTTATCTTTGAAGAACTTAAAGAATGTGGTTCTGAAGATCGAACCCAGTGCCTCATGCATACAAGGCAAGTGCTCTACCATTGTGCTACAATCCCAGCCCAGATTCTCCTGCTTTTAACAGTAATTGTTAAGACTTTTTTGTCAGTTACATAGATGAAGTTCCTCACTTTAGTAGATACAAGTTTGTAATTATGTAATATGTACTTTACCTGCTTTGTGTGTGTGTGTGTGGTGCTGGGGATTGAACCCAGGGCCTTGTGCATGTAAGGCATGCACTCTACGAACTGAGCTATATCCAGCCCCTTTATTTGCCTTTTTTTTTTTTTTTTTGGTACCAGGGATTGAACTCGGGGGTACTCGACCACTGAGCAACATCCCCAGTATTTTTGTGTTTTATTTAGAGATAGGGTCTCACTGAGTTGCTTAGCACCTTGCTATTGCTGAGGCTAGCTTTGAACTCAGAATTCTCCTGTGTCAGCTTCCCAAAGTTCCGGGATTACAGGCATGAGCCACCGCACCTGGCTCTTTACCTCTTTTTATGAGTCCCCAAAATACATTGCTTTTCAAATGAACCTTAATATAGTTTATTTCATTTTATAACTTTGGTAAACTTGGTTTATTTGCGTAGATGAAACAGGCCTGGAGACATAAACTATATATACTTTTTATTTCCAGGCTAAGGGATTAGAATTAATTTGAAAGATGCCTCTTTTGGGGGAGCAGGTACTGGGGATTGAACTCAGGGGCACTCAGCCACTGAGCCACATTTTTTGTGTATTTAGAGACAGGGTCTCACTGAGTTGCTTAGTGCCTTGCTGTTGCTGAGGCTGGCTTTGACTTGTGACCTTCCTGTCTCAGCCTCCTGAGCCACTGGAATTATAGGCATGCGCCACGAGGCCTGAAGGATGCCTCTTATAATGACAACAAAGTACTATGTACACATAGCCCTTTGATCTGCCACTGAGCTACAGCTCCGGCTTCAACTTGTTACTTTTATTTACTTTTTCCCTGTACAGCTTTTTGGTATTACTATAAATAGTTGCAATCAAAAACATATGTGTACCAATTATACCAAAATCATACTTTCTATGGATTTTATAGCCTTTTTATAATCTCTATAAAATTATTTTATAATCTATAAGTAGATCAGAGTTTCTTCAGCTGTTTGTAAGAAGGACTATTTTTTGCGTTTGTTTTGCTTTTTATTTCTAAGTCTTTGCACTTTGGTAAAATTCAATAAAATTATCATGGCAATTACAGATTGCCATAAATGTTTCTAAATGATAATTTTCACTTTCCATACTTTGTCACTCACAAGTAGCCAGTGGTCTGTGGACCATACTTTGAATAATACTTCTTTAGAATGTTAATGTTTTGTGTCCCAGTGAAAGTTACTCTGTTTATGCAGTGTTTTTAAAAACAGGTATGCATCTTCTATTGATGATATTTTGGAAGATGAAGAACATTATGCAGATCAGTTAAAGGAGTATCTTTTTTATGCAGAAGCACTACGGTGAGTAATTAATGAAAGTTCCAGATACAGCCCTGTGATTGATCCTCACACTCTCCTTGTGTTTGTGTAAAATACAGATAATAAGGTGCTTTTTAAATGAATTAATTTGGGCTGGGGTTGCAGCTCAGTGGTGGAGTACTTGCCTATCATGTGTAAGGCACTAGGTTTGACCCTCAGCACCACATAAAAATAAAAGTATTGTGTCCATCAACAACTGAAAAAAAAATTAAATGAATTTATTCCCTCAGATAGTGAATGAGTTCTTGTTGTCTCCCTCTGTGTTGCAGAATGCTAGGCATAAAATTATGAGAAGGCCTGTCCTTGAAACATCATAGTGATAAAATCTGCTAGTCTCAGACAGATTCATCTGTATATTGTTTTTTCTGCTTTCTCCAATTTGAAGATTGGGAGCAAAATACGGATGGAGTCTTGTGTAGCACTATCACTGGGTTGTACATTACCATTTTTATTCTTCATTTTCCCCCATACTTACATCCCTTAGCTTAGTAGGTTTTAAAACTTAATATCAAGGACTCTACTTCTGTTTTTATGGTATTTCCTATGGAGCCAAACAGAATTCTCTGCTAGATAATCCTATTTTATTTAAAAAAAAAAAAAAAGTAACTATATTTTTCTATTCAGTTTAGGAGAATTAATAATTTTTCTGGAAGAGGTGACTTTTGATCAGTTTTCCTGTTGCAAAAAAGCAATATAAGAATTCTCTTAGGGGGCTGGGATTGTAGCTCAGCGGTAGAGCGCTTGCCTTGCATGCGTGAGGCCCTGGGTTCGATCCTCAGCACCACGTACAAAGCAATAAAATAAAGACATTGTGTCCATCTACAACTAAAAAAATTAAAAAAAAAAAAAAAAGCTGTTAGGAAAACAGAAAAACAGTATAACTGTTAAGCAATTGGTATGAAAACACTTGCACATTATTAGTTTGTTTCCTGTAGTGATTTCAGTAGCAGTAAGTTTCACCAAAGTATCTTCAAGTCACCAAGCAAAAGAAAGTTGTTGAATGTAGTGGAGTTCTGTGCAGTTACTAAAAATAATGATTGATGTATATTGATATGGCATATGTAAGTGAGAAAAGCTGTAGAACCATTTGGAATGTGTGGACTTTGTAAATGCCTGGCTGAATTCTAGGAGGAAGCTGGGTGCAGTGGCACACGCCTATAATCCCAGAGGCTCAGGAAGCTGAGGCAGGATGATCGTGAGTTCAAGCCTAGCCTCAGCAACTTAGCGAGGCCCTAAGCAACTCAGTGAGACCTGTCTCTAAATAAAATATAAAAAAGGGCTGGGGGTATGACTCATTGGTTAAGCACCCCTGGGTTCAATCCCCAGCCCAGTACCCCCCCAAAAAAAACAATTCTAGAAGGCTATACATCAGTTGTGTTGGATAGTAGGATTGGGGAAAGAGGAGTCTTGACATTTTCATGTTGTTCATTTCTGTATTAGAATCTCTTTCTCTCTCACTCCCTCCACCTCCTTCTCCCTCTCCTCTCCTGTCTCCTGTCTTCTTTACAGCAAGCATGGATTACTTTTATGAGGATAAAAACTAATAGACATTTAAAAAAAAAAAAAAAAAAAAAGGACAGGGCTGGGGATATAGCTGTGTTGGTAGACTGCTTGCCTTGCATGCAGTAGGCCCTGGGTTCAGTCCCCAGCACCACCAAAAAAAATAGGAAGACAACTTAGAGATATTATTCTTTCAAGGAATACTCGGTTGCTTTCTAAGATGACAGCATTAGTTCTTATGCTGTATAATTTTTAAATATTTATGAATGTGATTATGGTATGTGTACTACAAAAAATGATGCAGTCTTTTTGTTTCTTTTATATATATGAAAAAGTATGCTTAAGTTCTGCTAGATTTAATTTTTAATGTGGGCTACTACATTTTAAACTTGTAAGTTCTTAACACTAGTAAATATCAGAACTAGTAAGGCATTGTGAATGTTTCCCCTAAATCCCTGGAAAAAAAAAATTAACATGTCAGAAGAGAAGCCAGTAAAAGTTAAATGGCAGCACTATTTTCATCCCCAGGGCTGTGTGCAGGAAACATGAACTTATGCAGTATGACTTGGAGATGGCTGCTCAGGATCTAGCGTCCAAGAAGCAGCAGTGTGAAGAACTTGCAACTGGGGTGAGTATTTTCCTTTAGGTCTTTGGTATTGTTGTACCAAGGCTTATGTGGAATCAGCTGCAGTTACAATACACAATATGCTTGTACCATTTCAGAATAATTTGTAAGAAACTATATTAATTATTTGGTTTTCTTTATATAAGAAGATATCAGGCTAGGCATGGTGGCAGGCCTGTAATCCCAACAACTCAGGAGGCTGAGGCAGGAGGATCGCAAGTTCAAAGCCAGCCTCAGCAATGGCAAGGTGCTAAGCACAACCCAGTGAGACCCTCTCTCTAAATAAAATACAAAGTAGGGTTGGGGATGTGGCTCAGTGGTCGAGTACCTGAGTTCAATTCCTGGTACCTCCCCCCCCCCCCAAAAAAAAAGATGATGATGATACCAGATTCAAAAACCTGTTCTGTATGGTATCGTAAGAATTTGTCAGGCTGGGCATGGTGGCACATGCCTATAATCCCAGTGGCTCAGGAGACTGAGGCTGGAGGATCACAAGCTCAAAGCTAGCCTTAGCAACTTAGGGAGGCCCTAAGCATCTCAGTGAGACTCTGTCTATGAATAAAATGTAAAAAAGGGCTGGGCATGTGGCACTCCTGGGTTCAATCCCTGGTACCAAAAAAGAAAAAACAATTGTCAGATTTAATTTAACTTGGAAAGGTATTTTATAGAAACTTTAGTTTACTTTGAAAAATTTTACCCAATTAGAATCAATGCATCTCTCCTAACAAGGAGCCTTTTGTGTACTTTATTCTTTAATGCTTACAGTGTATACTTGTGAAGAAAATTTTGTATCTTTTTTCTTTTTCTGTGTGTGTGTGTGTTATTGGCAATTGAACCCAAGGCACTCTTCCACTAAACTACATCTTCAGCCCTTTTTATTTAAGTTGTTGAAGCTGACCTTGAACTTTCAATCCTCCTGCCTCAACCTCCTGAGTTGCTGGGATTACAGATGTGTGCCACCACACCTGTCCCTATATCGAATTGCATAGACTTAAGTCATTTTTATAATCAGCTCTGTACTGTTCAGATACTCCACTGAAATACATAAGCTGCTATGATGAGAGACATATTTTGGAAGTATTTGTGAAGCAATGATAGTGCCACTGTTTTATCAGTCATTTCGTAGTTAACTAGTACTTTAGTTTTAAAAGTGGTTTTCACATAGATTATCCACTTGGTACATCTATGAAAAGTCATACATATATGTAGGAAAAGATCTCTGACATGAGCCATTAGATTAGGTCTTTTATTTATTCCTGAACTCACAGGAAGTTCCCAAGCCATTTTCAGGAAGCATGGTTCGCTGTTCTTCATGTGAAGGGAAGTGTTTTCATTAACAAACTCCTAGAGTGAGGAAATAGTAAAGCAGCAAAGTTTGAGGCTGCCCTGTAATGCTTGAGTTTAGGCATCCTGTTCTTTTAATAGATAACCTGAGTTTCAGGGTGAGATATGCATATTTTAAATATACTTCTTTAGTTTGGTTTATTTCCATAGTTTCTTGTTGAATTGTTTTATTTTTGTCACAGAGTAACCCTTTTTATTTTATTTTTCTGTGGTACTGGGGATTGAACCCAGGGTCTTATGCATGGTAGGCACTTTACCACAGAGCTATATCCTTAGCCCTTTTTAAATTTTTTTTTTTCCTTTTGAGAGGATCTTGCCAAGTTGTCCAAGCTGACCTTGTGATCCTCTTGCCTTAGCCTCCTGAGTAGGTGGGATTACAGACCTGTGCCACTAATTTCCCCCTTTTGACAATTCTTTATTATTCCAGTATTAGAGGAAGTCCTGTGTTATAAAACTTAGGGTACTTCTGTTGAAGGTAGGGGGGAACGGCCAATGTTTTATATTTCTGAGAGTGGAGAGCTATAAAATTTAGCATTTTTAAAATGTATTTTTACTTGTAGATGGGCACAATTCCTTTATTTTATTTATTTTTATGGGGTGCTGAGGATCAAACCCAGTGCCTCACATGTGCTAGACAAGCTCTCTACCACTGAGCTATAACCACAGGCCCCAATTTACCATTCTTAGCCATTTTTAAAGTGTATAGTTTAGTAGTACCAAGTATTTTTGTATTGTTGTGCAAAGTGATCTCTAGAGCTCTTTTCATTTTGCTCACCTCTGTTCCCACTAAACAACTACTCTTCCACCTCTCTGTAACTCCTCTCTGTAACTCTTGTTTTCTTTCTCTATAATTTTGTCTACTCTAGACACATCAATTTAAGTGGAATTGTATAGTATTTGTCTTTGGCATATTTCACTTAGCATAATGTTCTCTAGGTTCATTTATGTTGTAGTACATGTCAGAATTTCCTTCCTTTTTAAGCCTGAATAATATTCCACTGTGTATATATATATATCTGTCCATCTGTTTCTATTTCCTTTTAGACTGTGAGGACATTCTCTTTGAAGGGAATGACTACCAAGCTGTTTGGTCAAGAAACTCCAGAGCAAAGAGAAGCCAGAATCAAGGTGTTAGAAGAACAAATAAATGAAGGAGAACAACAGCTAAAGTCTAAAAATTTGGAAGGCAGGTAAAAACGCTAGATTTCTGGACTACATGATGGACTATTTATTTACTTACTTACTTACTTATTTAATAATAGTTCCCAGCTTTGTTGACCCCTCTGGATACAGCCTATTCCTCTAAAATGCAGTCATTACATTCCTAAGAAGTTTAAGTCATCAAAAAATCATGTTAAGCCGGGCACGGTGGCTCAAGCCTGTAATCCCAGCACTTAGGGAGGCTGAGACAGGAGAATCGGGAGTTCAAAGCCAGCCTCAGCAATGGCGAGGCGCTAAGCAACTCAGTGAGAGCCTGTCTCTACATAAAACACAAAATAGGGCTGGGGATGTGGCTCAGTGGTCAAGTACCCCTGAGTTCAATTCCTGGTACCATAAAGAAAAAAAGCATGTTATAGAAACAGTTAAATTAGTGTGGGAGGAAGAGGAAGAAAACATGGGGTTTCAAGTCCACAATATTACTTTCTTAGACTTCCTGATTTCTATTCTTTGCACATTCTGTCTGCCCTCCTCCCCCATCTAGCAAAAGCCTGATCATCCTCAGTACCCAGCTTAAGTGTTAATTTCACTGTGAGGCCCTCCCTTACCTTCTCAGGCGATCTTAGCACTTGATTCATGCCTCTGTAGCATGGCAGTTCTGTGTTGGGTAGTTGGTTGTTCTATGTGAATATCCCTGGCTAACTTACAAGCTCTTCAAAGTTAAGGACTGTGTCTTACATTTTTTTTCTCCTTCTGATACTTTGCCCTTCTGATACTTCTGATAATTTGACATGTAATTGTTTCATAAATATTTCTAGAAATTCAGTTCTCTGAGATCTGCTATCACTGTTTCATTTTCTTTATTGCTGTTTTCATCTGACAGTGAGTAAAATGTACCAACGCAGACCAAGGATGTATTATTAATTTTGAGGTGGTTTGTTAATTTTTAGAATTGCTTACACCAAATAAATCAAAGTGAACTTTCATGAATTGAACTAAAAAAGAAAGTGCCTATGAGAATTTTTTTTTAAATATTTATTTTTTAGTTGTAGGTAGACAGAATATCTTTATTTTATTTTTTATGTGGTGCTGAGGATTGAACCCGGTGCCTCACGCGTACTAAGCGAGCACGCTACCATTGCGCCATAACCCCAGCCCCCCTATGAGAATTTTTAAAGTTTTTTCAGACAGGGTCTCACTATTTTACTCAACTCATCATAAACTCCTGGGCCAAGCAACCCACCCATTTCAGCCTCCCAAGTAGCTTAGATGGTAGCTGTGTGCCACTGCACCCAGTACTAGAATTTTTTTTATTTTTTTGGCCGGGGCTGAACCCAGAGGTACTTAACCACTGGGCCACATCCACAGCCCTTTTTATTTTTTATTATGAGACAGTGTCTCACTAAGTTACCTAAGCTTAGCTCAGTTGCTAAGGCTGGCTTTGAACTTGGAGTCCTCCTGCTTCCACCTACCAAGCCACTGGGATTTAGGCATGCGACATGGTGCCGGGCTATGCAGTTAGAATTTTTAAAACCCTAGATGTTATTTAAACCATTTACATACTAAATGTGCTTTGTAATCCATCTTGTTAAGAGCATATGTTTACCAAGCACAGTGACACACATCTGTAATAAGAGCTACTTAGGAGGCTGAGCCGGAAGGATTTCAAATTCAAGGCCAGCCTGGGCAATTTATTGAGACTTTGTCTCAAAAATAAAGTATGTAGCCAGGCGTGGTGGCTCACACCTGTAATCCCAGCCCTTTGGGAGGCTGAGACAGGAGAATCGTGAGTTCAAAGTCAGCCTCAGCAACAGCAAGGCGTGTAAGCGACTCAGTGAGTCCCTTTCTTTAAATAAAAACACAAAAAATAAGGCTGATGATGTAGCTTAGTGGTTGAGTGCCCCTGAGTTCAATGCCTGGTACCCCCCACCACCACCAAATAAATAAGGTGTGTGTGGTAGGACAGGCTGGGGGACTGCAGATGTAGCTCAGTGGTAAAGGTCTTGGATAGCATGCATGATAATGCCCTGGGTTTAGTCCCCAGTGGAAGAAAAAAAAAGATGTGTGTTTTCCAGTGAACTCAGGAAGGAACTTCATTGTGGCATCTGTAAGGCTTGTGAGTTGATTTAAGGACCAGTCTACATCTGTTTTAAAGGAATAGTTTGTGACCAAAATGTAGGTTATTAGAATGTAGATGAATATGTGATTATCTCTGATTTTTCCCTCACTGTAAGTTATAGAAAAAGGAAAATAGAACTGTCTTATACAAGCAATGGCTTTTTCTTCAATATAGCCAATTAAAAACCAACTCCAAAGAGAATGGTTAGTTGAATTTATAATGTACAGTCTATTTATTTTAATTTTTTTGTGGTGCTGGGGATGGAACCCAGCACCTGTGCATATCAGGCAAGTGCTGTATCACTGAGCTGCATCCCATCCCATGTCTATTTAATTTATTTATTTATTTTTTAAAATATTTTTTAGTTGTAGATGGACACAATATCTTTATTTTATTGCTTTGTATGTGATGCTGAGGATCGAACCCAGGGTCTCACGCATGCAAGGCAAGCGCTCTACCACTGAGCTACAATCCCAGCCCCCATGTCTATTTAATTTAAATAAGAATACTAATAATTTTATATTTTATTTCAGGGAATTTGTGAAAAATGCGTGGACTGATATTGAACGATTCAAAGAACAAAAGAACCGTGACCTAAAGGAGGCCCTCATAAGTTATGCTGTTATGCAGATCAGCATGTGTAAAAAGGTAGGTTTGAATTCCTGCAAAGATAATGGCTACGTTCAAAAGTACTTACAAATTTCTATAAATTCTCTTATTTGGACACAAAAATATTTTTTTATTCTTCCTTTCTAAAACTTTTCCTAGCCGAGCGTGGTGGCGCAAGCCTGTAATCCCAGCACTTAGGGAGGCTGAGACAGGAGAATTGCGAGTTCAAAGCCAGCCTCAGCGAGGGCGAGGCACTAAGCAACTCAGTGAGACCCTGTCTCTACATAAAACACAAAATAGGGGCTGAGGTTGTAGCTCAGTGGCAGAGTGTTTGCCTCGCATGTGTGAGGCACTGGGTTCGATCCTCAGCACCACATAAAAATAAACAAACAAAGACACTGTGTCCATGTCTAACTGAAAAATATTTTTTTAAAAAAAAAAAGAACACAAAATAGGGCCGGGGATGTGACTCAGTGGTCAAGTACCCCTGAGTTCAATCTGTAGTACCAAAAAAAAAAAAAACTTTTCCTCTTTTCTCTATTTAATTTTGAAGAATGATTGTAATAAAAAATGTCAATTATTGTGTTTCCACTTATCTAAAGTCTCAAATCTATGTGCCCCATTTATAACTTGTATTTGAAAATATGTACTAACAGTATAACTTAGATTATATGATGTTCTTGACAGTGCAGTAAAATATCATTCCTAATAGTGATGAAGACTTAGGAAAATAGCTTAAGCATTATTTTGGGAAAATGTGGTTATGATATTGTTTGGCGTTAAAGTAAATCTTTCATGTAGCTGATGATACCCCACAATGAAAGGTTTGAACATCGGAGCTTATTTTAGTTAAAATAAGCATTTTGACAATGATAGAAATCTTTCTAAAATGCTATTTTAAGAATAAA
>CM053409.1:58552721-58567755 GCA_028644305.1 Xerus rutilus
CCAGCACTTAGGGAGGCTGAGACAGGAGAATCGCGAGTTCAAAGCCAGCCTCAGCAATGGCGAGGCGCTAAGCGAGCAACTCAGTGAGACCCTGTCTCTACATAAAACACAAAATAGGGCTGGGGATGTGGCTCAGTGGTCGAGTGCCCCTGAGTTCAATCCCCAGTACCACAAAAAAAAAAAAAAAAAAAAAAAAGAATAAAACAGAGCCAGGAGGAGTGGCATACACCTGTAATCCCAGTGACTTGGGAGGCTGAGACAGGAGGATTGCCAGTTCAAAGCCAGCCTCAGCAAAAAGCAAGGCGTTAATCAACTCACTGAGACCCTGTCTCTAAATAAAATGCAAAATAGGGGTGGGGATATGGCTCAGTGGTCCAGTGCCCCTGAGTTCAATCTGTGGTACCAAAAAAAATAGAAGTTAAGAAATGTTTTTTTTTTTTTTTAAATATTTTTTTAGCTGTAGATGGACATAATGTCTTTATTTTATTGCTTTGTATGTGGTGCTGAGGATCGAACCCAGGGCCTCACGCATGCGAGGCAAGCGCTCTACCGCTGAGCTACAATCCCAGCCCCAAGAAATGTTTTTTGTTTTATTCTCTTGGGGTACCGGGGATTGAACTCAGGGGCACTTGACCATTGAGCCACATCCCCAGGCCTGTTTTGTATTTTATTTAGAGACAGGGTCTTGCTGAGTTGCTCAAAGCCTCACTTTTTGCTGAGTCTGGCTCTGAACTCACGATCCTCCTGCCTTAGCCTCCTGAGCCTCTGGGATTACAGGCGTGTGCCACTGCACCCGGCATAACCTCTTTTTTATAACCTAAGATCTGCCACCAATGTGAATGCTCTGTCAGTACCCCCCCCCCCACGCCCCCAATGCAGGGGATCAAACCCAGTGCTCATGCTAGGCAAGAATTCTACCACTGAGCTATATCCTTATCCCTTTCTTCATTTTTTGTTTCATTCTGAGACAGAGTCTCACTGAGTTGCCCAGGCTGGCCTCAGAACTAGAGGTTTTCCTGCCTCAGTTCTCTAGAGTAGCTGGAATTATAGGCATGCACCACAGCACCCGTTTGTGTTTTTCATAAACACATACGTAATTTTAGGTGTTAGTTTACTCAAAAGTTTTTTGGCTAAGAACCATTGATTGCTTTCCCTTACTATTTCACTTGTATCCCCAGCAGCAGCAGTAGCAAAGATATTTTGAGAAGCTGGGCATGGTGGCATGCGCCTATAGTCCCAGCTACTTGAGATGCAGAGGCAAGAGGATTGCTTGAGCCCAGGAGTTCAAGGCCAGCCTGGGCAACTTAGCAAGACCCAAAAAATACCCACTTAGCTTGGGTGTTTAAATTCATATTTATGCTTGAGTGAATTGTAAATTACTTCATACTGTGTATCTTCAGGGTAGGTAGGGTAGGTAAAGGATGTTAAGATCATGCCTGGTAAATCTGCAGGTGCTAAAGGTCAAGAAGCTTGTACTTTAGTAGCCATCACCCTGTCAGTTCCTACTCTATGCCTGCTGCCAGAGTTCTTGACATTTAGGGTTCTTTCTAATCTACGTTTTCTAAACCCAAGAAGTCTGAAAAATCAGATAACAAAGGCTTTTAAATTTTTTTTTTGTTTTTATTTGTTATACTTAAAAGGCTCATTAAGAAGCTCCTAAGAAGCTGGGCACGGTGGCACACACCTGTAATCCAGCACTTCAGGAGGCTGAGACAGGAGAATCATGAGTTCAAAGCCAGCCTCAGTAACGGTGAGGCGCTAAGCAACTCAGTGAGACTTTGTCTCTAAATAAAACATAAAACGGGGCGGGGGTGGGGATGTGGCTCCTTGGTTGAGTACCCGAGTTCAAGAGTTCAGTCCCCGGTACCAAAAACAACAACAACAACAAAAAATCCTATGATCTCCCATTTGCTTCTTTGTATACAATGACACAAAGGTCTCTTCCCCTCACTTTGTTCAGAGGTGGAGTAGTTGAGGGTTCAGAAGGTTAATCTCTGAATAAAAAAGGTATTACTACAGGTGTATTTGGATATACTATTGAATATCCTATGGGTTTGCTCACTTAGCCTAAGATAACTGTTCTAAACAAGAGTTTATCTAAGTATATGGTCACCTTATTTCCCAAGAATAATGCTATAAAATTTCACCATATTTTTTTCTTTTTTCTTTCTTTTTTGGTACTGAGGATTGAACTTAGGGGCACTCAACCACTGAGCTACATCCCCAGCCCCATTTTGTATTTTACTTAGAGACAGGGTCTCACCGAGTTGCTTAGTGCCTCACTTACGCTGAAACTGGCTTTGAACTTGCAATCCTCCTATCTCAGCCACCTGAGCCTTTGGGATTACAGGCATGTGCCACCCTGCCCAGCTCATGTTTTATTTTCTTGTTAAAGTAGAATAGATTTTTATATATGAAAACGAATAATGTCTTTTTCTTTAGAATTAAGTGCCACAAGTCAAGATCAACATCAGTTTTTCTTGGGTAAAAACTTTTTTTTCTTGGGTATGAGTGTCTATATTTTATATATTTTACTTGTGTATTAACTTAAATGTGTCCAGCATCATTCTAATTTCAGCTCTTCAAATTGTTAATTGAATATAATCCAAGTGTTACTTGAATATAATCAGATGACTAAGTTGTAATAGTAATAAACTGAAATAAAAACTTAACGAAGCATTTTAAAAGTAAATAGAATTTCTAAGTTTTTTTGGTCTACTTTTTCATTAGTGATCTGTCCAATTTATTGAATGAAGTAGGCTGAAGCCTTTAAAAAAACAATTTTTCAGTTTATAGATTTTTTAAATTAATTATTATAAAAATAACACATGTTCATTGCAAAAATGTCAAATAATTCAGAAGCATGTTAAGTAAAAATTCTCCCCTACCTCCCCAAATCCCTTTATGTGTATCCTTCCAGATATTTTTTGATATATATACAATTATTTAGAAAATATACACTTTTCTCCTCCCCACAAAAACAGGATTGGACTATGTGCATTAGTGTGTAGTTTTTCTCTTTGATTTGATGTCCCATGGACATCTTACCATGACAGTACATGAGATCTATCTCATTCTAACAGTGAATACTATTATACTAGTTATTTATCCAGCCACTCTGAGATATTTTAAAGATACTTTGTTTTTATTTATCTGCCTTTTGTATCCCATCAGGGAGGAATGAAACAAATTTTTTTCTACTGTTTGAAGTCTCAATAAATATTGATATACTTTAATGTTAAGTATTGAAGAAAACATTCCTTTCTTATAATATCAATTATTGGGGGATATCTTCTTTACTGAAAAAAAAAATACCTTTGTTTTTACCACTTAGTTAGATTTTACTATTTTATCTTTATAAACATGCTTTTTTTTTTGTTCAAGCATATTTGGATTATTTATAGCTTTATGTTAAGTGGGCTGCTAGAACCATGAGAGGGATTTCATAATTTAGAATGTAATCAGTTTTTAATCAATAATAATTTAATCATTAAATTAACTTATGTAATTATGAAAATTAATTTTGTCAATAATAAAGATTTTGTTTCAAATATTACTTTGAAAAAAAAAGTGCCAGAAAACCTGTTTGGTTTACTAATAGAAACAATAATAATATGAATCCCAGCACTTAGGGAGGCTGAGGCAGGAGAATCATGAGTTCAAAGCCAGCCTCAGTAGCGGCGAGGCGCTAAGCAACTCATTGAGACCCTGGCCCTACATAAAACACAAAATAGGGCTGGTGATGTGGCTCAGTGGTCAAGTGCCCCTGAATTCAATCTCCAGTACCAAAAAAAAAAAAAAAGAAGTGTGACATGAGTAAGAGTTTATGGTTGAACCTTGAAAACTCAGTTTACAAGTTACAGAAGTTTTTTCTATTTTGAAGATTAGCTCATTTAAGAGATTCTTTTACATTTTCAGAAGCAGTAGACATTTCCTATGTTAGCTATTTACTGGACTTGTTACTACAAAAAGCAAAATTTAGCACACCACTAAACCAAATACCTAAGTTTTTAGATTCCTTCCAGAATCACATTTTAAAGGTTCTTTCTTTTTTTAAGGGAATTCAAGTTTGGACCAATGCTAAGGAATGCTTTAGCAAGATGTAATCCTATGAAATGACTTTTTCTTCAATCAAAGTGCCCCAAAACAGAAGCACAAGTAAATAAAAGAAATTTAAGTTGCTACCCTGTATACTTAAAAATAAAGAATAAGTTGAATCAGTTCAGCTTTATTTAACCTGATTATAGTTGTGTTCCTATAGCACAAAAATGATGTATTTTAATCAAGATTAAATATTATAATTTGAGGTTTTGGGGACTGGTGCTGATTCCAAAAAAGTTAATAATATATACCAACAGATTGTTCATCAGGCTTCTGAACCAATGACTGAATGTCAAGATGTTAGTTAATTTCTAGACACTTCTTTCATTGCCAACTCTTTCAGATCTGTTCATGCAGGTAGTTCTTTTCCCAATATTGAATTCCTATATTTATTTGGTGAGACCCACTAATCTGTCATAGGGAGGTATTTTCTCTTGCCTTATAGTTGAGCTGTTTGGTTTGACAAAGCTCAGCAGAAATTTATTGTGAAATCTACGATTTTCTTCCACATTCGTTGATGCCCCTGTAATATCTCATACACTAGAAAATGCCTTCAGTTTGTGTTTTACCAGAATTTTGATACTGGTCAGAAATTTTATACTGCCAACAAATAAGTCTCAACTTCTCAGATATAGTGTGGAATACATTCTTTTGGTCTAGGAATTGCTATATAGAAAGTTTTAATTGAGTACTAGTATTCTCAACAATTCTTAACCTCAGTGATGAGCCCGATTTACTTTGCTTGGCTCTCTGCACATGGCATTTCAGGGTACAAGATGTAGCATTTCCGTGTATAAGATAAATGTGGTGAACACATGAGCTCGTACCTTTATCATTAACAGCCTTCATTTCTATTGCTTGGCTATAATTTTTGTAAGGATAAATTATATTGTTTTTTTTTTAATGTGTGTATTGTGGTATATGTTCAGAAACCAAGCACCCTCATTTTCCTAGCTTTGCAGAATCTTAAATTTGTTCTCATTATTTCTAATGATGTTTAAAAAAAATTCCCAGTACCGTTTAACATTTGACTTTTTTATGTGTTTCAAATGTTGCTGGATTTTTGTGCTGTTTGCCAAACTTATACAATAAATAAATGAAGTATTGTGCGGATTTTCAGAGTTTGTTATTTTAAAAAGATGATCCATACATATTAATATGTGATGATCTGTGGAAATAATATATGCCATGTTATAAAGTGTTTAATTATATAAATGTCTTATACCCAAATGCTGTTTAAAAATTAAAAAAATAAAAAACCTGAAATGAGATCTGATTTTTAAAATTTTCCTTTTTTTCCCCCTAGTACTGGGGATTGAATTTAGCAGTGCTTTACCTACCAGTAAGCTACACCACTAGTCCTTTTTATTTTTCATTTTGAAACAGGGTCTCAGCTAAGTTGCTTCAAATTTGAAATCCTCCTGTCTGAGCCTTCTGAGTTGCTGGAATTACAGATGTGTACCACCATGCCAGGCTTACTTTTCTTTTTCAAATAAAATTGGTAGAAATGAAAGTCATTTCCATGTATACACTTTTGGTTCCATTGAATTGTATCATCTCTTGACTTATGAAATGAATTCTCTCTCCACTTGGCATTTAAAAATCAAAAGCCTGGGCCTAGGGATGTAACCTAGTGGTACATTATTTTCCTAGCATACACAATGTCCTGGGTTCAATACCTAACCCTGCAAAAAGCTTTCTCCTCTAACTCACTTTAGACTAAATGTAAAGTGTATTAGATGTTTTTCTGTTAGCAGACCTGATTTGAGGATTGCTTGAGTTCAGGAGTTGGAGACCAGCCTGAGCAACATAGCAAGGCCCCATCTCAAAAACAAAGAATGAAATAGGAAAAGTATTCTGTTATCTTTTAAAATACACACACACACACACACACACACACACACACACACACTTGATTATATCTTTTTTTTTTTTTTTTTGGTACCAGGGATTGAACTCAGGGGCACTCAACCACTAAGCCACATCCCCAGCCCCATTTTGTGTTTTATGTAGAGACAGGGTCTCACTGAGTTGCTTAGCACTCACTGTTGCTAAGGCTGGCTTTGAACTCGCAATTCTCCAGTCTCAGCCTCCCAAAGTGCTGGGATTACAGGTATGCGCCACTGTGCCCAGCTTGATTATATCTTTATTTAACTGGGAATACACGTGATTTGTTTTGAACATTGTTTAATTTTATAGCATGTTGCTCCTTTAAAAAGAATTTTTAAAAATTTTTGTAGTTGTCTATGGACCTTTATTTTATTTATATGTGGTGATGAGAATTGAACCCAGTGCCTCACACATGCTAAGCAAGCACTCCACCACTTGGCCAAAACCCCAGCTCCTTTAAAAAGAATTCTTGAGCCAAGTGTGGTGGCATACTCCTGTAATCCCAGCAGCTCTGGAGGCTGAGGCAGGATGATCATGAGTTCAAAGCCAGCCTCAGCAAAAGCAAGGCACTAAACAACTCAGATCCTCTCTCTAAATAAAATACAAAAAAGGCTGGGGATGTGCCTCAGTGGTTGAGTTCTCCTGAGTTTGATTCCCAGTACCAAAAAATAAAATAATACAAAGAACTCTTTTTAAATTTTTTTTTAGTTGTAGATGGACGTAATATCTTTATTTTATTTTATGTGGTGCTGAGGATCGAACCCAGTGCCTCACGCATGCTAGGCGAGCACTCTACCACTGAGCCACAACCCCAGCCCTACAAAGAACTCTTGAAGGAATTTTATGATAGAAATCATTTTTTGTACTATCCAGGATAAGTATAAAGAAAATAATCTGTTTCAATAATACTTTATAGCATTTAAAAGTCAAGAATTAAAATGAATTATTAAAAAGGTGAGAGAGTTATTTCCCAAAGATAAATATAAGAAATTTAAAAGTCAGGAATTAAAATGAATTATTAAAAAGGTGAGAGAGTTATCTCCCAAAGATAAATATAAAAATATAAGCAATTACTAAAGAAACACAACCCATTAAATTAGTGTAAGTGGGGCTGGGTGTGGTGGTGCACGCCTGTAATCCCAACAGCTCGGGAGGCTGAGGCAGGAGGATTGCAAGTTCAAAGGCAGTCTCAGCAACAGTGAGGTGCTAAGCAACTTAATGAGACCCTGTCTCTAAATAAAAAATACAAAATAAGGCCAGGGATGTGGCTCAGAGGTTGAATGCCCCTAAGTTCAATCCCCAGTACCAAAAAAAAAAAAAAGTGCTTAGTAACAAAGAATTTCATCTAGACAGTGTACTGGTGTTGCAGTTGGTGTTATAGTTAGAACTTTAAAATTAACTGAAGTCACATTTAACCTTCATTTACATCCAAAAATTTGAATACAGGTGAATGAGTCAGTGGTAAATTACAATATCGCATTCAAAACAAGAACTAAGAGTTCTTAACATTCAAGCAACTTTAGAATAAACACATCATACCTAGTTTGAGATGGAGTGAAAAAAATCAAGACTTCTATAACCAGGAGTATTAGGCTTTTTAGATCCCTATAATATTCTTTAGATTCTTATGCATACTCTTCTATGGGTGTATTTACTGAAACACCAGAAAGTTTTCCCTAAAAAGAATTAGAAATTTTTTTCAAGGTTGAGTAAACTAGAGAAATAAGTAAAAGACTAAATCAGTAATTGTACTGGCTTCCTAAATTATGTAGCTTAAAATATTTATGTATTTGGAAGAAAGAAGTTAGAAGAAATTTTTTAAATCTAAAGTAAAAAGAAAGGTAAATGTAAAAATCAGTTATATTGAAAACTGATTAACAAGTGTTAGTAAACCAGAAGTTGGTTCTTTGAGGTTACTAAAGCTAAACCCCTAACAAAACTGTAAATAATAAAATAATAGTGCACAAATTACCTGTGCTTAATTACTAAATAAGTAATTAACTTACTATGTAAGTTAATACAATAACTTATATAGGATAAAATAGAAAATAGTCCTATATCAAGGAAATTTATTATTAAAAATATTTCTACAAAGAAAATTCCAGGTCCAGATGGCATCATTGGTGAGTTCTGTCACGCATTTAAGGAAGGAAAAGTTCTGATTCTACCCAATTTTTCAGAAAGTAGAAAAAAGGAAATACTCCTACCTGTTTTTATGGAAACAATATTAGCACAGTACAGAAACTGGCCAAAGGTATTTCAGAAAAGTGACTAACCAATGTACATCATGAACATAGATGCAAAAATCAATGAATTCATTGGAATCTAGCCATATGCAAAGAGCATAATACCTTGTGACCAAGTAGGGTTTATCTCAGAATGCAAGATTGTTTTAACACTAAAAGTCAATTACTATAATCTACTGTATAAACTACCATATAAACAAAATAAAGGAGGTAGACTTCATGCATAAAAAGCATTTGACAGAATTCAACATTGATTTATTATTTAAAACTCAGCAAATTAGGAATAGAAGCAAACTACTTCAACCTGATAAAGGGCATCTACGAAAAACCTACAGCTAGCGTTATCTTGGGAAGTTAAGCTTCCCCTGAATCAAGAAACGGCAATGATAACCACTAGCAATATGTGGCCCCATTTTCCTCTCTTGCTACCAATGCCAAGATTCTTCCAGCTTTCAACTCAACCAACCCCACAACTATCCACCCCCATCCCAGGCCACCGTTGTTCCTTGGGCTCATTGGTGAGCCTTTTCAGAATTTCTGTTGAACCCTGACATGGATGAACCATACTTGAGGCTATAACAGCATGTTCACTAGGTGGACACTCAAGGTTTGGAGAATCCTGATTTAGCAGATAGCCATAAAATCCATCTCTAGATGCAAGTGGAGCTATTTACTCAGTAACAAAAGTCAAAATGAATAAAATACCCTCTTTCAGATACTTAATGTGATAGAAGTGCTATTCAACAGAAGATAAAGAAAAATAACTGAATACTCGGTTGGTCAGGCTTTGATTCCAGAGGATACAGCTAATGTGCACTGAATGCTTACTACTAAGACCAAAACGGAAGCACAGTACAGAAATGTGGCTTGCCGAACATCCGTCAGCTACTAAACAACAGAGCTAGAATTTGAAACCAAGGAATGTGGCACCAGAGCCTGTACTTTTCTGAGGCTTTTACCTTTTGGAGGATCAGGGGACTGTCGTTGTTGGAGACCTGAAGGAAAGGCCTTGCTGTAGTCCCATGAGAATAGGGGAGAGAGGGGCTGGGATTGTAGCTCAGCGGTAGAGCTCTTGCCTTGCATGCGTGAGGCCCTGGGTTCGATCCTCAGCACCACATACAAACCAATAAAATAAAGACATTGTGTCCATCAACAACTAAAAAAAAAAAATATTAAAAAAAAAAAGAGAAGAGGGGAGAGAGAAAAAAAGGTAACTTGCATGATGCTCAAATTGCAAAATATTTGCTAGGAAAATGCTTTTGGTACTATAAGAAATGAAAGCAGGAAGAAAAACAAGACTAAGGCAGGCTACGGAAAACAGTGGATTAGTTCTCCACCTTCCATGTTCTTATGAATCACTTGAGTTAAAATCCAACTTCTGATGAGTTATTTGGAGTGTGGCCTGAGAGTTTGCATTTCTAACAAGCTCCCAGATGATGTCAATGCTGCTGGTTTACAGATCACACTTGAGTAGGAAAGTGTTAAATATATATATACATGAAAGTTACCAGCTATTAAGTCAATAGCCTGGCCAAGCTGAGTCACATTTTTAGACACATTTTTAGCAACTATATAAAAATTTCACTGTTAACACACAAAAGACGTAAGAAGGCTGGGCTTGTGGCTCAGTGGTAGAGCGCTTGCCTCACACATATGAGGCACTGGATTCAATTCTCAGCACCACATTAAAGCAAATAAATAAATAAAATGAAGGCATGGTGTCCATCTACAGCTAAAAATATTTTTTAAAAAAGATATAAGAAATTTTTGTAAGCCGGGCATGGTGGCGCAAGCCTGTAATCCTAGCACTTAGGGAGGCTGAGACAGGAGAATCATGAGTTCAAAAGCCAGCCTCAGCAGTGGCGAAGTGCTAAGCAACTCAGCGAGACCCTGTCTCTACATAAAACACAAAATAGGGCTGGGGATGTGGCTCAGTGGTCGAGTGCCCCTGAGTTCAATCTCCAGTACCCAAAAAAAAAAAAAAGAAATTTTTGTAATTTTTTAATATCTTGCACAACTCAAAGTTTACAAGTTATATCAAAAGCAAATTTTAAAACTGAAGCCTTCATGATGAGTAGATGGATATTAATTATGATGCAAAAATTAAGACATACTCAGTATAGTAATGAAAAATAATACTGAGGCTTTCATCAAATGTTATATAAAAGATTTCCAGTTTAATAGAGTGATATAAATGTGGGTTTTTTTGTTTTGGTTTTTGGTGCCTTCTCAGAATTCTTCTAAAATGACAGGAAAGAATTTTTTTTAAAAAAGGTGCTATATATTAGTCCATTCCATTGCTCAGCTTTCAGCCCACTGCTATTATAACAAAATACCTTAGATTGGGTAATTTGTAAATAACAGAAATTTATTCCCTGCATAGAAAGGGAGGCTGGGAAATCCAGGATCAAAGTACCAATAGAATCAGCATTTGATGAGGGACCTACTCATAAATGGCACCTTCTGCGAAGAATGGACATTTTGTCTTCACATGTCAGAAGAGAAAGAAGCCAAACAAACTCCCTTAAGCCCCGTATATTGGCACTATTCTCTTAAAGGGAGGTGACCTAAGTTCCTCCTAAAGGGCCCACCTCCTAGTACTACTGCATTAGGAATTGAGTTTCGATGAAAGGACACAAACACTGAAACCATTCCAGATACCAATACAGACAAAGGGACAGGAGAAAACTGTACAAGGAGTGTTCACAAAACTTTGGAAAATAAAAATATGGATGGTTGCTAATTGACAGCAAAATTGTAGCAGCTGAATTCTAAGTGCCTGAAGTTGAGGATACTAATGAGAAGCTGGTTTGCCCAAGAAAATCCCAGAAAGACTCAGGAATTGGAGGAAACAGGAGTACTGGCAAGAAGGAATAAGTATGCGGTCAAAGTGGGAGGTTGGTGGAAAGTCTGTGGAAAGAGTGACCCAGGTCCCCACTCTTTCATCATGTGTACATTATTATGAACTTTCACACTACTAAAAGGCTCCAAGAAAAATAGTTAACATACAAAAAATTGCCTCCAGAATAGCATCAGCCCACACCCTGCCCCAGTGCTGGGGATTGAACCAGGTCTTTGCATATCCCAGGTAAGTGCTGTATCTCTGAGCAACATCCCCAGTCCACATCAGCCTTTCTAACACCAAAATGCTTTAGTTTCCATAAAAGAATAATCTGACTGCCAAACTGTCAGGTGTGAGGCAGAACAAAGATTTTTTTAGGTAAGCAGTTTCAAAAAATTCTCTTCCTATGCACTCGCTCAAGAAGCTGCTAGAGGATATTTCACCAAAACATCCAGAGTAAACCAAAACGGGAAGAGCTGAGATACAGAGACCAGGAAGTCCAACACAGGAGGTGAAAAGTATGCCCAGATGTAGTGAAGAGGAGTCCCAAGGAGGCACTGTCCAGAGTGCAGCCAGGAGTAGAAGCCAGAGGAAGATGCAAACTGGAATTACAGGCTTCTGCACAGATTTGACAAATGTGGACTGTTTCACTTGGAGGTCATTGGAGTGGGATGATTTGGTCATAGATACACAATGCACATTTAACACATCTTGAAGGTTATACCTTCATCTCTTTTTGGCTGTGCAGTATCTCCTGTATAAATAGGCAATTTATTTAATTAGCCTCATACTGATGGAATTAACAGTGTTTTCCAGTTTACCACTTTTACAAATGGTGATGCAGAGCTGGGTGTGTTTGTGCATGCCTATAATCCCAGCCATTTGGGAGGCTGAGGCAGGAGGATTGCAAATTCAAGGCCAGCACTGGCAAATTAAAAATTCAAAGGATCTGGAATGTAGCTCAGTGGTAGAGTACCTCTGGGTTCAATCTGCAGTACCACCAAAAAGCAAAAAAAATGACAATGGAATGAATATCTGTACCTAATTTATAGTACTTACGTACAATAAATTTTATGAGAATGTTTCATTTATTTTTATTTTATTTTTTAATTTTTTGTACCAGGGATTGAACCCAGGGGTGCTTAACCACTGAGCAACACCCCCAGTCCTTTTTATATTTTATTAGAGGCAGGGTCTCACTGAGTTGTTCAGGACCTCACTAAGTTGCTGGGTTTGAACTCACAATCCTCCTGCCTCAGTCACTGGGATAACAGGTATGCGCCACCATGCCCAGCCAAGAATTTTTTTTTTTTTAATTTTTTTTGTTTAGTTGTTGATGAACACAATGTCTTTATTTTATTGCTTTGTATGTGGTGCTGAGGATTGAATCCAGGGCCTCACGCATGCGAGGCAAGCACTCTACCGCTGAGCTACAATCCCAGCCCCCAAGAATGTTTTAAAATAAGGTTTTATATCTGACATTAAATGGTACATAGTATAGTTCTTATAATATTGAGTGAAATCAATATTCTAGTCCCATTTTGAGCATGTGTTTCCTAAGACAGAGTCAGCTCTTGGGTATGAGAGGGTTATCAACCTGAAGATTTTTACGTGGAGACTGGCAGGACTTCCTGCCATAGCGTCAGTCAAGACAGAAGAAAGAGTGGGCCACAGAGTAGGTGCATTCTATCATGTTTGGCTAATTACATTCCTATGTAAGCTTTTTTTTTTTTGGTACCGGGGATTGAACTCAGGGGTACTCGACCACTGAGCCACATCCCCAGCCCTATTTTGTGTTTTATGTAGAGACAGGGTCTCACTGAGTTGCTTAGTGCCTCACCGTTGCTGAGGCTGGCTTTGAACTCGTGATTCTCCTGTCTCAGCCCCCCAAAGTGCTGAGATTACAGGTGTGCACCACAGCACCCGGCTTCTATGTAAGTTTTAAAGAAATTTGGGCCAGGTATGGTGGCACATGCTTGTAATCTCAGTGACTTGGGGGGCTGAGGCAGGAAGATCACAAGTTCAAAGCCAGCCTCAAAAATTTATCAAGGCCCTAAGCAACTTAGCAAATTGTCTCAAAATACATTTTAAAAAGGGCCGGGAATGTGGCTCAGTGGCCAAGCACCCCTGGGTTCAATCCCTGGACCATAAATAAATAAATAAATAAATAAATAAATAAATAAATAAGTAATTTGGCGTAACTTACATTTAGAATTGCCTACATCTTACCCACCCAGTCCTGAGATATGCATGACTCTCTCTCTCTTCATATATATGTGTGTGTATGTATACACATATATATGTATTTTTTTAATGACTATATTTTTGTTTGTTCAAACAGTAAAGCTATCAAATATACAGCAAAACATTCAGGCTCCAAAATGACAGTTTCTTGTCAGGAGAACCATGTGTTAGGCGTGAAATTCAGAGCCCTACGCAAGCTAAGAGGCAAGATTTTGAGCCCACTGAGGTTGGTGTGAACCAATATGGACATGAGCATTTCATTCCCTGTCCTCGCTCCCTGGCTCATTCTCTGCTTCTGAGCTTCCAGGTCAGAAAGAAATTGGTTGAGATTTTCTCTAAAAGGACAGAGTTACAAGAATGCTTTAATACTGTGCAATCAAGTTTGTGATGTCCAGAGAAGTAAAATGAAGATTCCATCAGGAGTCACTGTTTTAGTCAGCTTTTTCACTGCTGTGACCAAAAGAGCTGAAAAGAACAGTTTTAGAGGAGGAAAAGTTTATTTGGCACTCACAGTTCAGAGGTCTTAGTCCATAGATGACTGACTCCATTCTTTGAGACCAGAGGTAGAACATCTTGGCGGAGGAGTGTGGTAGAGGAAATCCCTCAGGACAGAGCCACTAGAAAGCAGAGCGAGAGAACTCTATTCACCAAGAACAAAATGTGTTAAAGACATACCTTCCAGTGACCCACCTCCTCTAGCCAAACCCTACCTGCCTACAGTTTTCACCCAGTTAATCCCTACTAAGGGATTAATGCACTGATTAGGTTAAACCTCTTATAACCCAATCATTTCATATCTAAGCTTTCTTACATTGTCCCATACATGAGCTTTTGGGAGACACCTGATTTCTTAACCATAACAGTCAGCAAGAAAATAATGTGTTCCAGAAGAGCTAAACTTTAAGAGAACAAGGAAAGGAATTAGCAAATAGGTATGTTTTCTTTTTTTTCTTGTGTTTTTTTGTTTTGTTGTAATTTTGGGAATTGAACCCAGGGTCTTGTGCATGTGAGGCATGCACTCTACCAACTGAGCTATATCCCCAGCCTGTGTTTTCTTGTTAAGAGTGATAAGGACCAAAGTATTCATTCCCTTAAAATCAACTACTGGTATTTGCTACTGAGTATAATAAATTTATGGCTATTTAGGTAGCATAATTAATTAGCTGTTGGGGATTGGTTTTCATTGATGACATTAATGGAATTCAAATTTTGAAAGTATTAGTGTCAGTGGGATCCTAATGTTGTTAAGATGTCAACACTACCCAGTGCAGTCTGTAGATTGAACACAATCCCCATCAAAATCCAATGACATTCTTTGCAGAAATAGAAAAACCTCTCCTGAAAATCATATAGAATCTTGGGCTGGGCCTGTAGCTCAGTGGTAGAGCGCTTGCCTAGCATGCGTGAGGCACTGGGTTCGATCCTCAGCACCACATACAAGTAATAAATGAATAAAATGAAGATCCATCAACAACTAAAAAAAATTTTAAAAAAAATCATATAGAATCTCAAGGACCCCTGAATAGTCAAAACAACCTTAAAAAAGAAGAACAAAACTGGAGGATTCAGACTTACTGATTTCAAAACATCACAAAGCCAAGGGTGGTGGCACATGCCTATGATCCCAGCTACTACAGAGACTGAGGCAGAAGGATTGCAAATTGGAGGACAGCCTGGGCAACTTAGTGAGACCCTGTCTCAAAAATAAAAT
>CM053409.1:58568255-58598581 GCA_028644305.1 Xerus rutilus
TACACCAAATATTTCTGCTTCATCTCCTGGCTACCATGTGTCCTCTGAAGTGAGGTGTGGCCTTGTGTGGTGGTTCTAAAATATCCACATGTTCTTGGTCCTCCTCTAGTTTCCATCGGTAGTATGGGCTGGAGTTGATGACTCATTTAGAAGAAATAGAACATGGCAGAAGGGATGGTGTCTGACTTTTGTGATTAGGTCATTAAGGTTCTGTGGCTTCTTTCTTGGGCTCCCTTTGGCTTACTCATTCCGGGGGAAGTCAGCTGCCATGTCGTGAGGACACTCAAGTGGCACTGTAGGGAGGTCCCTGTGGCAAGGAGCCAAGGCTTCCTGTCAACAGCCAGTCCTAACTTGCCAGGCATGGTAGTGAGCCACCTGGGAAGGGCTTCCAGTCCCAGTTAGGCTTCCACATGCCTGCTGCCCTGGCACCGTGACTGCAGCCTCATGTGACCTGGATCTAGAACCACCAGTTAAGCCACACCCAGATTCCTGACCCTTGGAAACTGTGGTAGGTCATCCAGACATGCTCTCCCTGAGACATCAGGTAGGTCATGACCAATCTGAACACCAGAACTTAATAGATCCTTCTTGAATCATAAGTATGGCTCTTGCCTAATGTTGTTGGCCCTGATATTTGTACCTGTGTGGACCAGTGGCTTTCTTTGCTGTCCATACAGGAAATACAATTCATAAATGGTCACAAGTTAAAGTCAATCTTTTAAAAAACACCTGCCAGCCATTTTACTATGTAGACCCATTTTTCTATGTTAGGAGAAGATATGATGTTCTGTTCTGAGACATCCAATAATGGAAAGAGGCAGTTAACTCATCTAGACTCTGGGAATCCTGGCCCAACATCAAATTAAAATAATGACGTGTCTGTGGAGGTGGGGGATTGGATTGGGAAGGTCCAAAGTAGCTACAAAGGGATACTTGAATAGGAAAAGTAGAGCTGGGGAGTGTAATTCAGTGGTTGAGTGCTTGCCTAGCATGGGTGAGGCCACAGGTTCAATCCCCAGCACTGCAAAAAAAAAAAAGATCAAATAGGATAAATACAGCCCATCTTCCTCAAGCACTAATTTTGTTCAAAGTTTTAAGGAAAAAAAACACATTTTTTTCTATAAACATATTATGAAACAGATTGTAAAATTCACATGGATTTTAAATATAAATTGCAAATTTTCAAAGAAATTTTTAGCTTACAGCTGGCCATTTTGGGCTACAACCTCTTCTCACCCGCCCCCGCCCCCAGCTTGTATTCACGTGAGGGTGCTTTCGTGGCAAAGCCAAAGAAGCAGGGGATGGGAAAGAGCCCTGCAGGTGGTGGAGCTCCACAGATGAACCCTAAGACTAGAAGACAATGCAAGGCCCCCCTCAGTTGGTTGCATAAACACTCTTGGCTGTGTAGGAGCTGATGTCTTGCTGTGAGCTTTTATGGCAAGTTCATAGAGAGCCATCCAGGCAAATGGCTTAAGAGGATTTCTTTATAAACTGTTTAAAGATAGTCTTCAATACCCTTTCTATGAGAATTCACATAATTCCTGCTTGATTTTAGATCCCAGTTAAAACTGCCTCCGCAGAAGAATTAGTTAGAATGCTTTGTCTTATTGGACAATGAAAATTATGTAACTTATTGTGTTTCTTTCTGCTTCATTACCAGACATCTTAGAGCTGAACTTCCCGGTCTTGTAATATGTTCAGCTTTGGTGTCAGAAAATGCCTGCCCCTTCTGCCACCTTCAGATGAACTCCACCCATAGAAGTCAAGTCCTGATATGGGTTTTAAACAGCCAGCTCAGAATGCAAGCAGGGCATGAATTTTTATATAAATATTTTCAATGAACTTTTAAAAGAATATTATCAATTTATAGCCAAAATTCACACCCAAGACCAAAAACTATTAACACAGACTAAAAGACAAGTCAAGCACTAGAGAGGAACACCACATTGATTTTTTTTTTTTTTAAGGAATATCATCCAGGCACAGTGGCATGCACCTATTGTGCCAATTGGGAAGCTATTGGGTTGGGGTGGGGGGAGATCACCTGAGTCCCAAGTTCAAGACTAGCCTGGGTAACAGCTATGCAAATTCACATTGTTTTGCTATTACAAAAGAAAGGGCTGGGGTTGTGGCTCAGTGGTAGAGTGCTTGCCTTGCATGTGTGAGGCACTGGGTTTGATTCTCAGCACCACATATAAATAAAAAAGAAAAGGTCCATTGACAACTAAAAAATATTGAAGAGAAAAAGAAAAAATGCTGCAGTGAATACTTATGTGTATAATTTTCTTATTAGTTCTTTTTTTTAAATATATTTTTTTAGTTGTAGATGGCCACAGTATCTTTATTTTTATTTATTTTATGTGGTGCTGAGGATCGAACCCAGTGCCTCACGCATGCGAGGCGAGTGCTCTACCACTGAGCCACAATCCCAGCCTCTTCTTATTAGTTCTTTAAGATATATTTCTAGGAGTGAAATTCTTGAGAAGCCAGGTATAGTGGCGCATGCCTATAATCCCAGTGGCTCAAGAGCTGAGGCAGGAGGATCCCCAGTTCAAAGCCAGCCTCTGCAAAAAGCGAAGCGTTAAGCAACTCAGTGAGACCCTGTCTCTAAATAAAATACAAAATAGGGCTGGGGATGTGGCTCAGTGGTCAAGCCCCCGAGTTCAATCCCCAGTACCCACCAGTCCTCCCCAAAAAGAAAGAAATTCTTGCCCATATGGCATGATTATTTTCAAGGGCAAATTAGTTTGCCCTGTCTGTCTAATGCTCTGGGTCACGAGGGAGGCAGTATGCACAGCGGTGGAATGTGTGGATTCTGGACATCCTAGGTTCAAATTCTGGTTCTAGTACAGAGTACAATTAAAAGCAGCCTGTTGACCCTCTAGTTCACTTCAGGAGATATTGGTAAATGCCATAGTAGTGTACTTAGAAAAAAAGAAAATTGCAAAGCATCATAAAACTAGAAAGCAGAAAACAAAAATGAAAGAAGAAAACCCAAATACAACTATTATGAAAATAAATGTAGATGAGTTAGACTTGCCTGATAAAAGACAATGATTTTTTTTTTTTTTTTTTTTTTTTTTGGTACCGGGGATTGAACTCAGGGGCACTCGACCACTGAGCCACATCCCCAGCCCTATTTTATGTTTTATGTAGAGACAGGGTCTCACTGAGTTGCTTAGCGCCTCGCCACTGCTGAGGCTGGCTTTGAACTCGTGATTCCCCTGTCTCAGCCTCCCTAAGTGCTGGGATTACAGGCGTGCGCCACCGCGCCCAACTGACAATGATTCTTAAATGGCCAAAAGTCAAACGAGAGACTGGAGACAGCATTGCCTTTGCCTAACTAACCCTTTATCATGAAACTGGTCACCATGCCCAACTTACCATGATGCCACTGCTCTCCTCACAGTGACTGTGGTCATCTAGGTGGTTACTAAATCCAATGGAGTTTGTTCAGCCCTTGTTTTTCTTCATCCCTTGGAAATATTTGATGCTGTGAGCCACAGATATTTCAGAAAGGGAAAAAAGCATGCTCAGAGGTGAGAGGGCAAGGTGCTGTCAAGATGGAAGCGAGTTAGTAGAGACTCACAAAGAGCTGACCCAAGTTCTTCCCTTGGCTTCTGTAGAGCTGTTTTCTCTGGTTTTCTTCCTACTTCTCTGGCTGCTCCTTCTCCAGACTCTTTTTCCTTTGCCCATCCTTGAAACATTGGTGCTTTCCTCAGGGATCCGTTCTAGTGTCTTCTCTTCTCCCTCCATGTGTTTTTTCAACCATTCCCAAAATGTCAATTATAACCCCTATGCTGATGGACCCCACATCTAGGATGCAGCCCAGGCCTCTCTCCTGGGCTCCAAATCTGTATCTCCAACTGCATTTTGGAGGTTTCCATTTAGGAATTCTGTAGGAACCTCAAAGTCAACGTTACCCAGTTGAACTCATGATTTTCCCTGCATCTTTCTCCTGTTCCTAGACAATGGCACCACCCGGTTGCTAAAGTCAGAAGCCAGGGAGCCAGCTTTGATTCCCCTCTCCCTAACCACCCACATCACATGAATCAGCCTCTCCTAAATAGATGCTTCAAATCTGTTTGCTTCTTTGCATCCTCACCACCAACACCCTCTTCTAGCCCACCACCCTTTCTTGCCTGGGCTTTTCTTTTTTGGTACTGGGGATTAAACTCAGGGGTACTTGACCATTGAGGAGCCACATCCCCAGCCCTATTTTGTGTTTTAGGTAGAGACAGGGTCTCACTGAGTTGCTTAGTGCCTTGCTGTTGCTGAGGTTGGCTTTGAACTTGCGATTCTCCTGTCTCAGCCTCCCTAAGTGCTGGGATTACAGGCGTGCGCTACCACGCCCGGCTTTGCCTGGGCTATTGAATAGCTTCCTAAATGGCCTCCGTGCTTTTCATCATGATAAACTCCAATCCAATATCCACTGGGCTCCAGAACTTTTTTTCTTTAGCAGAATAACTTGACCATGATACTCCCATGCTTAAAAATTCCTCAGCTGCAAGGCCCTTCGTGAGCTTCCACTCAATCTCTTTCATCTCGTGTGTGCCTCACTCTCTCTCCCATTCAGGCCTCTGAACATGCTGTTCTCTCTTCCTAAAATATCGTTTTGCCTTTCTTTTCTTAGTTTAACTCCTGTTATTTCCAGGTCTCAAATGTAATATCACTTTCTCAGGTTAGGCTTCCTGGCCATGTGCTTCCTGATCACCATCCATTGCTTTTCTCTACCACTTATCACAAGGGTTGAAATTTCATTGTTCATTGTCTTGTTTCCCTATTGGATCACAAAGCCCATAAAGACGGGAGCTGTGCCAGTCTTTTTCATCACCACATATGCTACCACCTAGCACTGCCCAGCAATCATTAGGTACCCAGTAAATGGTTGTAGAATACATGGACAGATGTACAAGGATGTGCCCCTTTTCACATTGCTTATGATGGCAAGGAAAAGAAAAAAGAAAGAAATCTGGAAACTATGTAATTTTTTAATATGAAAGGACAAGTTAAATAAAGTGTGACCCTTCATATTTTGAATTACCCATGCAATCCAGTCATGGGAATATCATAGAAAAAAAGTAGCAAACAATATATGAAAATATGTTTCTCGTCTCTTGTTAGATGAAAACAATAGTATCTTGTTGGATGTGGTGGCACACACCTGTAATGACTTGGAGGCTGAGGCAGGAGGATTGCAAGTTTGAGGCCAGTCTCAGAAACTTAGTGAGATCTTGTCTCAAAATAAAAATAAAGGGCTGGGATTGTAGCTCAGTGATAGAGTGCTTGCCTCGCATGCGTGAGGCACTGGGTTCGATCCTCAGCACCACATAAAAATAAATAAAGATATTGTGTGTCCATCTACAACTAAAAAAAAATTAAAAAATTAAAAATAAATAAATAAATAAAAATAAAAAGAGCTATGGATATAGCTCAGGAGTAGAGTGCCCCTAGGCTCAATCCTCAGTAGAAAAAAAAAAAAAACTGGTATCTTGTGTGTATATGTATATAGTCTGATTGTGAGCTGGGGTTAGAGCTCAGTGACAGAGTTTGATTCCCTACACCATAAATTTTATGTAGTCTGATCGTATTTTTGCTTTTGTGCTCTTGAGCATTGTTGTGTTTTTTTTTTCAAATGGTGAAAAACCATATATTTAGAATTAGCCAGCTGGACTCAGTTTAGACGATCCCAATTTTTTTGGCCACATGCTTTTGTGTTTTTAATTTTCCTTAGAATTCTTCATCTTGTCTATCTCTCTATTTATTTTTCTCTTTTTCTTTGCTTGTTTTCATCATATTTTGTGAAAGACACATCTTCATCCATTTTACTGACAATGTCAAACAATCTCCCAACATTTTCTTTCTATAACCCGTAGTAGTCTGCATTTTCAGGGATTTTCTTCCTTCTTCTTGTTCTTTGGGGGCAGGAGACATAAGGCGGATTTCTCCTTTCTCAGTAGCATTTGTTTTCATGGGTTCCCTTTTTTTTCTTCCCCTTTCTCTCTTTTTATTCACATGGAATAAATGAAACAAAGTCGTTCTTCATTATCTGCCCAGGAAATGATACCATTCTTTTCCTGGATCAACAGCTTGAAAGGAGGTTAGTATGAATTGTTCTCAAATTCTGAACTCTACAGGACGCAGGTACAATTTTGAAACTGAGGTGACATCTCCTTTGACAACTTCTACCTAGCTTATTGATTCTGTGACCCTTTATGGTACATAGTAACCTCAAGTCCCTTTCCATTAGGGAAAGGAAATAGGGCTAATTCTGGGTCTGGGTAGGAGATGCACAAGAGAAACCTGAATATCTAATCTCAGATAGTAAGGATTGTGCTTCAGAGGACTCAGGAGGTCTTCCGAGTCCTTCCAACTTGGAGGTCTTCCATTGACCAATTATGGATAATTTGACCATCAGTGAGGATAATTGCAATGGATGTAAAATGTGAAAACACGTCAAATAATTAAATCCCTTAATTCATAATTGGTTTCTGTGGGAGGATGCTAGAAACAATGCATTCTGAAGACTGATTAACAAAGGTAAGAAATCAAGCATTTATGTTGCTCTTCCTGTATAACCCTTCAGTGAGAAAACACATATTAAAAATTTCACAGAAGTATTACAGTTCACACATAAAAACAGGATAGAGGAACTGTTTTGTAACCCCTCATGTAATGACCTAGGCTTTGATCATCAACATTGACCTGGGGGTGAAGCTCAGTAGCAGAGCAGTTTTCTAGCATTGTACAAGGCCCTGGATTTGATCCCTGGCACTGCCAAAAAAAGAAACTGAAAATAGCTGTCAACATCACAAGGAAAGCCATATGTGGTGGCTTTTACTTGAACCCAGGAGTTTAGGGCCAGCCTGGGAAATATTGCAAGAAAACAGCAGACCTGTAGTCTTTCCAAAAAATATTTAACCAATGTAACCAAGCCCTAGATTCCACTGCCACTTTACTGGAAATTCAGAAGTTAAAGGACATGCTACCAGCATACAATGGTCAAAACCAGACTGTGGGAAACTCTACAGAACAACTTGCTCTCTTCAACAAATAATTCACCAGGAAAAAAACAACAACTTAAAAATTATGACATTTAATAAAATAATTGAAGGACTTGAGCACTTCTGGATTTCTTATGCTATTAAAAAATTAGGGGCTGGGAGTGTAGATCAGTAGCCTAGCATGTAAGAGGCCGTGGTTTTGATCCCCAGCCCTGGAAAAAAAAAGTGATGCTAACTATTGAGATAATAATGATATTGTGTTAAAATAGAAGAAAAAGTCTTTAAAGATACTTGCTAAAATATTTACAGATGATATGATAGGATGTTTACAATCTGGTTCGAGACTGGATAGGGGATAGTAAATGAAATATAAAACAAACAAGATGGGCCATGAGTTGATAATTATTGAACTAGGCAATGGGAATACATGTTCATTATACCATTCTGTTAATTTTGTATAGCTGATGTTCTCTATAATAAAAAGCTTTAAAAATTGCAATTACAAAAATTTCAGTTAACTAGACCTCCAAGACTAGAAGAAGACCCTGCTCCTGTCGTTACTACTTTGGAATCTTCCTTTCTCACCATGACCTACAGTGGGGTCCCATCACCCACCCACCATTGTGTTTTTCAGTCAGCATTTCAATTACCTTGAAAATCCTTTACATTTCCTATACAATAAGTAAACAAGCATGCCTGTAATCCCAGCAGCTTCGGAGGCTGAGACAGGAAGATCGTGAGTTCGAAGCCAGCCTCAGCAAGGGCGAGATGCTAAGCAACTCAGTGAGACCCTGTCTCTACATAAAACACAAAATAGGGCTGGGGATGTGGCTCAGTGGTCCAATACCCCTGAGTTCAATCCCTAGTACCAAAACAAAACAAAACAAAAAGTAAATAAGGTGTTGTGCTTCTATCTTTGCAGAGTGATTCTTATATACATTAGCATCTGAATAATATTTACATAAACTGAAGGAACATCCAAGGCCTTGGAATACTTTGTCCACTTGTTTTACTGAACCCAGGTTTCCCCTCTCCTACCTCATTGCCACTTTGCTACTTTCCTGCTGACACCTATTGCCTTTCAATGTTGAGGTGGCCCAGGTTTAATCCTGAGCTGGGTCCTTTTTTCTCTTCTATCTTCCTAACATCCTAGTGAATTCATTGCTCTGCAGTGATGTCTATAAACTGGTGAGTCCCAGACTTAGGTCTCCAGGCCAGGATCAGTCCCTGAACTCCAGGCCCCTTTATCCCATTGTCTACACGAGGCGTCTGTCCATTTGGGCGTCTAATAGATTCTCATGGTAAAATATCTGAAACAGAATCCCTGATTGCTGCACGTAGCCCAACTTGCTCCTCCCTGGTGTTCCTCTTTCTTCTAAGTGGCACCAGTTGCTCAAGCCCAAAACTTCAGAGTCAGCTTTAATACCTCTTTCTCACATCTTGTGTTCTACCTTTCTACCTTTAAAATAGATCCAGGGGGGCTGGGATTGTAGCTCAGTGGTAGAGCGCTTGCCTCACATGCGTGAGGCCCTGGGTTCGATCCTCAGCACCACGTACAAAGCAATAAAATAAAGACATTGTGTCCATCTCCAACTAAAAAAATATTTAAAAAAATAAAAAATAAAATAGATCCAGGATCCAATCACTGCTTACCACCTCCACCGCTGCATAATGGGTGTCAAAGGCCAACATTCTTGGGTTGTTTTTACTTTTTTTTTGTTTTTAGTTTTTGGTACTGGGATTGAACGTGGGAGTGTTCTGTCTCTGAGAGATCTCCAGTCATTTTATTTTATTTTGAGAAAGAGTCTTGCTAAGTTGCCTAGGCTGGCCTCAAACGTGCGACCCTCCTGCCTCAAACTCCCCAGTAGCTGGGATTACAGGTGTGTGCCACCATGCTCAGTTGCCTTGATTTTTCAGTAGTTTTCCAAGTGGTCTCCTGAGTTTCCACCCTTCTCTCACTGACAGTTACTTCTCAAATACTGCAACCCAAATGAGCTCATGTCTGATCATGCTGCTCCTCTTCTCCAAATCTGTCCATGGTGCTCCATCTTGGAGTCAAATCCAAAGTGGCTTGCAAAGTCCAGTGCCCCCGACTGACAACCCCTCTGAGCACATGTCTTACTGTTACTCCACTGGTTTTGCTCATCCCCAATGATTGCTTCTGTTCCCTCAACACCCCACCGGAAGACCTCTATCTGCTTCACCTCCCAGCTCTAAGGCCACCTTATCATCAACTCCCATTACCGTGAGCACATGCAGTTCTCAGCACTTCCTGTCCCATTTACCTTGCCTGATTTTCTTGTATCATACCAGAACTGCTATACTATACACTTCTGGTTTGTTTTCTATTTTCTCTCCTGGAATGTAAACTCCATGAGAACAGGAAAAAAAAATTTTTTTCACTGCTTTATTCCTTCTACCCAAAATAGTCCTTGACATGTGGAGAGAACCCCGAAAATAGTCACTGAATGGACAAATTGATGAAAGAAGGGGAAGGAGGTCTAAGTGGAGATAGTAGGCACTGAACATTTCAGATGCCCATCTAATCCTGGTATTGAGTCGGGGATGGGCAGGGAATTGGGCTGACTCCCTGCTTATTTGCAGGTACAGCTGCCATGATGTGGGATAATCTATGGAAAGGCCCATGTTGCGAGGAACAAGGGATCCTCAGTCCAGTAACCCCTGCAGAACTGAATCCTACCAACAACCACGTGAGTGAGGAAGGAAGGTGTCCTTGCTAGTTGAGCTTTGACATGACTGTGGCTTTGTGAGAAACCAAGAGCCAGGTTACCCGATGAAGCTGTGCCTGGACTCATCCCATAGAAACTCTGAGATAATCAATGTGTATTTATCAGCCACTAAGCTTTGGGGTGATTTGTTATGCAGCAATAGTTGAGGCAGTGTTGGTCTGGTGACTGGACCTTAAGTTTATTGAAAGCAGTTACTGTTTACTCAGCACTTGTCAGATGAACATTCTTTAAATGTCTGAATGACTTAGAGGTTTTAATCTTTCTGCATCCGCATATGTTTTAGGGGGAAGTTGGATAAAGCTCCACCAGGTGGCTGCTAGCCAGATGCTGCTTTAAATGTGATATTTGTCTCTCAGCCTGGGCTCTCTGTTTTTAATCCACCATCCCTTAGAGCAAACCTCCCAGGGGTTGGAATAATGGGGAACAGTGAAGTTTTCCTAAACACATGATCACTTTCCACCCTGTGTAGGATGCATATTTCAGAGATAGGGATAAGCAGAGAGGGGATAATTATTACCAGTAACAATGGCCCTTTGATTAGAAATTTGAATGCTGCTTTTCTGAGATTGCTAACCTGCAGTTAACAATCACAGGTTATTGTTGCAGATCAGTTGATTGAATATTTCCCCTTCCACTGAGATGCACATCCCAGAAGGTATGATCCACAGGGAACGATCTTCCTTCTCTAAATGAGGCAGAGCAGGGACTTTTCCAGAGTTACTCATGAGACTGGTACCCAGGTCCCAGCATTTAATCTCTCACTTCAAATCCTAGGCCTGATAAATACAAGAGATTCAACACGTTAGCCATTGGGTCTAAGCATCTAAATTTTGCGTGTGCACTTTGACACAGGCAATACCCACCCTGAGACACAGTGAATTATTTTCATCAGAAAGTTGATTGAGCTCAAAGTGAAAATTCCTTATTGTGCCAGCCAGAGATGCAGGGAGAACTGCTCAGCTCTGCCAAGTCATGCGGTCAGTGCCAGGCTAAAGAGAGAACTAAAAAGCACGGGATGTAGACTCCCCTTTATAACCAGGCCTCTTCTAGGTGGGTATCATAAAAGCCCAGAAGAAAAATGATCAGGTCAGAATCTTTTCATCAGACTCCACATTTTATATTCCAGGAAAGAATTTCTGCTCTCTATAGGATGTGTTCTGGGCACTGAGGACAGGGACAATGCAGCTGCTTGGCTTTTAAAACTCAAATTTGTATGCTTCTCTAGCAGATGATTGCTAACACTGCCAGGGCTAGACAAGCCTAGTTCTAATTTTTTGAGGTACAGAAAAAGAATCAAATGAAAGATTTCCAAGCTGCCTTCTTTGAGGAGGAGAAGACTGATGATGTATCTCCCAGGTGAGTAGGGCGGGGTGCTCTAGAACTATGGAAATAATTATGGAAATTAATTCTAGAGTACCCTTCCCTGCCCAGCTGAAATTATGCAAGGGTGGGAAGTTGGCCTTGAGACCTGGGGCAAAATAAGTGGAGTTAAGAGGGGTTGTCCAAGGAAGGGAGCAGGTTAGTTAGAGGGAGTTTTAGTATAGTTAATAGCAAGGAATCCCTGGGTTCAGGAAGGCAGGTCTGTGGAGGGGGCTTCCATTATGCTCAGGCGGATGCTCTGTCAACAAGAGAATTGAGCCTGGCAATTTTTTTTAATTTTTTATTTTTTTGATACTGAAGAGCCCGGTAATTTAAAAGTGATCCAAGGCTTCTTACAGATTGATCTCAAACAGATTGACCTGTTTTGTTTTGGCCACCCTGTTTCTCACTAGGTCAATGTATGAAGAGGTCCAGAAGTCCTCTTTTGATATTTGAGATTTTCTATGAAACTCTGGGGCTTCAAGAATGTGAAGACAAGAGTTTATTTACTTTTAAAGTGATCTGGTAGTCTCTGGAGTTCTATCTCAGCTCTATTTATCATATGATTCATTCATTCATTCACTGAATACATAGTTGAGTCCAATAGACTGGAGGCTCGTCATCTTCTGAGAACAAAACAAATATAAAGGGGCTGTGGGCCTCAGAGGTAGAGCACTTGCCTAGCATGCACAAGGCCCTAGGTTTGATTCTCTGCACTGCAGAAAAATGAATTAAAAAGAATTTACCTGGGGTGGGGATGTAGTTCAGTGGTAAAGTGCCTACTTAACATGCACAAGGCTCTGGATTCCAACCCCAGCATCAAAAAACAAAAAAAGAAAGAATTTCTCTGTGTGTTCCTGAATGATATTTTGGAATATGATAACACTATGAATCCTCTAGGGCCCCAGTAAACTGGCTTGATCCAAAATGATGTCTGAGAAGAACATGGGTCAAGTAGCAACTCTTTGAGAAAATTCCTCTCACTCCTGACTGCCCATTAGAATGACTCAGAGAGTTTGGAAAAGTTTCCAGGCCTGAACCCAAGCCCAGCTCCATGAAGCTGGTAGGTCTGAGAGTGGAATATTTTGTTGAAATCCAGTGGTAATGCTGATGTGCAGGCAGGGTCCCAGATCGCAGCTCTAGACTGTTCTAGATTAGAGGTAGATCCCATCTTTCAGAGTGCAAAAGTAAATTCACCAGGCTGCTTGTACATGCCAGAGGGACTTTCAGGCTAACCAGTAAGTTGGTCAATAGGTGTCAATTTCAAAAGCAAATTTCCAAAGTTCAAGTCACTTTTCCTATGGCTAGAAACCTTGAAGATGGTAAAAGCAAACCTTTATGCTCTAAAGCAGCTTTGAAGTTTAAAATGTAAAGCAACCAGGCTGTGTCACCCTGCAAAAGGGAACATTTGAAATTCCTGGACAGTATGTCAGAATTTCAAAGGGTAATAATAATAGGTGGAAGCTGACTGATGTCTAGAGTAAAGCAGGCAGCAAGGCTTAATAGGATCATAGTAACCAAAAACCTCTGGGCCCTCTCTCTGTCTTCTTCATAGAAACAGACAATTATGGAGTTGGAAGGCCAGCCACCTGCCTGACAAAAGAATCTGTCTAGAACATCTCTGCTGGAGAACCAGCTCATCTCTGCTGGAACAGTTTTGGTAAAGAAGAACTTACTGTTTTCTGAGAATAGTCTGCACCACTTTAGTATAACAGGGTTAGTGTAAGAAATGTATCCTTTATGTTAGGCTGAAAGCACTGCATGTGTCCCCCTGGTCCCAGTTCTGCCCTCTTCCAGTATGGGAGCATCTATGACATCCATGTCCCTCTATTGCCCTTTTCTCTCGCCTATGTCCCTGGTTTCGCCAACCATTCTTGGTGTAAGATGGTTTTCAGATACCTTACCACCTGGTTATTCTCTCCGGTCTGTCAGCGTGCTTCTTAAAATCTGACACCCAGAACCAAACACTGGGTATGAAATATCAGATACATCAAGCAGTGCTGGAGCAAGATTCAGACATAGAAGCACTGTGGACTAGCTTCTCTGTAATTAGAAGGGAAGCCAGGCCCAGGCCGGGTCAGCCTGGGGACAATGGCATGGGCTAAGAAAGACCTTACAGAGGCCTATCTTGGGTGACCAAAACCATGTGGTCAGAGAGGATGGACAAGATTTAGGACTAATTTGTACCCAATTGGACACAAATGCTACTTTGTAATTTTAGTGTATCTACTCCTTTAATTTTCATTAGTAAAACATCTGGGAAATGTGTGGTCTGCTTAGTATGCAGTCTTTGTAGTATGCCAAAGGGAGAAGTCACATAAAAAAAAGAAAAGAAAAGAAAAGAAAAGCCAGGTAAGAAAGTGCTCCCCATGCCCTAGGCAGAAACAGCTCCACTGGCCACTCTGAATGCTGCTGGCTGAGAAGTCAGAGGCTCTGATGTCAAAAGGGAATACGAGCTGAGTGTGGTAGTGCACGCCTATAATCCCAGAGACTCAGGAGGGTGAGGCAGGAGGATGGAAAGTTCAAAGCCAGCCTTAGCAAATTGGCAAGGCCCTAAGCAATTTAGTGAGAACCAGTCTCAAAATAAAAAGGGCTGGGATGTAGCTCAGTAGTTAGGCACTCCTTGGTTAAATTTCCAGTACTAAAAAAAAAAAAAAAGGAATATGGAGACAGTGGGTTGTCTTCAACTAGAAGTTGGTGGAATGGTGAAATATTGTGGAAGGCAGGGAGGGATTAAGAGCAATCATGGCATTGCCATTGGTACCCTGCTTATGCTCAGACCCTGGGAAGCTCAATGTTCTCAGATAACAGTCAGGAGGCAGAGGTAGTGTCCCAGATGTATTTATCAAAAGCCATTCCCTCTGGAGAAGGGAGAGGACAGTGGTCTCAGCTTTCTTGACCACGGCTTTTTGTCTTGTACCAGAGTCAGGGCTCTGAAAAGTGCTCTAGAGAATGCCTACTTGTCTGGAAAGAGACAAGTTATGGGGGATTTCCAGGAGTAGCAGACCAGAGGCAGCTTTGCCCTTCAGAAGGTGAAGGCTGCTTGGAGCACTGGCATCTGAAGGTGAGAAGAAAAGCAAGCACTCTGCTTCCTCGTGTTGGAGCCAGAAATGGGAATGGTAATGCAGAGTGACGTGATCCTCCTGCTTGCTCATGATCCCTGCGGTGGTGACAGTTTAGCCTGGAGACGCTCCCACTGTCCTGTGTCTTGCAGCAGAACAGCTTTTGCAGAAAGCAGCTCAAGGGAGGGCCCAGGTCTCCAGTGGTCACGGGGTGGAGACCATCCCACAGGAGGGCGCCTCTGAGCCTCTGTGTCTGCAGCCACCGGCTCTGTCATTTTGTCTCCAGCACATTGCTACATATGATGACTTTATAATAAAAAGCTTCCCGATTTTGTGAATGATTGATGATCAATAAGGTCATTTGATTTTCTACTAATTTCACTGTCTTCTCTAGAAACAATCTCCTAAAATATGAAATAGAAGTGAGAAACATAAACCAAGGGCAGGAGCAGGGTGGTGAGGTTGGTGGAGAGGTTATCTTGTTTGTTTTTTGTCTGATATATCTGGACACTCAAGTTCTCTCATGGCTTGCCTAACATATGAAATGAAGTGACATTATGGCAACTGGAAACAAATACACACAAAGAACTTCCATGAATGTGGAAAAAAAAAAAAAGGCTACATAAACCCAACCTATCCCCCCCCCCAACTTCCCCCACCCAGTGCTAGGAATTCAGCCCCCAGGGCCTTCTCCATGCCCAGCAAGTGCTCTACCACTGAGCTACCCCTGGTCCAGCCAACCTATTACTGATGTTATTTTCTTTTTAATCGGAGAAAGACAATACTTAGCCTGACTGACAGACACAAGGCCTAGATGCTGCCTTGTAAAATCCACACCTCAGAAATTTCATGCGTTAGAGAAGAAGGAAGCAGGTTTGGAAATGGAATCTGCTGAAATGAATGTTAGGAATTGCACTATTTGAAGTGGAATTTAAATGTGTTGAACATGTGCAAGTATCCAAAGTCACAGAATATGAAATGTGCTTGTTCATTCACTCATGCATTCACTTACTTAACAAATATATATATTGAAGGCAACTCTGTATCTGTTTGGCTTTTCCATCTCTGCCATAGGTCCCTAACTCTGTAGGAGGGAGATACTACATATTCATTAATCTCCTTGGAGAGGTAGGGTGGCCTCAGGCAATCAGATGCTAGTCAGGCAGATGGAGCATCACTGTGATTTCATAAGCTCCCAGTGCCTTCGAATTTGGAAACAGTGGATGGAGGCAGATGATCTCACCTGCACGGCTGCAATTGGGCTACCTGAACCCAGGCTTCCTCAACTTTCCTACTCCTTTTTTTTTTTTTTTTTTTTTTTTGGTACCAGGGATTGAACTCAGGGATACTGGACCACTGAGCCACATCCTCAGCCCTATTATGTTTTTGTTTGTTTGTTTGTTTGTTTTTTATGTAGAGACAGGGTCTCACTGAGTTGCTTAGCGCCTCACCACTGCTGAGGCTGGCTTTGAACTCACGATTCTCCTGTCTCCGTCTCCCAAAGTGCTGGGATTACAGGCATGCGTCACTGCACCTGGCTCCTACTCTTTACATTAAAATATTTCTATATTTAGACTCATTATCTTCTCTCTTGTTTCAAACACAATGTCCAAAGCTAACCTCTCCATATGTACCCTCAATCCTTTCTTATTCCAACCTCTTTGAAGCCATGTGCCAACAACTGTCTTTACCTGCTCCAGCATCTGGTCTCTTTTCCCTCCTGATTTTCCTTCCTTCCCACAAATATACTCGGTTCCTCCCTTTCTTATATAAACCATCTCCCTATTCTAGTACTCCTCAGACTGCTGAGTTTTTCTATATCCAGTGACCATTGGCCTTCTCAGATATACTTCTTCATCTCTATTCACTCCATCATTTGCCTGCAAAGGCTTTAGGTCCACTCAGTGAAACTATACCTGCAAAGGTGACTGATGACCTCTAAGGGAGAGAATTATATTCTCTTGTCTGTTCTTTTCTTCCTTTAGAAGTAGAATGCCTCAGTTTTAGCTTGTAACAGACTGCCCAGCAGAAACTGCACTTCCCAGCTTCCCCTGCAGCTAGGTGCTGCCATATTTTTAATTTCTGAGTTATTCCCATAAAAGGAAGGGGCATGTAATCCACTTTTGCTTTCACCTTCACACTGGCTAGAGTGTTGAGGGATGTGCAGAACAGTCATTTTAGACCTGAAATAGAAACATCAAGCTGAATATGGCAGAACAAGATAGAAGGCACTTGGGTCTCCAGGAAAGTAGCTCTGCTGTCTTAACCCTGAGTTGTTTATGCTGGAATGTTATGTGAGGGAAGTATACTTCTCGCTGTTATTTTGGTCTTTATTACAGTAGCCAAATCTGCATCCTTATAGAATAACTCAGAGTAACAAGTTAATATTGCCAGTTTCAGCGACTTTCTCTCAGACCCTATTCTCTGATCTCCTGGTAGCACTGGGCACTGTGGATTACCTTCCTCCTCCTTCTACTCCCCTGATAGTGCACAAGCCTGATTACCTTCCACCTTATCTACTTCAGTGGCTTTCTCTGCTCCATCTCTCCCTTAACTATGACTTTCTTCAATGCCCTTGTCATCTATATTATTTATATTATATACCCTCCTTGAGTAAACTGATCCCCATTTATAATTTCAATCCTTTCTTCAGATCTTCTTAACATTGTTCTAGAGCTGGGATTGTGGCTCAGTGGTAGAGCGCTTGCCTTGCATGCATGAGGCACTGGGTTTGATCCTCAGCACCATATAAAAATAAATAAAGATATTATTTCCATCTACAACTAAAAAAAAAAAAAGATAATGGACTTTCAAATGCATAAGACTGACTCAACTGGGGTCTTTAAAAAAACAAAACAAAACATTGTTCTAGCTCCTGGACAGGTGCAGATACTTACTACACAGCAGTCTGGCCTGATGGCTAAGAGGCAAATTACTTATTCTCTCTCTGCCTCAGTTTCCTCATCTACAAAAGGGGATAATAGAGTACTTATCTCGGCCAGGCGCAGTGGGGCACTCCTGTAATCCCAGCAGCTCGGGAGGCTGAGGCAGGAGGTTCACAAGTTCAAAGCCAGCCTTGGAAAAAGCAAGACACTAAGCAACTCAGTGAGACCTTGTCTCTAAATAAAATATAAAATAGTGCTGGGGATGTGGCTCAGTGGTCGAGTGCCCCTGAGTTCAATCCCCAATACAAAAAAAAAGAAAAAGTACTTATCTCAAGCAATGGTTGTGAAGATTCAATCAGTGAATGGATGTATAGCACTGGCCAGGCACATGGAAAGTTCTATGTAAAGTGTTAGTTTTGTTGTTATTGGCATTCACACCTGAGGACACCAGTCCCAGTCCTTGACATGGCTGGCCCAGACATTACCTCAGAGTCACAGTCACGTCATAGTGCTTTGATGGCTTGAAACATGATCGAGTTTCTCTGCCCGCCTGGATTCCTGCTCTCTTCCCTGCTCTGTCAATTATAAGGCAGTTGTACTCCCTTTTATGTCAATTATTTTTGGACAACAATATCCAGTCCTGAGCCTTCTCTCAAGCCCCAATGCTTCCTTTAAAATAATCCATGGCCATAGCACCTCACACCTACCCTCTGTGTTGCTGTAGAGCTCCCAGATGGCTTCTGTGTGTTTGGTGGACTCACAGGTACTATAAGCCTGACCCAGTGGGATAATTCCTGAACACTACCGAGCATTTTTACTGGAAGTTTCTCTTTCTTCCTCCTGGATGACTGTGGTATCAGACCTGTATGAATTAGAAGGGACACTTCTGATTCCAGAATCAGACTGACCCAAATTCAAATCCAAGCTACTCAACTAGCTCTGAGAAATTTACTAAAAGATTCAGTCTTAGAACATATAATCCATAAGTATGTTAGGTAAAATTAGATACATTTAGATAATGCACATAGCGAACCTGGCATTCAATAAATTCTTTCTTATTCATTATTTCAGTGTTGAAGATTGAACCCAGGAATTCACACTTGCTAGATAAGTGAGATGTACTATGGAGATACACCACCAGCACCTTTTTTTTATTATTATTATTTTTAGTTGTAGATAGACACAATATCTTTATTTATTTTTATGTGGTGCTAAGGATCGAACTCAGTGCCTCATGCATGTGAGGCAAGTGCTGTACCACTGTGCTACAAACCCAGCCCCACCAGCACCTTTTTTCTTTTCTTTCTTTTTGGCCCCAGGGATTGAACTCAGGGGCACTCGACCACTGAGCCACATCCCCAGCCCTATTTTGTGTTTTATGTAGAGACAGGGTCTCACTGAGTTGCTTAGTGCCTCGCTGTTGCTGAGGCTGGCTTTGAACTCGCGATTCTCCTGTCTCAGCCTCCCTAAGTGCTGGGATTACAGGCTTGTGCCACTGCGTCTGGCTCCCACCAGCACCTTTCTTAAAAATTTACCTTAAACATTGTTTAAAGTGTGGTGGAGTATGCCTATAATCCCAGCAACTCAGGAAATTGAGGCAGAAGGATTGTAATTTTGAGGCCAGCCTGTGCAATTCAGTGAGACTCTCACTCAAAATAAAAAATAAAAACAAAATAAAAATTAGAAAAAGACTGGAGATAGCCCAGTGGTAGAGCTCTTGCTTAGCATAGTTGAGGCCCTGGGTTCCATCCCCAGTACCACGAACACCAAAACAAAAAATAATGAAATAATGTTGTTTATTCTATTTGACTTTTTTTTTTTGCATTCTGCATTTAATTAAGATGTGAACCTTACACATGAGAGTTTCAATTTGCTGGTACCCCTCGACTACAGAGGAAGTATATCTTAGCAGGTTTGCTTGCCAGTTCAACAACACAAAAATATTAAAATTAAATGAATGAATTTATGTCAGGCTGGTTCCAGAAATGGGTTCAAATGGCCTTTTAATAAAGATGAGCTCACTCCTTCCCTGGCTGTGCTGTGCTGGATAGGCGGGGTAGTCCGTCTTTCATCTGACTCTCCACAGAGGCAGCCCAGAAGGAGCTTTGCTTTGCTTCGCTTTTTTTTTTTTTTTTCCTTTTCTCTTTTTAACAGGGATAATTCCTGAAAGGTAGGTCACCGAGGACCATGTAGCTCCGGTCCTTTATGCTTGCGAAGTCTCATGATGGCTGCAGTGGTGGGGAAAAAAATTAGTAGTTGTTTTATAGCCTGTGCTTCTGAAAACAACCCAGCCTAGGTATAGAAGACATCAAGTAGGTTCTTGTCTCTCTCCCCAAGTATGACTGCCTTAATAAAAATAAGTGAGCTCCCCCAATATTGCAGGAGATAAACTTATGCAAAAAATTCTATATATGTATATACATAATCACATGGGCTGAAGTGTGGCTCAGCTGTAAAGCATGCACTCAGCATGAGCAAGGCCCTGGTTTGATCCCCAGCACCAGTAAATATTTATTTATGTATTTGTTGTGAATCTGAAATTCAGATTTGACTGAGCATCCTGTATTTTTTCTGGCACCCATCACTAGGAAGCAAGAAAAGCAGTGGTGGTGGTGGTGATGGATCTATATGAGAAAAAGGAAAAGGAAAACGTGAATGAGGGGAGCAGGGCCAGTGCCCACTTGTAAAAAAAAAAGGATTTTTATGGACAGACAATTTTAGTAAGTGCAGCAGTTTGAGTACAAGACTGCGAGCCATCGAGGGCTGGTGGGTATTGTTTCTTTCCTTTCCTGCTTTAGCAACCACGCCTGACGGAGACCTCTACCACCCCACTGTCCTCGGAGAATGAGACTCTGCACGCAGCCCAGCTCTGTTTGTTCTTTGAAGCGCCTTCTGAGAAATGGAACATTGAGGAGAAAAAGAAGATACAAAAGTATATGCAGTGAAATGCCTAAAGTATAACCTAATCTGGGCCAAATGTAGCCCACAGGATCCTAAAAATGAGACACGTGGGCACCTCCAGCCTCTAATTACACAGCGAGGATGACGCAGATTGGCTGCAGCTTGGGCTGCTTGAGAGGACACAAAACCAGACGTCTCCTTCCTGATGGGAGATGCGAAAGCAGCCCCTTTGGAGATGGAGCCCTGGAGAGAAGGCATGCTTTTAATTCCTGTCGGTATGAATGTGTTGTTTACTTCTACCTACCTACTATATAGTCTTTTGTAAAATATAAAGCATTCAAAATGGCCTATATGTTATAAAATGAAATCAGAACAAAGGGGCTTAACATTTCTAAGTATTAGAGAAAATGCATATTAAAAATGCAAGAGCTACCTGCTGGTAGTCCCAGGTACTGGAGAGGCTAGGGCAGGAAGATTGAACCCAGGAGCTCAAGACCTGCCTGGGTAACATATCAAGACCCTGTCTTAAACAAACAAACAAAAACAACCCCCAAAACCCACAACAGTAAGACACCTCTACCTGCATTGCAGAATGGCTTACATTAAATTATAAAACAAACACTCCACTAATTCCAGCTACTTAGGAGGCTGAGGCAGGAGAATCACAGTTTGAGGCCAGCCTTGGCAACTTAGCAAGACTTTGCCTCAAAATTAAAAAAAAATAAGAAAGGGTTGGAGATGTCACACAGTGGTAGAGCACCTCTGGGTTCAATTCCCCAGTACTCCAATAATTAAATTAATAAATAATAAAATATAAAACAAGACAAAAACTAACAGCATCAAGTGTTAGCACAGATTTGGGTCAACAATGCAAAATGACATTCACTTTGGAAACAGTTCATCAGTTTCTTACAAAATTAAACAGGCCCTTAAGCTAGAATCTAGCAATTCTACCCCTGGTGAATAAAAGTCCATTGATTGGTAAATGAATCAACTGTGTTATATCCAAACAATGAAGTATTACTTAAACAAAAAGAAACAACGTTACTTATATGTAGAAAAAAAAATGGATGGAGGGCTGGGATTGTGGCTCAGTGGTAGAGCGCTTGCCTCCCATGCATGAAACACTGGGTTCGATCCTCAGCACCACATAAAAAAATAAATAAAATAAAGATATTGTGTCCATCTACAACTAAAAAAAAATTTAAAAAAAAAATGGATGAATCTCAAAAATATTATGTAAGTGAAAGAAGCCAGACTCAAAAGATCTCCATGTCTGTGATTCCATTTACATCATATTTTGAAAAGACTCAAAAGTGTAGGAACAGAAAGCAGATCAGTTGTGGCCTGTGGCTGAGGATCCCCACATCCCCCAGGCTGGGAATTGAACTCGGGGCCTTATGCATATGTTCTACCACCAAGTTACACCCCTAGCCTAGATGAATTCTTTTCTTTTCTTCACAAAGGGGTCTGAGAGAATTTGGGGGGATGATAAAATTATGTGATATCTTGATTGTGGTGGTAGTCGTTACACAATTACATACATTTGTCAAAACTCATACTTACAAGGATTTTACTCTATACAAATTATACTTCAATAAAACTGCCATTAAAAAAAAAAAAACCTTAGGAGCCAGGCGCCGTGGCGCAAGCCTGTAATCCCAGCACTTAGGGAGGCTGAGACAGGAGAATCGCGAGTTCAAAGCCAGCCTCAGCAACGGCGAGGCACTAAGCAACTCAGTGAAACCCTGAGCTGGGGTCACACAAAATAGAGCTGGGGATGTGGCTCAGTGGTCAAGTGCCCCTGAGTTCAGTCCCCAGTACCAAAAAACAAAACAACAAAAAAAAAACCTTAGGTATCATTTTTGTTAGGATTTTGTTATTGCCTAAGTTTATGTGAACTACTATTTATTATTTAATATGTACCAGTCACTGTACCACACATTTTCTACACATGATTTTAAATATATATTAGAGGATTTTTATCAGAGTGATTATTAGATAATAAAACCAACCCTCAGAGAGGTTAAAGGACTTGCTCAAAGTCACAGAGGCCGTGAGCAGTAGAGCTTAGACTTGAACCCAAGGCTGTCTGAATCTGGAGCCATCACATCTTACTCAAGGTTAAGCAGAGACAACTCACGTATGCCTAGTCAGGGTTTCTCAACCTTGGTACTATTGATACTTTGACCTGGAGAATGTTTTATTTTGGGGGCTGCCCAAGCATTGGAGGATGTTTGACAGCATCCTTGGCCTCTACCAACTAGATGCCAGAAGAGCTCCCTCAGTCATGACAACCCCAAATATCTCCAGACATTGTCAAATGAGACCTGAGGGCAAAGACTCTCCTCCTCTTCTGGTAATTTCTCTATCAGTCTTCTGAGTTAGGTGTCATTCTGGTTGTGTGTGTGTCTGTGTGTGGTGCTGGGGATTGAACCGCCAGAGCCTCACACATACTAGGTAAGTGCTCTACCACTGAGCTACACCCCCAGCCATCCTGGGTCTCTACCCAGTCACTTTCCCTTAACTTTCAAAACCATTCTCCATTTTGTTCTCCCCTCATCTTTATCACACATGCCTGGCTTGGGCCCTGAGAGACAGTTTTACCTGTAACAGGCCTCTCAAATTTCAGTGTGCTTCAGAATTAAGCACAAGGCACACTGAGACACAAATGACACCCCAGGAGTTTCTGATTCAGTTACATTTCTATCAAGTTCTGTCAAACAATCCTCATGCTGCTGGTGGGGGTCTACCCTCAGAGACCCAGTGTGCTAGAGGTAGATTTCAAATTTTACCCCTCTTTTTTTTCTATGTGACCTTGGGCAAGTTACTCAGCTTCTCTGAGCCTCTTTCTCCCTCAATATACTGCTGATAAAAGCCTTACCTGTGATAGATGAATTAAATGAGATTATATAGACAAAGCACTTAACACAGTAAGCCTGGAAGAATAAGAGCTTGATAAATGGCAGCTATTTAAGCCTCTATCATCTTTCATATGTACTCACTACTGGTTTTCTCCATTCTTATAACATCATCTGAGTGATTTGTTTCTATCTCTGTCTAAAATTTCAGATCTCTTATTTCATTTTGCTCCCTGTGCCTAGTTTCCAGTTGTAATGAGAATTTGGCCCTTCTATTTTCTCCTATCCACCCTCTCTGCTCTTCTTGATTTTGGAAGCCACTTCCCTTAACCTTTTGTATTTGATCCAACATTCTCCTAACCAACAGAAATACTTCTGGGAATGCATAGTCAGGTTTAGTAGACCTCCAACCTCCACTAACCTTAAAGCTAAGAGTGCTCTAGGTAACATTTGAAACCTAGATTTCCCAGCTTCCTGTAGTCTACCTACTTGATGCTCCCACCCATATAATTGGTATTAATTATGAATTTATTTTGTTCAGTGATGACAGAAATTCATATAACTTCTTTCACAGTGGACCATGTCATCCACGGTATCCCAAATCTGTGTTCCCAGACTGTGGTCACTTATATTTGGCTCAGAATAAACTATTTTCTTATTTCCTTTAAATTGGAGTCATTGTTTTATGTTGACACTCTAGGTCACATTGTCCATTTCTCTTGCCAATGCCATTGATTTCCTTATACCATATTATCGGCAGTGCACACTTTATGCAATTTTGACTCTAGCTCGCTCTGATTACTTCTTGGCCCTCCTAAATTATACCTGAGCTGCTTAGCATGCTGGAGAAAATAACACGAAAACAGAATGATACCTGCAACTTCAGGGTCTCTAATCTCAAAGAGTCCTTAAAGCTGCCCTTAATCCCTTTTTTTCCCTTGAAATCTATTCATTTTAAATCTTCTTCAGACTTTGGAAATTTCCAACCATATCATCTCCCCTCTTCTCTCAGTGCATGGACCTCCTCACTTACAGATGAAATAGGAGTTTCTGCTGACTATCTGCCACACCTTCCAAAAACTAACCTGCATCCACACTGATCTTCTCTTTCTATAAAATTGCCTAAAAGTACCATTTGTATTGAGAGCTTATTTTTTTTTAATGTTAACGAACCTTTATTTTCTTCTTATACTATATGCAGTGTTTGAGAATCGAACCCAGTGCCTCACACATGCTAAGCAAATGCTTTACCTCTGAGCCACAACCCTGGCCCCAGGAGCTTATTTCTTTAGGAGTATTGCCTGAAGTATTGCCTGATTTAAAAAAAAAAAAAAAGAAAAGAAAAACTTTAATCTCTCCCTTTCTGTTCATACCTACCCAGTAGCTTTTCAATGCACTCAAATCTCTTCCAAATTAAAAAAGAAAATAACTCTGCAACTTGGATTTGATTCCATTCCTTCCTCCAGCCATCCTGTTTTTCCTTTCTACGCATCTTGAAAAAATCATCTATACTCTCTGTCTCATCCTTCCATTCTGACTCACTCTTTAGTCCATCACAGTCTGGTCTTTGTCCCCATATTTTCCTAAACTATCTCTCTCTAAAATTACAAATGGCTCATCCTCATTGCCACATCTTCTGGATACTTGGCCACTCTCTGACTTTTAGCATTGCCGACACATCTTCCATCGCAGGTTGTTTCAAAATGGCGCCCTGTGATCCTCACCTCCTTGTATTCATTTCCTTTTGTAATCCTTTCCCCTTGTGTGGGATAAACCTAATAACTTGCTTCTAATGAATGGAACAAGACAAAAGTGAGATAGGATAACGATGCTGCTGAGAGTATGTTATCAAAGATGGGCTTGCAGTCTTTCTGATTTTTCTTGCATTTTTCTCAGATGAAGAAAACTCCCATGTTGTGAGGTGCCCCATGAGATACCCATGTGAAAAAGATTGGATGCACTCAGTCTGAAAGTCCTCCAAAAACTGAATCCTGCTAACAATTGGAACTGTTTACTAACAGTTTGGAAAAAGATAACTTTATCGTCAAGCCTACATATGAGACCACAGCCTGGTCCATCATCTTGATTATAGCCATAATGAGCCCCTTTTTGATCACACTTGGGTTTATGCTAATGAGATAACTTGTCCCAGATAGCCTCAGGATGGGATTGGTCACCAGAAGATACAAATGATTGTAGGGTTGGAACTTTCAATTCTACCTACCAACCTGGAAGGGACTGGAGATTAAGCTCCACAAAAGCTTTTGCACAATGAGATTTGATGCACTTCTAGGTTGGTGAACACATCCACATGCCAAGAGGGTGGCATGTCCCAATCCCATAGGGGTAGGGGTAGAAGTTCCTGCACCTACTCTTCCAGACCTCATCCCATGTACCTCTTCAGCTCTGTATTTCATAATGAACTGACCAACGTTAAGTAAAGTGTTTCTGAGTTCTGAGAGCCATTTTGGTGAATTATTGCACCTGAAGAGGGAATCAGAGGAATCTCCAGTTTATAGCTAGTAGGGGAGAAGGGCAGGAAGTCTGGCCTTGCAATTGGCATCTGAAGTGGGGGCAGTCTTGTGGCATTGAACTCATAACTTGTGTAACCTCACCCTAACTTTAGGTAAATAAGGTCAGAATTGAAGTGTAGGAAACCCTCCTGGTGTCAAAGAATTGGTTGGTGTGGAAAACACCTGTACATCTGATATTAGGAGTGTTCTGTGTTTTATCAGGTAGTGTTCTTATAAGTGTATTTTGTTTTAAGTCACTAAGTTTTGGGGGTAATTTTTTAAAAAATTTTTCTTAGTTGTAGATGTACACAATGTCTTTATTTTATTGCTTTGTATGTGGTGCTGAGGATCGAACCCAGGGCCTCACGCATGTGAGGCAAGCGCTCTACCGCTGAGCCACTATCCCAGCCCCTGGGGGTAATTTTATTTTTTTTTAATTTTTTTATTTTTTAAAATATTTATTTTTTAGTTGTAGGTGGACACAATAGCTTTATTTTATTTTTATGTGGTGCTGAGGATCGAACCCAGTGCCTCCCGTGTGCTAGGCGAGCACGCTACCACTGCGCCATAACCCCAGCCCCCCCTGGGGGTAATTTTAGATAGCAATAGATAACTAGTATGCCTTCTTTCCTAAAATTACTTTCTAGTAGACTTCTACAACTCTTCCTTTTCGTCCTCTCAGTCTCCATCTCTTTCCTTCGTGGGCTCTTCCTCTGTTGCTCCTGCTGTTTCTCAAGATTCTTCTCTTCACCTCTAAAGACATTTTCTTGTCATTCTCACCCATTTAAATACTATCTATAAGCCAGTGACCAACAAATTTATATCTGTGGCTCTTTTGAGCCCCAAACTCATATATTCAACTGCCTCGAAGGTTTTCCCCCTTGGATGATGATCTCAAGACAGAGAGCGTTCCCAAACTGAACTTATCACTTCCCATAATATCCTATACCCTCCTGCGTTTCCTGCCTCAGTGAGCCACTATCACCCTGTTGCTCCAACTAGAAACCTGGGAATTGTCTTTGTTTATTCAACAAATATTTATTGAGCACATACAAGGTGCCAAGTAGCACTCTAGTCTCAAACAGAGTTACATTCCTGTGACGAGAGAGACAATGAGGATAATAAATAAGTTTTATAGCATGTCAGAGTGCTATCTATCTGTCTCACAGTAAGTGCTACAGGGACAAATTGAGAGAGCTGAGGAATGAATTTCCTGCAGTGTGAGTTGTAGTGTTAGAGAGGGTGGTAAGAGGAGAACTCTTGAACAAGGAGACACTTGAAAAAAGTGAGGGCTTGGAGAAGGGACAGTTGGTTAAGAGCCTGGACCAGGACCTTAACGGGGCTTGAGGAACAGAAAGATGGCTGGTACAGTTGGAAGAGAGACAGAGGATGTTATTAGAGGTAAGGTCAGAGGTACTCAAGCCAAGGTCATATGAGCTTTCTCATTAGAAGGATTTTGGGTTTTACTCTGAACACAAAAGGGAGCTGTGGGAAGGTTTGGAGCAGAGCAATCACATGATCACCGTATGTCTTTATTCTACATTCCACATTCAAAATAGGCTTAAGGGCTGGGGTTGTAGCTCAGTAGTAGTGCACTTGCCTAGCACGTGTGAGGCATTGGGTTAATACTCAGCACCACATAAAAATAAATAAATAAAATAAAGGTATTGTGTCCATCTATAGCTAAAAGTAATTTTTTAAATATGCTTGAGCAAAATTCTTCTCCTTCTTCTTCTTCTCCTCTTCCTTCTCCTTCTCCTCTTCCTTCTTCTTTTTGATACCAAGGATTGAAGCCATGGGTGCTTAGCCACTGAACCACATCCCCAGCCCTTTTTTATATTTTATTTTATTTTTTAAAAATATTTTTTAGTTGTAGATGGATGCAATATATTTTATTTGTTTATTTTTATGTAGTGCTGAGGATTGAACCCAGTGACTCATGCATACGAGGCAAGCGCTCTACCACTGAGCCACCCTTTTTAATATTTTATTTAGATATAGAGTCTCACTAAGTTGCTTAGGGCCTTGCTAGATTGCTGAGGCTGGCTTTGAATTTGTGATCCTCCTGCCTCAGCCTCCTGAGCCACTGGGATTACAGGAATGCACCACTGTGCTGGGCTCTTAAATATACCTTGAACCCATCTATATCTCTTAATTTCCACTGTCACTATGTAAGCCAACAAGGACAGCAGTAGAAAAACAGCCTGTATGAAGTCTATGTTTCTCCTTTGGATTTATTACTTTTTTTTTTTTTTTAATATTTTTTAGTTGTTAATGGATCTTTATTTTATTCATTTATTATTTATATGTGGTGCTGAGGATCGAACCCAGGGCCTCACACATGCTAGGCAAGCGCTCTACTACTGAGCTATAGCCCCAGCCCCGGATTTATTACTTTTAAGAACTTGACAACTCTTAAATCGCCTTGGGAATCTATTTGGTTACTTGGTCATTGTATCATCTCCTCACAAAAGTATAACTTAGAGGCTGGGAATATAGCTGTGTGACAGAGTGTACATGTTGTATGTGTGAGGCCTGGGTTTTGTCCCCAGTACCAAACAAACAGAAACAAACTGTAAACTTTGTGAGGTTGGGCACATTTTTTATTATCTATTTAGTCCACCAACTAACTGTATCTCAATGCCCAGAACAGCACTTTGCACATTTTGGGCTCAACAAATATGGGTTGAATGGATGAATGAAATATTGCAACAGCCTCCTAACTGACTTAGCTCTAGTTACTTTTAAACTTTCTTTGAGAAACTGAACACAGTGGCACATACCTGTAATCTCAGCAATTTAGGAGCCTGAGGCAGAATTGGAAGTTTGAGGCCAGCCTGGCAACTTAGTGAGACCCTGTATCAAAATAAAATAAAAAAAAATAAAAAAAAAAACTCAGAAAGACCTTTTCTTTTTTTGGCACCAGAGATTGAACTCAGGGGTACTTGACCACTGAGCCACATCCCCAGCCCTACTTTGTGTTTTATGACAGAGTCTCACTGAGTTGCTTAGCACCTTGCCATTGCTGAGGCTGGCTTTGAGCTCTTGATTCTCCTGTCTCAGCCTCCCAAAGTGCTGGGATTACAGGCATGTGCCACCATGCCCAATAAAAACCCTTTTTTTGGATCTTGACCCACAGTTAAGAAAAACATTTTATGTGTGTGTGGTACTGGGGATTGAACCCAGGGCCTTGTGACTGCTAAGCAAGTTTTCTATCACCAAGCTATATTCCTAACCAAGAAAAATAGTTTATATTGTGATCTGTAAAGACCTACATGCATTTATACATGTATATGCTGTGATTTGGATAAGTGTCCTCCAAAGGACTATACATTAAAAAGATATAGTCCCTAGCCCATGGCACTATTGAAAGGTGATAGAAGATTTAAGAGCTGGAGCCTAGTGAGAGATCTTCTAGCCACTGGGCAACATCATGGGCCCCATCTCCTTCCTCTTCTCTTTAGCATCCTAATAATGAGGTAAATGGTTTTGCAATGCATTGACACCATAATGTGCTGCCCTACCACAGGCCCAAAAGCAATGGGAACAACAAATCATGGACTGAAACCTCAAAACCATGAGCTAAAATAAACCTTTTCTCTGGATAAGCTGATTATCTCAGGTATGTGTTATAGTAATGGTAAGCTGATAAAGACACACACATATAATTAAAGGTATTATTATGTGTGATGTCACTGGATTATGTATGAATCTGCCTGCTATTATTTATTCTGTTCTATTATGTTTCATTGAAAAAAACCTGCCAATTACAACTTTAAATTTGATTTCAGAATAAACCAATAGGACCTAACCAGAAGTTTAAGTCCTCCTAAATATTGCCTACCATGACTGGAATGTCTCACAGTAAGACCAACAGTAAGGAAAACAGTTATCTTTTTTTTTTTTTTTTCGATCCAAAGGTCAAATGTGGGAAACTTAATCCCTAATGCAAAGATGTTAGGAAGTGGAGCCTAATAAGAGGTGCTTAGGCCATGAGAGCTCTGACCCTCATGAATGGATTAATTTTGTTATTGTGGGAGAAGGCTGGTTATGGAGAGAGTAGATTTGTTATAAAAGTGAGTTTGGCTCTCTTCTTCTCTCCCTTTTGCCCTCTTTCGCCCTTCCACATTCTGCCATGGGATGACAGCACAGAAGGCCTCACCACATGCTGGAACCATGTGCTCTTGGACTGGACTTTCCAGCCTCCAGAACCATGAACTAAATAAACTTCTACTAATTATAAATTACTCATTCTCAAATATTCTGTTAAAGCAGCAGAAAACGGATTGAGACACAGCCCCCACCAGTTCTCTATCACCAATATTCTTTCCAGTTCAGAAGTCTTGTCATGTTATCTCCCTACATAAAAAGTTTCAATAGCAATCTGTTGACTTGAGGCAGTTTCCCCCAAACATCATTCATTTATACTTGTTTATGTACCAACTGTAACACAATTGGAGGGAGGGCGTATTGGGAATTGAACCCAGGGCTGCTTTACCACTGAGCTACCTCCCCAGCCCTTCTAATTTTTTGCTTTTAAGAGAGGTTCTTGCTAGGTTGCTGAGGGTCTCACTAAATTGCTGAGGCTGTCTTCCAATGTACAATTCTCCTGCCTCAGCCTCCCCAGTCACTGGGATTATAGATGTGTGCCACCATACTCAGCTGGAACACCATATATTTAACATTTTGTGTATCAGTTGAATTGGTTTTGTTGCTAAGCCTCTTCCTAAATGATAATATGAAAAGTAATGCATAGGATGTAGGGGTTAGGCATTTTTTTATAATGCCTATTAAATTCATTAACTACCAAAAAACAAAGACAAAAACAAAACATTGGTCTGTGTGTCATTTAAAATCTTATCGCTTGCCATCTATTTACACTTTGGAGAAATCTGTTCTTGGGATAATTATCAGATGCCTCAGTTTGGTCTTGAAGTACCCTGGAGTTTGCTGGTGATTTCTGCTGCAGTTGTCTTTTTTTTTTTTTTTTT
>CM053409.1:58599081-58622231 GCA_028644305.1 Xerus rutilus
GGAGAAATGCAGGAACTCTGGATGCAGCAGCGGGGAGGGGGGAGGAAGGAAAGGGAAATGGGAATAGTAATGATGATTGATCGAATGGGTCATTACTACCCCTGGTGCATGTATGAAGACACAAATAGTGTGACTCTTTATGATTTGCAACCAGAGAAATGGAAAAACTGAGCTCTGTTTATGTACTATGACTTGAAATACATTTAAATAAAAAAAAAAATAAATAAAAATAAATGTCACCTTGGGGAAGTTGTCCTGGCCTGGGTCTTGGTAGCAGCCTCCTGTGCTTATCCCTCTCTTAGAGCATATTTCCTAAAGTGAGGCAGCTTGTTCACATGCTTGCTCCTCCAACTGAACACTGTACATTCTTTCTGGGGTACAAGATTATTTTTATTTGCCATAATATTTCTAGTATTTAGTATCAGACATTCAAAAGCAATTTGTGCAATGAATAAAAAGAGCAAATAGGGCTGGGATTGTGGCTCAGCGGTAGAACGCTTGCCTCGCATGCGTGAGGCTCTGGGTTTGATCCTCAGCACCACATACAAAGCAATAAAATAAAGACATTGTGTCCATCTACAACTAAGAAAAAAAATTTAAAAAAAAAGAGCAAATATTTGAATTTCTTAATGGAATGAATATTCCTACATCGAGCACATTGCTTGATATATACTAGGCATTCAAAACATATATATACATATATATGTGTATATATGTGTGTATCTATATAAACATATTTTTTTACACTGGGTATTGAGCCCAGGGGTGCTTTATCACTGAGCTACATCCCCAGTCCTTTTTGTTTTTTATTTTGAGACAAGATCTCATTAAGTTGCTAAGGGTCTCACTAAGTTGCTGAGTCTGGCCTCAAACTTGTGGTCCTCTTGCCTCAGCCTCCTAAGTTGCTGGGAGCACAGGTATGTGCTCCAAACATCTGGCTTCAAAACATATTGTTGGGTAATTGAAAGACATAAGAGCTGATCCTCATCCAAAAAACACTGTCTTTAAAAAAAAATTATTTGAGTGGTCTCAAATTCCAATGTCTTTGCTCTATGTGGCACTATTCTCCCCTTTCTGTCCAGGAAGCAGTCAGAAACAAGGTTAAATGTGTATCTGTGGCCTAAGAAACTTTTGGTCCCTCCATAAGCAAACCTACCATGGCAGAGGGGCGGTAGGAAAAGACACAGCACAGCACATTTTAAGTGTTTCTCTTACTTAGTGTATAGTAGTTATAAATATTAAACATTTGAATTTGTATTAAAACCTACATTTCATGTGTGTTTCCAGTACATTTAATGTTATGAACGCTATATATTCAGATTTTAATGCCATTATCTCCCTTTTCTGAGGTTCTAGAATACATCTTGTTATTATTATGTTTCTTATTATTTTTTAAATTTTTTGGTACTGGAGATTGAACCTGCAGGTGCTTTACCACTGAGTTACACCCCCAGCCCTTTTTATTTTTCATTCTGAGACAGGATATTACTAAGTTGCCTGGGCTTGCCTCAAACTTGAGATCCTCCTGCTTCAGCCTCCTCGTAGCTGGGATTACAAGCATGTGCTACCATGCTTGGCAATTAATGTTATTTTTGAGATTGGTAGCAAAAATGTTTTTTACGGGGCTGGGATTGTGGCTCAGTGATAGAGCGCTTGCCTCGCATGCGTGAGGCACTGGGTTCGATCCTCAGCACCACATAAAAATAAAAATAAAATAAAGATATTGTGTCCATCTACAATTAAAAAATATTTAAAAAAATGTTTTTTACAACAATGAGTGCTAAAGGAGTACATTGTAAAGATTTTTTACAGTAACTAAATTTTATCCCAAAATTATATTTTTATATTCTGTAACAGTTTTACTGTCTGGCATCTGGAGGAATGTGGTATTTAGGGGTTGAGATTCCAAATAACTGATGTTTAATTTTATAAATACCAAAACATTAAAACACAAAAAGAGGGGCTGGGACTGTGGCTCAGTGGTAGAGCGCTTGCCTTGTATGCGTGGGGCACTGGGTTCGATCCTCAGCACCACATAAAAATAAACTAAAGATATTAAAAAAAAGAAAAACACAAAAAGATGAAAACTTTTCCAGTATACTGCACATTTCCTTGGCTTTTTAAACAAAATGCTCCTAATGTTAACAATCCTTGCTGTCTTAGGGTTTTCCCTATGGATATCAGTTATTTGGATGAAATATGTTTGTGCTAGAGAAATGCATGCAGGGATGGACATGTGCAGACAGATGATATGTGGTCTGAGGCTAGATGAATAGTGACAGTGAAACCTATATTTACAAACAAAACAAAACTCCACATCAGATGATTTTTTAACTTTCCTATACCACACCCCAGCTTCTGGCCATTTTATTTTTGGTAAGGGAAGAATGTGGTTTATGTGCTGGGCGTGGTGGTGCCTGTCTGTAATCCCAGCAGCTTGGGAGGCTGAGGCAGGAGGACTGCAAATTCAAAGCCATCTTCAGCAACTTAGTGAGGAGGCCCTAAGCAACTTGGGAGATCCTGTCTCTGTCTCTAAATAAAATATAAAAAAGGGCTGGAGATGTGGCTCAGTGGTTAAGACCCTTGGGATCAATCCCTGGTACCAAAAAAAAAGTGGTTTATGTAGCTGAATGATATTCAAGAAAGTTCAAAATGGTTGTCTTTTAGGAAACACTAATTAGTGAAAGAAAAAATAACACACAACTGGGCACACTGTTGCACACACCTGTAATCCCAGCTACTCAGGAGGCCAAGGCAGGAGGATCACAAGTTGGAGGCCAGTCTGGGTAGTAACAAGACCTTGTCTCAAAATAAAAAAATAAAGAGGGCTGGAGATATAGCTCAGTGGTAAAGTGCCTCTGGGTTCAATTTCCAGTACTGGAAATAATAATAAGAAAAAGTAGAACAGTCTCCTCCCACGAGAAGGTTATCTCCTTCAGGCTGATGCTATCATTTCCTTCACTTCCATTGCTGTAGGTAACTTTCACCTGATTTCCAATTTGCATTTGCTTGTCACCCTTACTCCATCATGTTCTATTCATGCAGTGTGGTTGCTTTCGTGAAAAATCAGTTAGTGAATAAAAATGTAAAGTTTACCTCAACCCCATCCCTTCAATCTTTGTCCTAAGGTGTCTTGACCTTTCCCCCATGTTTCCTCTGTCTCCCTCTAAACCATAGTTCATAGCTGATGGACTTTAGTACAACTCAGTACCTCTTTTACCCTTTTGTGGTAACTTTTGTCACCCTTTGCACATAGTTTTTTTTTTTTTTTTTTTGTGGTGGTGCTGGAGATTGAAGCCAGGGCCTTGTGCATGCAAGGCAAGCACTCTACCAACTGAGCTATATCCCCAGCCCACACATGAGTTTTTAATAAATATTTAAATTAAATTTTGGCAGGTAGGAAGATGGTCATTTTTTTGGGAAATAAGCCCTCCTTCTTTTCTATGTTGATTTACACAGTTAGGGGTAGTAATAGGGTAGTTTTAATATACTTTGGTTAAGTCCAGAATTTTGACATCCTTTTTTAATTTTAATTTTTTATTTTTTGGTGGTGGTGGTGGTTGTTGTGGTGCTGGGATTGAACCCAGGGCCTCACCCATGCTAGGCAGGTATTCTACTACTGAACTACATTCCAGGCCCTGACAGGCTTTTAATTCAAATTATATGAAGATAGGAAAGTAAGAAAGAAAATTTCATTTCTGCATTATATCACACTATCTTGGCAAAAAGCAAATGTATGCAATCTTTTTTTTTCTTTTGATGATGAGGTCTCATTAGGTTGCTCATCCTGACCTTAAATTCCTGAGCTCAAGTGATCAGTTTTCCAAGTAGCTAAGACTACATGAGTGTGCCATCGCATCTGACTTAAAGGTGTAACATCTTTGAAAGCTCTAGCATGATAAAAATTTCCAGTTGCCATTATTTCTATTTTATGGAAAACTACAGCTTCAATATATAAAGGAGTAATCAACTTGTCTTCATCTGGTTAAACTTTGGGAAAGAAGAGGTAAGCACTTGATTCCCTGGTATTTGCTGGGTAGAAAGTAGCAAACATCTTTACAATAGAACAATTTCATCAGCCTGATCAAATTATTCAGGCAAAGATCACGCTCAGAAATGAATATTCTGAACACTACTACATATTTTTTTCTTGCAGTTTAATTGCTTGATTTTTTCCCCTAGCTCCATTGAGCTATCCTCCACCTTCTTTTCATCCCTATGGCCAACATTCTCTAAGATATTTTCCCACCTAAATCCTATCCTATCTCTCATGCTCTTTTTGTTTTTGGAAGGTGGTACATGTGTGGGTTCTATTTTTTTGCTCTCACTTCCTTCTACTTGCAGGAACTTTTTTTCTCTATTGAATTTATGAATTTTATTTTTAGGAAATGTGGTTCATCACCATATTTATAATAGAACCAATAAGAACAATAATATCAATAACAAGCAGAACATGTAACCATGGGCCAGATATTATTCTAAATACTTTACATGTATAAACATTTGATATTCATAACTACCCATGGGTTTTTTTTTTTTTTTTTTGTGGTGCTGGGGATTAGAACCCAGGGCCTTGTGCATGCAAGGCAAGCACTCTATCAACTGAGCTATATCCTCCACCCAAGTAGCCATGTTTTATACATGAGGTACAGCAGCACAGAGGAGTTAAGGAACTGAGACTGCAAAGCTATAAAGTGGTAGAGTCAGGATTTGAACCCAGGGGGCTTCCACAGCAGACTAACTTCTAGGCCCTAAAAGAGATTATTCTCATACCATTGCTTTATTTTATTTTTCCTTTCCTGCTGATATAATCCTGGTCCTAGGCTTCACTTTAATTCATTCGTATGTTCTTGTATATCTTGTCTTTTCACTTGAATCTTCCCCTGTAACCTTCCAAATAATAGTTATCTCATAGCCAATTAAATGTAGTACAACCCAGTACCTTCCTTAGGTGCCTCTGAACAGTGGAGGACTATTCTCTCGGACTTAAGATTTATCTATGCTCTATATCCTAAGTAGGAGAGAGTAGGCAGTATGTTAGTTTTAGAATACAGTATAGTCATATCTTGGTAACTAGGGGGATTAGTTACAGGAACCTCTATAGATTTCAAAATCCATGGATGTTCAAGTCCCTTATGTAAAATGGCATGGTATTTGGACATAATGCATGCATACTCATATACTTTACATCATCTCTAGATTTCTTTTAATGTCTAATACTATGTAAATGCTTTGTAAATAGTTGTTATTCTGTAATGTTTGGGGAGTAATTATGAGAAAAAAAAGCCTGTATATGTTCAGTGTAGGCATATTTTTTCCCTCATTTTTTTTTTTTTTTTTTGATACTGGTGATTGAATCCAGGGCCTCTTGCATGCTAGACAAGAGCTACTACCACTGAGCTACCTTCCTGGGCCTTTTAAATTCTTTTAATTTTTTGAGACAGGGTCTTGTAAAATTGCCCAGGTTGGCAACTTGTGATCCTCCTGCTTCAACCTCCTGTATCTGGGATTGCAGACCTCTGCCACTGTGCCCAACTGCTCCTGAGCAATTTTTTTTTTTTCCCTGATACTGGGGATTGAACTTAGGAACATCTTACCACTAAGTTACATTTCCAGCCCTTTTTAAATTTGAGGCTGGTTCTTGCTAAATTGCCCAGACTGGCCTTAATTTTGTGATCCTCCAGCCTCATATTCCTGAATCACTTTACAGGTATGTGCTATGTCTGGTTCTGAATATTTTTAGTCACTGGTTGGTTGAATCCACTGATGTGGAACGCACAGATATGGAGGACTAAATATATATCAGCAATGTGAAACAGGAACTCAGGGGAAGGTGTCCTGGGCAAAGAGGGCTCTCAAGAACAGGAAAACCTCTTTTTTCTGGTGAGAGTGGGAGCGATGAAATGTAGTGGAGGTAGACTCCTATGGCGGCGGAGGTGGACTCCTATGGCGGTGGAGGTAGACTCCTATGGATCAATTTCTGACAAGACGACGTATTAGAGCTCTGCAAAAAGAAGCCGATGTTCTTCAGCTAGAACTAGTCTTGACAAATGGCTTGCGTTGCAGGCAGCCACATGGGCAGAGGGGACAGTATACCACATACTCTTGGAGCCTCAGAGTCCCAGGAAGTTTAGAGGATGGTGTTAGTACAGGAGAGACTGAATACCTGGTGAAGTCTCTGAGAACAAGAGATAGATATTCTTTTCCTAAAGAAGCCAGAGTGCCAAGACCGAGAGCACATTCCAGATGCAGAGTAGCGGAGGGACTCTTAGAGGTCCTGAAAATCTCCTAGCAGAGCAGTGGTGCCAACCCGCTGCAGGTTAGGCCACATCAGAGATGTGCTAATGGCTATGGGCTGAATCTGGTCTACAGATGTTTTGTCTGACATGATTTCATGTTCTAAAGAAATGGAACAAATTGTCAGCATTTAATATTTGGGAGAGTCACCTCAAAACTCAGATTCTTGATTTCTCTTGATTCCTGATCTTCATGTTCCCACTTGGAAACCTTCTGCTGGAAATGAGTCATGGCTTTGCCCTTTAGACTGGCTTGAGTTCTCTGCCTCTGCATAGTCCCTTTTTTTTTTGGTACTGGGGATTGAACTCAGGGGTACTTGACCACTGAGCCACATCCCGAGCCCTATTTTGTGTTTTATGTAGAGACAGGGTCTCACTGAGTTGCTTAGCACCTCGCCATTGCTGAGGCTGGCTTTGAACTCACGATTCTCCTGTCTCAGCCTCCCTAAGTGCTGGGATTACAGGCTTGAGCAACCGCGCCTCATCCCTTTCATTGTCAATTGTCATTACATCTGCTTCACCTATTCACTTTGCTTACTTGGCTTGTTGGATATTAAGTTTGCCACCTGTGGAAAGCATCCTGCGTAGGTTATTTTAATTTACATCCCTTCTCAAAAGAAATGTATAGATTCATTTAACAGGTGTTTCCTAGAGCCATTTCAAAAAGGGAGTTAAAAAAGACACAGACTATATGAATTTAGGTTTTATTTTTGTTTGGTACTGGAATTGAACCCAGGGGTGTTTTACCTGAGCGACATCCCCAGACCTTTTTGTTTTATTTTTATTTGTTGATGGATCTTTATTTTATTCATTTATTATTTATATGTGGTGCTGAGGTTCGAATCCAGTGCCTCACGCATGCTAGGCAAGCGCTCTACCACTGAACTACAGCCCCAGCCCCTTTTTGTTTTATTTTGAGACATGGTCTCATTAAGTTGCTCTGGGCCTCGCTAAGTTGCTGAGGATGGCCTTGAACTTGAGAGCCTCCTGCTTCAGCTCCTCAACTAGCCAGTATTACAGGTGTGCACCACTACACTTTGCAATATTTCAAGCAATTTTATAACTTACCCATGAGGGCTGTGTTTCTTTACAGGGACAGGTAATGCGATCTCAACAAAAGGGGCCCGAGTGCTTGTTTACAAGCACACAAAAGAAAGTATGATTTGGGGAGAGAGTATACATCCTATTCAGAAGTCAGTTTGGGGGATAGAACCCCCCTCCTTTTTTTAAAGAAAAGGAGCCGCATAGATAAAAATCTATTATTGACAGCAGAAACAAGCCAGGTGTGGTGGTCCACACCTGCGATACCAGCTACTTGAGAGGTTGAGGCAAGAGGCTTGCAAATTTGAGAACAGCTTGGGCAACTTAGCGAGACCTTGTTTTAAAATAAAATAAAATGAAATGAAATGAAATAAAATAAAATAAAAGAGTTGGGGATGTAGCTCAGTGGTACAGTGCTTGCCTAGCAAGTATGAGGCCCTGGATTCAAGCTCCAGAAAACAAAAACAAAACAGCAAAAATTAAAAAAAAAAAGTGATAATGCTGGCAAGAAGGGGAGAAACTAGACTTCTCATACATTGTTGGTGGAATGGAAAGTAAGAGTCATGCTGGAAAATAGCACAGCAGTTTCTTTAAAAACTAAGTATGCATTTACCATACACTCCATATGCTCTATCAATCACACTCTTAAAAGAAGCATACATTTAAGTATACACAAAAACCTATATTTAGGGACTGGGGAGGTAGCTCAGTGGCAGAGTGCTTGCCTAGCATGTGTAACGCCCTGGGTTCAATCCCCAGCACTGTTGAAAATAAGCAAACAAAAGCAATAACTAGGGCTGGGGTCGTGGCTCAGTTGTGGAGTGCTTGCCTTGCATGCGTGAGGCGCTGGGTTCGATTCTCAGCACCACGTGTAAATAAATAAATAAAATAAGATCCATCAACAACTAATAAAAAAAAAAGCAATAACTATATACAAATGTTTATAGTAGTTTTATTTGTCATAGCAAAAACCCTGGAAACAATCTAAATGTATCTCACTTGGTGAATGGATGAACAAACCCTGGTATATCCATACAATGGAATAAAAATAAATGAATGTTTGATATATGCAACATCTTAGATAAAACTCAAAGGGCCGGGGGTGGTGGCATACACTTGTAATCCCAGAGATTTGGGAGGCTAAGTCAGAAGACCACAAATTCGAGGCCAGCCTTAGCAATTTGGCAAGGTTCTAAGCAACTCAGTGAGACCCTGTCTCAGAATTAAAAAAAAAAAAAAAAAAAAGGGCTGGGAATGTAGCTCAGTGGTGAAGTGCCACTGAGTTCAATCCTCAGTGAAAACAAACAATAACCCCTCCCCTAAAAAAAAAAAAACCAACAAACTCAAATCAAAGGTATTGGTTTAAGTTCTAAACTTCAGTCTCAAAAAGTTACAAGTTCCTTTTATTTAACGTTTTTTTTGAAATGACAAACCTATAGAGATGGAGATCAGATTAGTAGTTACTAGAGGATAGGGAGAGAGTAGGAAGGGGATTTATGAATACAAAAAGGTAGGGATATTTTCCCCCTATTCTGAGGATTGAACCTAGGGGCACTTTACCACTGAGCTACATCCCCAGCTCTTTTTAAAATACATTTGGAGACAGGGCCTCGTAAAGTTGTCAAAGATGACCTTGAATTTGTGATCCTCCTGCCTCAGCCTCCTGAGAAACTGGGATTATAGGTGTGTGCCGCTGTGCCCAACAGTTAAAAGCAAGTTCTTTTGAGGTGATGGAACAATTCTGTGTCTTCATCATAGGAGTAGTTACATGAGTATATACACAGGATAAAGCTGTATTTAATTACACACACAAACGCATACGCAGAAGTATGTAGGTTAAAAAAATAAAATGAGGGACTGGAGTAGTGGCTCAGTAGTACAACACTTGCCTGGCATGTGTGAAGCCCTGGATTTGATCCTCATGTATAAATAAATAAATAAAAAAGATCCATTGACAACTAAAATATATTAAAAAAATAAAATTAATACTGAGAAAGTTCTGAAGTCCAATTGACAATAATGTGTCATGGTCAATTTACTAGTTTTGATGTCTTTTTGGAGCCTTGTAAGACATTACTGATGGGGGAAGCTGGGTGAAGGGTAGATGAGACTGTACTATTCACCACTTCTTGTAAATCTCTCTTTATATATATGTTTTTTTTTTTTTTTTGTACCAGGAATTGAACCCAGGGACATTTTACCACTGAGCCACATCCTCATCCCTTTTTAATATTTTAGAGACAGGGTCTCACTGAGTTGCTTAGGGCCTAAGTTGCTGAGGCTGGCTTTGAACTCTCAATCCTCCTGTCTCAGCCTCCCAAGCCACTGGGATTACAGGTGTGCGCCACCCAGCCTGGATTGTGAATCTACATTAAAAGAATGAAGGACACAAAGAAAGTAAAACAAAGTTGAATGAATGTAAATGCCTAAGGCTGGTGTTTGGGGAAGTTATCAAGAAAAATGTGGGTAACAAACTGGGGCTGAGAACGAGTTCCACAAGTTGAAACTATTCAGTGCCTCAACTGGCTCCTCACCATCACATCTGCTGTCACAACCACTATAGTGCTCCTTATTCTGCCCATTTTAGACAGTTGACAGTTGTCCCTATTCTTAGCTATGATTTGGGGCAGAAAACTAGATTTATTCCTAGTGGAAACAAATCAGTCTTAGCCCCAGTGGTGTCATCTCCAGGACTTCAGCCCTTTTTAGTTATTAGTTTCCCCACTGCCTAATACTGAAAGTCTGATTCTTTGCTGCCAGAGGGGTTTTTTTAACATCTGAATTTGATGCAACTGCAGATGCTAGAAGTTGCCAGAAGGCTGTCCTCCAGATAACTGTCCCTTGCTCTAGTTTATATCACTGTTTTGTTGCAATTAGCATACAGAATATGCACTGTCACCTTATTAAAATTTATATTTTTTAATGGAGAAAGCACATGGAAAGTTGATTGTGGAGCTGTGGCTTATCTTTGCTCTTCTTAGTTACCTGTGTCTAAATTAAGCTGAACCTCTGGGCCTCAGCTATTTCTAAACAGGCATCACGATTTACTAAGGTTAATGCCTGGGGGAACATTAACCTTGCAGACAGTAATCTAATTCAGTGTCATCACAAGTGCATAATGCGGGAGTTTGGAGTTTTGCCAAAAAGCACTATTCAAATGAACATTCAGTTGGCAAGGGGTGGGAAGGTGGGTGTGGACCAGGGAAGAATTCTAGAAAAGGTTATACACATATTTTAATGCCTTTCCCCTCAAAGATGATGTATAAATATTGTAGAGATTCTAAATAAAACCTTCATCTTATTAAGAAATTTCATCCCACAGAAAGTTCCTGATACTCATAATCATTCAATATTCACTAAGCATCTTTTATTTTACCTGAGTGACTTTGTGCTAGGGTGAGGACACAAAGATGAGTAATTGCAAGCCATTTCAGTACAGGCAAGCACCTGAGGGCGCCTAATACATGTTAATAAAGGTACCCCTTAAGGAGGTCACAATTCGACGAAGGTCACTTAAAGGGCCCGAAAGAATGAGACAGCTGTGCAATCCTAGCTCTGTAGAGACTTTTGCAGCTATACCGTCCAAGTTTTGGGTTTCAGATGAAACAAGCAAGAAATACTGTAAGACCCTGCCCAAGAGGGTCCAGGTCCAGGTCCAGATCTCTTAATCTTTCTCTGCTCACAACCTGCATCTCAGTTTGCAGACACTAACAAGGTTGAAGAATTTCAAGGGCACAGGGTTGCATCCTCCGGAAAAGAGAGATTTTGAGGGTGGTGGGGAAGAAGGTTAGGTAAGAGGATAAACGAAAAATCCAAGAAATTCTGGCCGACAACCTTTCACCTAGGTCCTCGCCCCTTCCACTTCCCGAGGCTTGAAATCCTCCCGACTCTTAAGTCCTCCACTTCTCCGGACGCCAGGAACAGACTGAGGCTGAAAGGGGGGTACCCGCCTCTAAAAGTTTTCCTCAGTTCCGATCTTTTTCAAATCGCTTTTCTACCGGGCTCAGCAGGGGGGACCTGAGGTTCGAGGCCAGTTTCTCCGGCCACGCAGAGCTGGTGACACGCAGGCGCCGGAATCCAAGCCACGCTGGGTCTTCCAGCCAGGTCTCCGCGCCAGGCGAGGGCGGGCGCCGCAAATCTCTTCCCGTGTACGGGGCTTCCCACAATGCATCGCGCCGGCAGTGGCGGCGACCGCGGCGGCGCTCTAGCCGCGGCATGTCTGCCTCTCTACTGCTCTGGGAGGAGGAAGAGAAGGAGGAAGAGGAGGAGGAGGAGGAGGGGGAGGAAGAGGAGAAAGGCGCAGGGGTGGGAGCTGTTGCCGAAGCTGCCACAGTAAAAGTTCTCCCCCCTCCCCCCTTCCCCTCCTCTCAAGGCCCCAAGGAAGGTTGAAGCTGCCACCGCCTGCAGTCGGTGACCGCGCGACTCGGCGCCTGCCCGCGGTAAAGCGCTCGGCCTGGCAGGCCCCGGCCCGGGGGAGGGCGGGGGAGGGGGAGGGGGCGGCGCGCGGGGGGAGCGCGCGGCGGTAACGGCCTGACCCTGGGGGGAGCGAGCCATGGCGAGGAGGGGGGCGGCCCGGGGACTGACCCGCCGAGGCCGCGGGGAACGGAGGGGCTGGCTGGGGGACGGGAGGAAGCAGGGCGCGGATGGTGGGTTGGGGGGTGTAGAACGGATAATGACGGGGGTGGCAGAGGAGAGAAGGCGGCCTCCGAGGCCTGACGGGGGTGTCAGAGATAGAGAGAAAGGTGGAATGCGCGCCTGCGGAGGCCACAAGGGTGCTGGGTGAGGGTGTAAGAGGCCGGGGAGACACCAGGTCTCTGTCCACCGTGCCTGGTGCAGTGCTTTATGCACCGCAGGCCTCAAGTCACTGTCGGTGCCCGGGTGTGCTCTTTGGTAGAAGGGAAGGGCAGGGGTTGGAGAAAAGGGAATGCTAGCAGGATACATAGTGGGAGTGTGAAAAGGGGGGAGAGAGGCCGGAGGGAAGATGCCGGATAGGTGGAGGAATGCAGGGGGTGGCTGTGGAGGAGTCTTGAGGATACTGGGGGTTGTTCATTGTGCAGATACCTTAGGTATTTCATTATGGAAAGAACTGAAGCGTTTCTAAGGCAAGGAAAGAAGGGATATAGGAGTTTCCGCGAATAGAAAGGAGAGCGTTTGAAGCAAGAAGGAGTGCTAAATGTTAGAGAAGATGCAGGGAATGCATAATAAAATAGACAGCTGTGGCATAATTAATAAATGCTGGCCCAAGGACTAAAGAGTTATTTCAGATGGGCCAGGGTGGCCTAGTTCCGGACCTGTTTGGGCTCTTCAGTAGATGACATCTGGTAAGTGTGGTTCCGGGCTGTGGTTGGGGTCACTGAGAGTTATAGTTTGGTCTGAGACATTTTGGTCCTGCACCAGTGAATATGAAAACCTCTGAAACGGACCTTGAGAAAGAGCCTAGCCTATGGGAATTCTTGAGGCATGGAGTTTAGATTTTTAACAAATTGGAAGTATTGTCACATCAGACTGGATGAACACTATCCTAGGAAATGCTGTAATAGAAATTACTTGACTTGGCGGTTTTCTTCTTCACTGCCCAGCTTTATCTGGTCCAGTGGAGCTTGTGCCTTATTATTCAGCCTGGATTGCAGTACATAAGATTATAATTGATGGTGGGGGGAGTCCGTTTATAGTGGCCCTTTGGAGGTTCCATTTGTTGCTCAAATGTGTCTAGTATGCTGAATTGGTTCTCATATGGTGGGAGATCTTTTGCTATTCACACAAAGTTCCTGTTGTACTCTCACTAAGGCATGGTGGTATTGGAGAAAACAAATCTGCCAGCAAAATGTGGGCATGCAGAATGGAGGATCTAGAATATCTGTTTTGGTCTTAGGTTGTAAGTTCAGATCTTGATATAGTGAAGTCTAGAGGAACCTGAAGAGACTGGATGCTTCTAGAGCCAGGTTGGAGGGACAATTAGAATCTCTATGTCAGGAAATGAATCAGGCTCTCTCTGTTGGATTTGCTGAGCCCACACCAGACCTGATTTCCAAGAGGGAATTATAGGCAAGAACCATGCTCTTAAAGTTTACCTGAATATTATTCACCTTTTGTTATTAAGAGAAACTGTATACATATTATGTTGAACAGAGGATAGTAAGCACGTTAAATGTGAATTTATTTATTTTTAATGGAAGTCTAAGGCGAGGAAATTAATGGGGAAGATGGGAGGGGAAAATTCAGTCACACATTACTTTAGCAAAAATTTCTAAAGAATGAAACTAATTTAGGGTTAGGTTGGAGAGAGACTTTCATTACAAATTTTCTTATAGAAAAATCCAGGATTATTTTAAAAATTATGAAAAGTTTCAGTTTATTTGGATTTACTCACTTTTTAAAGGACTTCCTTGTGTTACATAGTACCTATTTTTACTGTCATCACAGTGTGAGAGGGTCAGTTTCCCTTCCCTTCTAATACTGTATATTATCTTTTTTATTGTAATTATGATGCACTTAAATATAGTATGTTAGTTTTTTTGTCTTACACTATGAAATAATACATGTCTCATAAAAATTGTTCTTAGGGAACTTAGAATGAAAAGCAATAGCCCAGTCTTGCCTCTCCATTGTGGTTCTGCTTTCCATAGGCTACTACTTCCAAGCATTAAGTTTTGTAGTTCTTTTCATGCTTTTCTCCGGGTCTCTGTGTAATATGTGTATACCATCATTTTTTGATTTATCAAAATAATGTTATCAAGGAGTCATTCTTCAATGAATAAAAAGGGATTTTTTTGGGGTGGGTGTGGGCGGGTGCTGGGGAATGAAGCTGTACCACTGAGCTATACACCCAACTCTTTGGGGTTTTGCTAAGTTGCCCAGGCTGACCTTGGAACTTGTGATCATCCTGCCTCAGCCTCCAGAGTAGCTGGGTTACAGGTGTGCACCACTGAATCTGGCAGTGAATGAAAAGGATTTGTTATTGATATCTTCCTTTTCCTTCTCCTTTTTTATCTTTATAGTTATTATTTTAGTCCTTTTATTTGATGTCCTATATCTTTTTTTAAAAAATCTTTATTTTATCTATTTTTATGTGGTGCTGAGGATGGAACCCAGTGCCTCATGCATGCAAGGCAGGTGCTCTTCCTCTGAGCCACAATCCCAGTCCCTGTGTCTTATATCTTTAAATATTATGCTTGAACCTTGATTTTAGAGCCCAACAATTTAAGGCTGTATCTCTGGACTTCTCATTGTGTTAGATTAGGATTTAGATTAGCAGGGCCTGAAGTAGAGAGAAGCATTTAGAATTAGGCTGAAAATCTTGGGTGAGATGATAAAGGGGAGTTTGGATGGACCTTTAAGGAAGACTGCCTTGTAGAAAAGAGTATCTTTGGAGCATTAGATATGCTGGTTAGAGGTGATGAGGAGGTGCTTGACAGTGGAAATTATTAATCTTGGAATTAGTTACCGGGTTGCAGTATTCTTTGATAGTCTTGTGGAGAATTTCAGTGCATGAAATCTGGAAAATTATTAAAATGACCACTGAATGTTCTTTCTAGGCTTCTGTGGCTCTTTGCTTTTGTTTTTGTTTTTTGTTGTTGTTCTGGGGATTAAACCCAAGGTTGCTTTACCACTGAGTTACATCCCCAGCTCTATTTTTTTGAGACATGGTTTCACTAAGTTGTTGAGAGTCTTGCTAAATTTTGAGTTTACCTCAAACCTGAGATCCTTCTGCCTCAGCCTTCCGAATTGCTGGGATTATAGGCATGAGTTACAGTGCCTGATTTGTATGGCAGTTCTTCCTTTTTTCCTTTCCCTTTTCTTTCTTTCTCTCTCTCTCTCTGGTTCCTGTGCTGGGGATTGAACCCAGGGCCTCATGTATATGAGGCAAATGGCCTACTACTGAGCTACATCTCCTGCACTTTTTAAATTTTATTTTGCAACAGAATCTTGCTAAGTTGCCCAGACTGGCCTCAAACTTGGGATCCTGCCTCAGTGGTCTCAGGCAACTGGGTTTGCAGATGTGTACTCCTGCACCCTGATTGATTCCTGTTTTTAGGAAGGAATGGATTGGTATGAAGAGTGTGTGTGTGTATTTGTGTGTGTTGGGGGTGTGTGTGTAAGGAGAGAGGACTAGGGAAATATGATAAGGTGAGAAGAATGAGGGATAGGGATTCTGGAAGTAGTGATAATTTGGGGGGATGCTGAAGGACATTTCAACATCGTTGATGTGCAGGAGATTTACCTTACGGTGAAACTGGTAGTTAAAGGAAGTGAGCATATTTCAGTCACTAATGCAATGAGAATGTAGTGGAAAAACTGCTGCTCATAGAGTCATAAAGTATTTGTGTTCTTGAAAATTTGTGTATGAGGTCCATTGGGATGGATATTGGGAAAACAAAGATAATGCTCCACTTCTTTTAGGAAGTCTTGTTTAAGTAATTGCACCTCTTGAAAGGATTCTTGATTATTTAACTACTGAGCTACATCACCAACCTTTTTCTTTTCATTTTGCAACTGGGTCTCTATAAGTTGCCTAGGCTGACCTTGAATTTGTGATCCTCCTGCCTCAGCCTCTCGAGTCCCTGGGATTACAGATTCTTTGGGGATTACAGGTGGGAGCCACCTTGCTTTATGTTCTTATTCTTAGTAACAATGGCGTTCATATGTAGATTTGTGCTGCTAAATTTTGTATTTGCTTGTGGGAATTATCCTCTTTGTTTTGCAAGTGATAACTAGATTGTAATTTGCTCTAGAGTTGAGACTATTTAATCTCTGGGGGAAACTCAACAGCTTGATTCTTAAGTGTTTAATAAATAACCTGTTGAATGACTGCTAGAAGGTAGTGTTCACTGTTAGTGATAATAGTTGGACTGTGAAATTACTGAGTACTCTGGGAGTATTGTGGACAAAAGTGTGTGTGAGAGAGTGAAGACAGAAAGGATATTTGATTGGAGGGTTGCTAGATTAAGGGGAGAAGACAGAATGGAATAGAATCGAATTGTAATAATCCTGCAAATACATCAAATGGGTAGTAGAATCAAAAGGTCTTTTCTAACATATGGCTTATTTAATCTGAAGTAAATCTGGTCTGCAATGGGGCACTGGTTTAGTTTGGATTTTATCTCTAAATGTTTTAAGAATCAGCCTAAATACATTTTTAGGATAATAAAAAAAATTAGATTGCTAGGTGCAGTGATGCACTCCTATAATTCCAGCTACTAAGGCAAGAGGCTTGCAGCTTCAAGGCCAAACCTGGCAATTTAATGAGACCCTGTCTCCAAAGGGGGAAAAATAGGTTGGGGGTGTAACTTAGTGGAAGAACACCTGTCTAGCAGGTGTGACGCTGGGGTTGGTCCCCAGTACGGAAAAAAGTCAGATGAAGTTTTTTTCACTCCTCGAATTGATAATATTTACATTATTTTAAGAGAGAAAAGCAGTTGTGAAGTAATTCACTAACAGTATAAGATTTCAGAAAATTGACTTTTTAAAAAATATCTCCAGGTGAGAATTTTTTATATTTGGATAGTTATTTTCAATAGTAGTGTTGAGAAAATTTTTTGAACATCTCTTTGAATTACCTTTGAGCTTCTAGTGCTAATTTATACAATTTATTTATTGAGTACCTATTATGTGCTCTTGGAAGAGGGTACGTATAAAGGTGAGTAAAACATGGCTCCTATTCTTCAGGAATTTATAATTCCTCCAAGATGGCACATTTATAAATAATACAAGTCATTGTTATTTTGATATTGTCATTGTTGATCAATCTTCTTCTTAAACTATTTTTTTTTTTTTTACTTTTTAGTTGTAGATGAACACAATACCTTTATTTATTTTATGTGATGTTAAGGATTGAACCCAGTGCCTCACACATGTGAGGCAAGCACTCTACCGCTGAGCCACAACCTCAGCCCTGTTGATGAATCTTTTTACTTTGAAAGATTTTATTTTTAGCCATATGGTGGTGCACACCTGTAATCCTAGCTACAGTGGAGGCTGAAGCAGGAGGATTGAAAGTTTAAGGCCTAGGCAACATAGCAAAACTTTAAAAAAAAGATTGGAGTTTTGGATTTTTAGAAATGCTGAAGATCAATCAGTATCAAATAGAGTAAGTGAAGAGTAGTTTTACTTTAAAATCAGTCAAAAAAAAAAAAAAGGGAATGATTTCTTGGTTGACTTATTAATTGATTGTAGACAATACTCCCTAAGAGGAAGCTGGAAATATTTTGAGCAGTGGTCATGACTTCACATTAGTTAGGCACTAGATAAATGCTGAGTGTATCCGATGATTGGATGGATGGAGTAAATAAATGAGTAAGTGATAGCCTCCCAAGGTAACTTGTTTGAAAGAAGACCATGATGATTTGAATTATCTAAATAAGTTCTGGGCATGCTTATTAACAATTTCATTACTTTGAGCAAGATACTTCATGATTAAGTTCACAAATGAGTTTTACAGACACTTAAGTGCTGTAAGAGTTCAGAGAATGGAGAAATGAATATTTGCTAAGATTTGGGGAAAGACTTTAAGTGAACCAAACTTTAGCTAGATACTTACTTGACAGAATTCCTTTGGGATCTCAGAGGGAAACTAAATGGCTCCAAATTTCTCTTGCAGCCCTAGAATGAACCTAGAGTCTAGATCTATTTTTATCTAAATACTTTCTGCCTGTTTCATTTTAGCTATTCCTTCTGGTTTGTTTCTTTTCAAATTCGCATTTGTTGGGTAGATATTGAGCCCCTGCAATAACTGTGGGGTCTGTTTCCATCTGTGTCCAGTATAACTTTTAGTTTGTCCTGTTCTGAGTCTGCACCCTGTAAATTACTTGGTCTCTGCGAGTGAAAAGCATGAGTCAACTTGGCCCTGTTATCCTGGCATTTTCCTGCATGCTTTTCTCAAATCTGCTTTCTGAATTACTGAATAGAACAGACAGAACTGAGGCCATGTATCCAGTGGACACATGGTTTTTTGAACAAATGAGTGAATGAGAAGGTCTATGAGATAATTTAGGAGATCTGATTTATCTGCATATTTTATGTGAGATAATTTAGGAGATCTGAATTATCTATGTTTGTTGTATCTTTCATTCATTCATAACTTGACATTTTCTACACAGGACTTAATGGGGCTCATAAAAATATGCGCACTAAAAATGCATTGAAATAATTTGAGGAGGTCTAGTTGAAGAAAAAATGAAGAAGGCAAAATCTATCTAAAGACTGTAAGATTGCCAGGTGTGGTGGTACGTGCCTCTAATCCCAGCTACTTAGGAGGCTGAGGCAGGAGGATCACAAGTTCAAGGCCACTTAGCAAGAGTCTTTTAAAATGGGGGGAAAAGGAGGATTGGTGGTTTAGCTTAGTGGTAGAATGCTTGCCTGGTATGCTCAGGGCCCTGGGGGTCAATTATCAATTAAGACAGGTTGTTTCAAGGAAACTTTGAGCAGATGGAGTGTAAAGAGGATTATTTGAAAGGGCTATTTTGAGGAGGAAGATGGTAAGGCTGTTTGAAGGATATGAATTAACAGAAATTTGGAATATTTTAGAAATTATGTGATTTATAATTAAGAATTTCAGAAAATAAGGGGATGGGTCTTTAACAGATAATACATATTATATGCTGGGATGAGTTTTCTTAACACATAACACATATTAGTCATATGGAAAAGCATTTGTGCATAAATTGCTACACAATCATCACAAGTGTATCATAAAAAAATACCCAGTATTACTAAAGCTGTTTTAAATTTTTTTTTTTTTTTGGTTCTGGGGATCAAACTCAGGGCCTTGAACACACTAGCCTGTATTATTGAGCTACATCCTCATCCTCCCAATGTTTTAAGTTAAAGGGTAGAAAATGCATTTGACTAGGGGAGGAACCTGGGACTGCATTTTAGTGGCATAGAACCAGATTTTTAACTAGTCTTTGAAGGGCTAGATAGGTCTGACTGGCAAAGGTTATTTAAAGAGAGCATTACAATCTGAGGAATTTATTAGCATAAGTGAAACCTTGGATGTTAGAAGCCTAGGATCTAATGGGAAATGGTTAGTCTTTTTTTTTTTTTTTTTTAAACTATTACCTACAATAAGAAAAACAAGCCACATCTTCACCTAACATACATGTTTGAATGTGTGTATGTGTAAAACAAATTTTATATAATAACTGTCCTTAATACTATCCTTAATAGAATAACTGTCCTTACCATATTGGATGGTTGGATGTGCTTGGATGGTATTTATTCTTTTTTTTTTGGTGCTGGGATTGAATGCAGGGGCCCTTAACCACTGAGCCACATCCCTAGCCCTTTTTTGTATTTTATTTGGAGACAGGGTCTCGCTGGGGATTACAAGCATGTGCCACTATGCCCGGCTGGATGATATTTATTTTTAAAAAAGAAAAAAGGAAAGCAGAGCTGGCTGCAGAGTGGAGTTGGTGTTACCTATTAAACTGATTTCATGATCATCTGAGTAATTCATCACAACTGTAGTTTGGAACACAGAGTTCATGAATAGGACATAATATGATAGAAAGTAAAAAGAGTCAATTGGGGTTGGGTAGAATATGGATGGGATGACCTTGAAAGCTAAACCAAGTAGTTTGTATGTGATATGACATGATGTGCTTACTAAGCAAACAGAAGCTGGGTTTGAGTCTTAGACCTTCTGTTTACACAATCTATGATTGTAGTGAATTACTTCCTTTCTGATTCTCAGTTTTCTCATCAGGAAATTGGTAATCATTATACCTTCCTGTCAGAGGTTGTTGTGAGGATTTGAGGATTAAAGTATGTTAACAAAGGATTAAAGTATGTTAACATATATCATTAACGTATGGCTTTTGAGGACTATATATTGAACCCAGGGCCTTGTACATGCTAGGCAGGTAGGTATATGCTAGGCTCTAGCACTGAGCTATACCTGCAACCCCAGAAAACTTAATGTGACAATAGCTATACCATAAAGAATTGGGGCCAGTGTGGTAGTAGAGTAAGATTGGAGGTGAGAAGACCAGTTAGATTACTAGGGAAACTAAGAAGGGCTTGAATTAGCAGTAGGATTAGAAATGAGGGGATGGGATATGATTGGAGGTAAAGAGACTGGAAGATTGGAAAAATGACTGTAAATATAGAGTTGTGGAAAGATTCAAATGGCAATAACTGAAATTGAATTGCATTTTAGGTTAGTTTAGTGGGGTATAGTAGATTAGATAGTATAGTTTCTTTTATGTAATAGGTGCTCAATTATTTGTTGAATGATTAAATATGGAAACTGGAATGAATTGTGAGTTGAGACAGTAATGTATGGATATAAGAAGGAGGGGTTAGATTTCTAGGGTGTTTTCAGTGGACTGCCAGGATGTACTCTCATGGAATATTTTTGTACCCTTGCTGTGTTCAGGTTTTCATGGCATGCAATGTGAAGAATACATATTTATATATGAGAAAGTCCATGTTCTTCAGGGAGTTATCTGGGAACAAAATGTGGCTAATGACACAAATATTTTAGCAACTTTATCAGAATTGGCTTTGTGGAGAAACTGGGCTGTAGCTTAGGCATTGCAGGATAAATAGGATTGTAGTAGACAAGCTGGTGAGAGTTGGCATTCTAAGAAGTGATATGAGTGACAGATTCTGGATGTGTTTAGAGGTTGGTAGTTTAATTTAGCTATACTTTAGGGTTCGTTTTGAGAAATGAAGGGAAATTAAGCTGGAAAGTAGATGGAAGATCTCCAAAAAAGGGCTTAATTGGTTTTTAAACATTTACTTATTGAGATATGACATATACTAAGCGTACAAGTTAATGAGTTTTTTTTTTTGGTACCTGGGATTGAACTCAGGGGTACTCAACCACTGAGCCCAGCCCTATTTTGTGTTTTATTTAGAGACAGGGTCTCACTGAGTTGCTTAGCACCATGCCGTTGCTGAGGCTAGCTTTGAACTTGGGATTCTCCTGTTTCAGCCTCCCAAAGTGCTGGGATTACAGGCGTGCGCCACTGTGTCTGGTGTTTAATGAGTTTTTGTTAGGTGTATATTTATGTAGCCACCACCCAGCTTAATATATAGAATATTTCTAACATCTCAGAAGGCTCCCTTATGTATCTCCTCTAAGTTGATGTTTCCTATAACCCACAGGAACTATTGTTACCTCTGTGATAACCGAGTAATACTGTGTGCTTTTGAACTTAATATAAGTGGAACCATACTTCTCTGTGTCAATTTGTTTTGCTCAACATTATTCTGTCAGGTTGATCCATGTTACATATAATAGTAGTTCGTTCTTTTTTATTCCTCCTTGGGATTCCATTATGTGAATATACCACAATTATCCATTCCATGACTGTTGGACAATTGAGTAGTTTCTATTTTGAGGATGTCTAAGGAGTTTTAATTTGACTCAGGAGGCACTGGAAAACTATTAATGACTTGAGTGGGGAAATGAGGGAGCTTAAGAATGCCATCTGGTGACATTTTCATTTTTGTAATGAGGTGACCCTGGTAATTGGGAGACAAAGTTAGAAGGCTATGGCAAGAGTGTGAAATACTGAGGATCTAAGTTGGAAATGATGGTAATGGAAATAAAAGGAAAAGGATAGATAGGAAATACGGCAAAGAGCTGGGTGTAGTGGCGCATGTCTTTAATCCCAGCAACTTGGGAGACTGAGGTAGGAGGATCACTAGTTGGAGGCAGGCCTGTGTAACCTAGTGAGGCCCTGTCTCAAAATAAAAAAATAAAAGGACTGGGGATGTAGCTCAGTGATAAATGACACTGGTTTCAAAAACTAGTACTAGGAAAAAACAAAACAAAACAAAAAAGAAATACTTCAAAATACCTCAAAGAGCCGGGCACGGTGGCGCAAGCCTGTAATCCCAGCACTTAGGGAGGCTGAGACAGGAGAATCGTGAGTTCAAAGCCAGCCTCAGCAACGGTGAGACACTAAGCAACTCAGTGAGACCCTGTCTCTACATAAAACACAAAATAGGGCTGGGGATGTGGCTCAGTGGTCTAGTGCCCCTGAGTTCAATCCCCGGTACCCCCCCCCCCAAAAAAAAAACCTCAAAGAAAGAATTGGAAGGGACTTTTGAGAAACAGTGGAGAAAAGAAAATGGAGGTTCTAGGGCTTATAACCTGGGTGACTGAGGATTTTGGTGCCCTTAACAGAAATTAATTGGATTAGTTAGAACTATTTTGGTATTTTAAGACACATTGATCAGTGTGTAAGGCACCAATAGAAGTATCCGGGAGGAGTTATCTAGCTAGAGTTAAAAATACTGGATTGAAATTGAGGAAGGAGGTTCAGTAGAGATTTGGGAAAACGTACATAGAGTGATAATTGAAGCTACTAATTCTGGATTTGGTAGGACAGTGATGATTATGAAATTATTTGGACTGATAACTAAAGTGTTAATTGGAACAAGTAGTTGAATCTAGTTAAAAAGAAATCATATATTAAATTCCTCAGCAATATATGTAGATTGTAGTAGAGTGATGGTTTAAAGCTCATTTGGGGGAGCTGTTGGAAAATATCCATATGAAGAACAAAAACGAAGATGCATTGGTGAGGGATGAGATGCATTGGTGAAGGGTGAGGTGGAGGGGAACTATAGAAACAAAATTTAGGAAAGTACCTACAATTTGGACTAAGAAAAGAAGCAGTAGTTTTTTTTTTTTTTTTTTGGTACCGGGGATTGAACTCAGGGGCACTCAACCCCTGAGCCACATCCCCAGCCCTATTTTGTGTTTTATGTAGAGACAGGGTCTCACTGAGTTGCTTAGTGCCTCGCCATTGCTGAGGCTGGCTTTGAACTCGCGATTCTCCTGTCTCAGCCTCCCTAAGT
>CM053409.1:58622731-58635500 GCA_028644305.1 Xerus rutilus
TTTTAGGAGCTGAGGAAGGTCAGAATGTAGCAAGTTTTTTAGCCTCATTGTTGAGGTCATTGAGAATAATGACTGAACACGGGACAAAATGGAATTGAAATCAGTGGGGAAAAAGAGTACTCTGAAGTTTGGTAGATATTGCACAGGGAATAGTTTAAATGAGTAAGACGAACTGCAAAGCAGTTTTTTAGTGATAGAGTAACAATGGAAATGGCCCTGGGGAACACAAAGCAGTAAGACCTTTTATCAAGCTGAAAGATCAGGAGAGTGATAGAACTAAGATATGAGAGGAGCAGGCTTTCTAGAAAAAAATCAAGCTTGAGATGAGAGGAAATGGTCACAACAATCCACGTAAGAGATGATGAAAATCCAGATTGTTTTGTGGCCCAGGGATTGAGAGAAATAGATGGATTTGTTACATTCATCAGTTCTTTCAATTCCTAAATAATTCTTGCAGAAGCATAACTATTCATATATAATATATTGATATAAATTCAGTGTATTTCTTTTTTCAGCAGTGGGTATTGAACTCGGGGAGGTCTGTTACTGAGCTGCATTCCCAGCCCTTTGTACATTTTAAGATAGGGTCTTGCTAATTTGACCAGGCTGGCCTCAAGTTTGTGATCCTCCTGCTTCAGTCTCCTGAGTAGCTGGGATTACATATGTGTCACTGTCCCTGGACTTTTTATTATTTTAAATCTTGAGCCTTGTAACCTTAGGGTTTGAATTGTTTGTCATCTTCCATATACTTACCTTCATTGATGATATTTGAGACTTAGACCAGGCCTCTTAGTTTTTGGCTTGTGTCTCTGTTTCTAGACTGTAGCTTTTCCATTTCTGTAGTAGTGTTCATTTTTGTCAATCCTTGTCTTCCATTGCCTTTTCCTTTGTACTACCAAAGACTTGACTTTCAAGTGGGTAACTTGTGCCTTACTGTGCTCCCAGCAACTGGCATACATCTATTTATTTATGCTACTGGGGATTGAACCCAGGAGTATTCTACCACCGAACTATATCCTCAGCTTTAAAAATTTTATTCTAAGACAGTCTTGCTAAATTACACAAGCTGGTCTTGAACTTAAAATCCTCCTGAATTGCTAATCTTCCTGTCTCAGCCTCCTAAGTAGCTGGGATTACAGGCATACCCCACTGTGCCCAGCGCAACAGACATATTTAAACCATTAAGTGACCAATGCTGTATGCTATAATTTTCATTTTATATTTCTCACATGGTTAACTCTTTGATCCTTTGAGCAAAGAATACTTTTCCTGATCTTCCATGTTCAGTTCAGAGCTTTTGATATTCACATTTGAGAGAGAGAACATATGTAAGGCAGAAACATGAAGTGGCAATGAAGAAAATATGACAAGGCACATAGTGTTGGTGTTCCATCCTAGTGTAGCTTTAGTGCCAGCATCCTGCCTGTGGGAATTCATTACTTTTTTTTTTTTTCTTCCTTAACTTTTTCATCTGGTCACTCATCAAATTTTTTTTTTTTTTTAAATTTTTTTTTAGTTGTAGATGGACACAATGCCTTTATTTTATTGCTTTGTATGTGATGCTGAGGATCGAACCCAGGGCCTCACGCATGCGAGGCAAGCGCTCCACCACTGAGCTACAATCCCAGCCCTCATCAAATTTTAATAAGACAGAGTTTGAAGGCCCAAGAAAGCCCAGGGATGTTAACGTCTCAACTCAGAATTTTTTAAAGTTTTGGGTGTTGGAGATCCAACCCACGGCCTTCCAAGTGCTAGGCAAGCACTTTTACAACTGAGCTACACCCCCAGCTCTCAACTCACAAAATTTGGCTTAATATACAGCAGCCTTGCCTGAAGCGGTCTAGAATTGTTTCCAGGACCTGCCTCAGACATACTTGATCCTTGTGGAGTGGGTGTGTTCTGAATATTTAGGTGGATTGTGTGGCTTAGGCTAGTGATGGATATCTTAAGGTGTTGGGAGGGGTTATTTTAGAAATGGAGAGAGTTATATTTTAAATGATAACTATATTAATTTCACATAGATAATTGAGTTCATAAGACAGGGATTAGATGCTTTGAGCATCTAGGTTGGATATTTTCCTTGCAAATTTGAGAAGAGCCAATATACAAGGCATTAGAATGAAATACACATGTGGTGTTCTGTAGGGTCCTTGTAATGTGTGTTTGTCAAAATGTACACACTTGTATGTGTAGATACTCATAATGAGAATCTGTTCATTTGATTAGGTTATGTAATTAGTATTTAGGGGAATGGGCCTAGTAGTCCTAAGTTATGAGTGATTCAGATGAATTGTTAGAAAATTATTTGGAAAGATTTTGGTCATGTTATTGGGGTATGCTTAGGAAATGGATTTTTCAGTGACTAGTAGCCTCTCTCCAATAGTTTCACTAAATTTGAGGGCAGCTTGTAGTAAATTTGTGTGTTAAGTTATAAGGTGTTTGCTTTGAGGGAATGATGGAACAGAAGAGAAAAATACAGTGTTTGAAAGTTATGTATCAATTGATTTGGTAGGAGCTGATAAAAATAAAAGTTTGAAAGAGACTTTCGAATAGCCAAGTGGAGGATGTTATGGAATAAATTTATGAAGCTTGTTAGTATTAGAAAAGTAAATTTCAAAAGAGTAAAATGGAACGATGTTTTAGGGAAGACTTCTTTAGGGAAAAATGCAGCTTTTAGGTTAACAATAGGCCAGGAATAACTAAAATGATAAAATTAAGATATGGAGAAGTAAGCAGAAGAGGAAGGATTATGGAAGAAATTACTGAAAGACTTTGTTGTAAGCCTGTGTTACTACAGGGCTGTGTCCTGGCGTGTTGTGTTGGATACTACTTTTGATAACTGGTTTTGTAAGGAAGGGGGCTATGATTTGTAGGGGTGCAGATTTTTACCTAGGATCATTAATCGTCATAGTTTTATTTCTTAAGAAACCCGGGAAGTAGGAAGTCTGGTTCGGTGGGCTTTTAGCGTGCGGGATCGTACTAGCTGCATTAGCAGGACTTCCCTGGCGGTCCGCTGGGCAGCGGGAGGAACAGCGGCGCGGGTTTGGGCCCGAGCCCAGCCGAGTGGAGCTGGGTGGAGCCGAGCCCAGCCGAACTCAGACCAGCAGAACTAGTGGGCCTCCAGGATCCGCGCGCTTGCAGGCTCCCCGGGGCGCTCCATCAAGTGAGCAGGCTCTCGGCCCCCGCGGCCTGCGGCGGGGGAAGGTCTTTTGCTGAGAGTTCAAACAGACCTCCGCACGCGGCTCCCACGGCTTCCTTTTGTTGTGTTTGGGAGCGTGTGTGTGCGCAGGCGTGCGCTGTGTCGGGAGGCGGCGGCGGAGCGCTGAGAGGCAGGCGCTTTTCTGCGAAGCGTCTGGCTGGCGTGCCTGGGCCTGGGTTGGCGGTGGGGCCTCGCGGCCGCTGGACACCGAGTCTTCCGGGTCGGCCCCGCAGCCCGCTGTGAGATGGGGAACTTTGTGAGTGCTCCTCAGTGGCTAACAAGTGTCTGCCCGGCAGCTGGGCTGCTGAAGGCTAATGGACTCCTTCCTCTCCCCACCAGCTCTGTTCTTGTAAATCTTTTGGACTGTGTTGTGTTTACAGTTTTAGGGTCGGCAAAATGGTCTGGCCGGTAGCTTGGTCTACTAGACAAGTAGTTTTCTACTTGGAGTCAAGAACAAAACAGTGTGTTGTTCTGTCCTTATATTGGTTGCGCTAGTAAAACCTACAAGTCTAGTGGTTGGAACTGTTCTAAGGCCATTCCAGAATTAGGCTATGGGGCAGATTTTACTCTCCAGACTTTGTGAAGCACTTACAGTGCCGGGAAAGAACTACTTACATAGTAGACTAAAAGCTAAAGTTAGGAAATGCAAAGTTGAAGCTCTTCTCCACAGCTTGAATTTAAAGCAGGCTTTTGGTCTTACATAATAGTTATGACTTGTTTAGTTTGCATATAGAATTTTGCAAAACCGAGCATGGTGTGATTTTGGAAAACACATTTCTTATTGATTTTATAGAGGGAAATGGTAAAGGCACCACAGAGTTTTGAAATTTCAAGTATGTTCAATATTGCTATAAATAAAATACTATTCAGATTTTAAGATTTAATAAATCTAAAAATATGTTTACAGTTGTCCTTTGGGTGTAGGAGGTAGTCCTGGGTTTCTCTGTCCTTGTTTCTGGGAAGATTTTCAGTATTGTCAGCATGATATGGGTGTAGAACCTTAACCTGAGTGAATAATTTGCTTGAGATTACCAGTCTGTTTTGCAGTTGGGAATAGACTCTGGGTCTCTTATTCCCAGTCTGGTGACCTATCCAAGAATAGACCAATGAAACTGGGTATTTGCCTGTTTGGAGGAAAATATGACTAGATCTCTTTTATAGAGTGTATTAAAGAGCTAAAAAGTGAACATGGGAACGTTTAATTTTGTTTTAAATACTTAAGTTTAAATGTAATTTCTCTGCATCATATTGTTGGCCTTTATTTACAAACATAAAGGCCTTGAGGATATTCCTCAGTGTTGCTTTAAATGGGATTCATACTATATTTACTTTTGATTAAAATAGATGCTTATTGTATTTAACTGTGGGTGGATGTGTTTTTCATGTGGATATTCACATTGGTTAGAGATAGCAAGTGACTTCAGAATGTTTAGCCTCCTTGAAAATGCTAAGTAGAAGAGGAATTACGTTAACTTCATTAATCTCTTTTTAGAACCTTTATTTATTGAGGATGCTCAACAGGGTACAGATAGAATACCTGAGAATTTACTCCACAGTTTTGTGTGCTGTTTTCCTCATTACTACATTGGCCACACACAACATTTGGTTAAGGTTTTTTTAGTTGGCCTCTTACAAAAGAGTACCTTGTCTTTTTATAGTATCTGATATGCAGTTGGACCTTCTTGTTTTGTTAGAAAACATTCCCATCCTTTCTGGTGCTTTTCTTCCTATATCACAAAACAAAACAATCTTTCTTCCTCCTTCCCATCTTCAAAAAGCTCTGGAATATTTTAATCTAATGTAATCTTTTTCAAACCAGAGATGATTTTGGCAATATCTGGATACATTGTTGGTTTTCTTGCTGGGAGACTGTTTGCTTCTGATGGGTAGGTGTTAAACATCCTATGGTGTTTTTGACAGCCTCTACAGGAAAGAAATTATTCTGTGCAAAATGTCAGTAGCGCCTTTTTTGAGAAACCCTGACCCTAATATATTGAGAATAACATTCTCCCAAATGAGTTAAACCTTTGAAAGTTATATAATTGATATCTACATCATATATGTTCTAAATATGTTCCTAAAATTGTGGTTAGAATGATCATGGGTCAAAAGTTCTAAAGTATATTAGAACATTTAGAGCATAGGATTTTGGAGTGGAAAGTATAACTCCTTGGGTTTATAGATGAAACAGTTTCAGAAAGATTGACTTGCTCAGGGTCCCACAGATAATGCAGAACTCAAGTCTTTTGTTATTTCAATTGTTTAGTTTTAATTTACTTATTTAATTAAAATTAATTGTCTTCTTACTGAGGGAAAGTTTATTGCATGATTTGTGCTTGATATACCATTAAGTTTAATCCAATTAAAACTTTTAAGTAATCTCATTGAGAAGTATTCTTTATTAATATTTTTCTTTTCTCCTTTTGGTACTGGGGATTGAACCAAGGGGTGCTTAAATACTGAGCTATATTCCTCCCTAGTCCTTTTTACTTTTAAATTTGGGACAGGGTCTCACTATGCTGAAGATCTGGCCAAATTGCTGAGGCTGGCCTAGAACTTGGGATCCTCCTGCCTCAGCCTCCTGAGTTGCTAAGATTGCAGGTGTGTACCATTGTGCCTGGCTCTTTTTAGTGAATTATTCATATTCACACATATTTGTTGAATTCTTTAGAATGGGAATAGTAGGCACTGTAGAGTTTATAGTATTTCCTTTTTTATTTGCCATACTAGCGATTGAACTGAGGGTCTTGGCACATGCTAGGCAAGTGCTCTGCTGCCAAGCCATATCTCCAGCCCTTATGTATTTATTTAGGTGCTGGGGATTGAACCCAGGAACACATTACCACTGAACTACATCCCCAGCCCTTTTTCATTTTCTTATTTTTGAGATAGGGTTTGGCTGAGTTGCTTAGTGCCTTGCGAGGCAAGCACTCTACCGCTGAGCCACAATCCCAGCCCCAGGTTTTGGAACCTTTAGGTGAAATGTAATTGGATGAAATAGTAATTGATATTTAGATGAAATATCTCCAAATTACCAAAGCAGTGTATTGTCAGAGAAAGAAGTATCAATAGGGTACTTTACATATTTTTTCTGTAGTGCTGTCTTTAAAAAAAAACACAATAAAACAAGGCCAAAAACAATGTGGGTAAACGTTTCTTTAAAAGTTACTTAAGAAGCTGGGCATGGTGATGCACGCCTGTAATCCCAGCAGCTCAGAAGGCTGAAGCAGGAGGATCGAGAATTCAAAGCCAACCTCAGCAAAAGATAGGGGCTAAGCAACTCAGTGAGACTCTGTCTCTAAATAAAATACAAAACGGGCTAGGGATGTGACGCAATGGTTGAATGCCCCGAATTCAATCCCCAGTACCTGCCCCCCAAGAAAAAGTTATATAAGAAATTTATAGAATTAAAATGCATGTTGCCAAAATATAAATAAAACCAAGAGTTAATATTCTGATATATATGTGTGTGTATATATATTTGGCTTTCTTATATTTTTATTAACCTTTTATTATAGAAAAGTTTAAGTAGAGGAAAAGAGTATTATGAACTCTCCTAAGCCCATGGCCTAGCTTCAACAGTTAGCAATTCTTGGCCAGTTTTGTTTCATTTATACTTTTCCACCTTATCCTCTCTCATCCCTTTCATCCCTTTCCTCCCTGTTTCTTGGCACCCTGTTCTTTTTAGTTTTTTAATTTTTTTTTTTTAGTTGTAGATGGACATAATACTATTGATTGATTGATTGATTGCACGGTGTTCTCAAAAAGAATTCTTTATGTAATCTGTATATAAAATTTTGTTAGATGTATGATTTGTAATCGTTTTCTCTAACTCTACAGATTATTTGTATCTTAATCAAGTCTTTTCCGGAGAATCGCAAGTTCAAAGCCAGCCTCAGCAATGGCGAGGCGCAAATAAGCAACTCATTGAGACCCTGTCTCTACATAAAACACAAAACAAGGCTGGTGGCTCAGTGGTTGAGTACCCCTGAGTTCAATCCCTGGTACCAAAACAGAACAAAACAAAAAAACCAAATTCATCAAGTCTTTTGCAGGGAAACATTTTAAATTTTGTTGGAAATCTGATTTCTTCTATGGGGCATGGTTTTGGTGCCAAGTTCAGCAACCTTTTGCTTATGTAAAAGATTTCTTCTGTGTTGTCTTGTACAAATTGTATAGTTTCATATTTTGCATTTGAAATCATGATTCATTTTGAATTAATTTTTGAATATGATTATGAGGTTTAGTACGAGTCTTTTTTTTAAAAGAAATTTTCGCCTGTAGATGCCCAGTTGCTCCAGCACTATTTGTTAAAAAAAACTATACTTCCTTCATTGAATTGTTTTTTACCTTTTGTCAGAAATCAGTGAAACACATTTGTGTTGGATTATTTTTGAGTTCTCAGCTCTGTTCTATTGATCTCTTGTCTTTCAACCAGGACTGTACTTTCTTGACTATGATGGTTGGATGTTGAGTAGAGTATTCCTCCTACTGTATTCTGGCTTCTGTTTCCTTTGCCTTTTCATATGAATTTTAGAATAATCTTGGTTATATCTGTAAAAATACCTTGCTGTGAGTTTGATAGGAAAGCCTGTAGTTCCATTTGGAATGAATTGTTATATTGAGACTTTCAATCAGTGATCACTAGATATCTTTCCATTTACTCAGATCTTCTATATTTTATGGAAACAAATTCCAAGCAAATTCCAGTTCCAGAATTGAATTGACATAAAGAACATCAAACTGGTGTCCCCTGCAGAATTTGGAGGACTGATTTTTTTTTTTAAATTTTTTTAGTTGTAGATGGACACAATATCTTTATTTTATTTATTTCTTTTTATGTAGTGCTGAGGATTGAACCCAGTGCCTCATGCATGCAAGGCAAATGCTCTGCCACTGAGCTACAATCCCAGCCCCTGGAGGACTGATTTTGGTTGGTTGTTGGTGGGGAGAAATCACCACATACTTCTTGGTGACCAGAAGTCACAGAATTTTCTGTGTTGATTGTTGTGGTATGAGAGTAGAGTAGAAAAACATTTCTACAGACAGTTTTGATTTGCATGTCTGTAATGGCTAATGCTGCTGAGCATCTTTTTATGCGGCTACTTTTCTTTGAGAAATGTCTGTTCAGATCCTTTATCCATTTTTAAATTAGCTTGTCTTTTAATTGCTAGGTTGTAAAACTTATTTATATATTCTGGATATTAGGCTTTTATCAGATGTATGATTTGCAAATAATTCTCAGTAGTGTCTTTGAAAAACAATAGTTAAAAAGATCTTTTGTTAAAAAAATACTTGAGATGATTTGCCCTCTTAAACTTAGGTATACAGTATGGTATTTGCTGTAAAAGCACAGCGTTAATAGAGCAGATCTCTTTTAGAACCTTTTCATTTTGTATTACTAAAATTTTATACCCAATGGAACAAATGCTTATTTTTACCTCTCCTATCCTCTGGCAACCACTATTCTACTTTGTGGTTCTGAGTGACTACTTTAGATACCCCATGTAAGTATAATCATGTTCTATTTGTCTTTTTGTAACTAGTTTATTTCACTAGTGTAATGTTCTCAATTCATCCGTATTGAATTTCCCTTTTTAAGGCTGAATAATAATTCATTTGTGTATGTGTGTATACAGGATATATATATGTATATATATATTTACATACTTAGATACACACGTACAGGAACACAGGAACCTTTATAAACTTTCTGTAGTGGCTGTACTATTTTTAATTTCTATCAACAGTGCACAAGTTTTCTCCATATGATCACCAACATTTGTTTGTTTTTTTTTTGTTTTTTTTTGTTTTTACTTTTTTGATAATGGGCATCCTAACATATGTCAGGTAATAGCTCATTGTAATGGTTTTTGATTTGGGTTTCCCTATTGATCAGGAATGTTGAGCATGTTTTCATGTCCCTGTTAGGTATTTGTCTGTTGTCTTTGGAAAATGTCTATTCAAGTCCTTTTCCCTTTTTTCCCTCTAGGTGCTGGGGACTGAACCAAAGGCTTCTGACATGCTAAGCACTCGTTCTACCACTGACCTATACCCCCAACCTGTCCATTTTTAAATCAGGTTACAGGTTTTTTTTGCTATTTAGTTGTAGGAATTCCTTATATATTTTGGGCATTAGCCTCTTCTAAGATGTGTTTTACACATGTTTTCCAGTATTCCATAGGTTATCTTTTCAGTCTGTTGATTATTTCCTGTGCTGTCCAGAAGACTTTTAGTTTGATGTAGTTCCCACTAGTCTGTTTTTGCCTTTGTTGCCTGTCTGCCATTTGTGTCACATCCAAGAAATCATTGCTATATTATGAAGCTTTTCTTATTATTCTTTTCTAGATTTACAGTTACAGCTTTTATATTTAAGTCCTTTGTGTGTGTGTGTTTGGGTCCTGTGTATTGAATCCAGGACCTCACACATCCTAAGCATATGCTTTACTTAATTACCCCCTCAAGCTGCTTGGGTTTTGATATGAGTTACTTTCAATCTATAGATTATATGGTGAAGTATTTTCATTTTAACTATTGATGTTTCAGATCTATTAATGCCAGATGTCTATTTGACTTGGTCTTTGTTAATTTCCTTTAATGATGTTTTAGAGTTTTCAGTATACAAGTCTTGTATCTATTTTATAACTTTATTGCTAAGTACTTTTCTTAAAATTTTTTTTTAGTTGTCAACAGGCCTTTATTTTATTTATTTATATGCAGTGCTGAGAATCAAACCCAGTGCCTCACATGTGCTAGGCAAGGGCTCTGCCATTGAGCCACAACCCCAGGCCTGCTAAGTACTTTTTTCTTTTTGATGGTATTATAAATGGCATTATTTTCTTAATTTTACTCTTGGATTTGTCATTGGTACTGTATAGGAATATAATTGATGTATGAGGGTACACATCTATAACACCAGCTATTTTGAGATCAGAGCTGGAGAATGAGAAGTTTGAGGGCATACCTTTTATTTCATTTTCTAGCCTAATTTACTTTGCTAAACCACTATCATAGTATTGACTGGATGTAGTAGGAGCAGGCATTCTTGTTTCTCTTTTTAAGGGGAAACATTCAGTATTTCACTTTTAAGTATGATGTTAACTCTGGACTTTTCATAGATGACCTTTATTTAGATTGAGGAAAGTCCTCCTCTTCCTAGTTTTTTTTTTTTAATTGTGTAAGACTGTTGGATTTCATCAAATGTTTTTCTGTGTCCACTGAGATGATCTGCCAAAAGTACAGGTTTTTGTCCTTTGTTCTATCAATATGGTGTATTAAATTAATTGATTTTAAGATGTTAAACCAACCTGGCATTCCTGAGATAAAACCTACTTGGTCATGGTGCAGTCCTTTTATGTGTTTTGGGGCATTTGGTTTGTTAGTATTCTGTTGAGGATTTTCGCATCTATATTAGGAGAAAATGTCTTGTCATTTTCTTGTGAAGTCTTTGTCTTGTTTTGATATTAGCAATACCTCATGAAGTGGGTTGGGAAATGCTTCCTCCTTCATTTTTGGGAAGAGTTTGTGAACATTTGGTATTAATCCTTCATTAAATGTTTAGTATAAGCCCTCCACAGTGGTGCATGCCTATAATCCCAGTGACTGGGGAAACTGAGGCATAAGGATCACAAACTTGAGGCCAGTCTGGGCAACTTAGCGAGAGACTCTGTCTAAAAATAAAAAAAATTAAAAAAGTACTATGGATGTAGTTCAGTGGTAGAGCGTTCTTGGGTTCTGTTGTCAATATTCCCAAAAAAGTCTGATAGAATAATTCAACAGTGAAGCCATCTTGGTCTAGAGCTTCCTTTTTTGGGACTTTTAAATATAAGAACCCAGCTTTCGTGTTTATAGGGCTACTTACATTATCTCTTTTATTTTGGTTGAGCTTTGGTAGTGTGGTTTTGAGAATTGGGGGTCAAATTTGAGACTATAATGGTCATAGTATTCCCTTATTATCCTTTTAATGAATGCAGGGTCTGTACTGATAATCCCTTATTTCATTCCTTGTATTATTTGTTTGTCCTCTCCCCTTCCTACAGTTAGTTTTGTTAGAGGTTTATAAATTTTTGTTTCTTTTTTAAAAAAATTTTCCATTTTATTGATTTCTGCTCTGTTATTTCCTTCTACTTGCTTTGGGTTTGTTTTGCTTTTTTTAGTTTCTTGTGGTAGATAATTATGTTGTTGGTAATTATTTCTAATGTAAGCATATAGTGCTATGTTTCCTTTTAACTTCTGTGTTAGTTGCATCCCACACATTTTGACTTGTGTTTTTATTTTTAATTTGTCTTTATGTATTTTAAATTTTTCTTTTGAGGTTTACTTGACCCATGGACTTTTTAGAAGTGTGTTTTATTCCTGTTTAGATGTCTTCCTGTTACTTATTTCTAGTTTTAGTTGATCATGGTCTAAGGATACACTATTATTTCTGTTTTCAACAATTTTTTGAGAGTCATGTGTGCCCCAGGACATAGTCTGCCTTGGGGAATGTTTCCATGGGCATTTGGACAAAATGTGTATTCTGCTTTGTCCCATGAAGTATTCTGCATATGCCAGTTAGACTTGATTAGTTGTGTTACCAAGGTAACCACTCTGCCTTAAAAAAAAATACTGTGGGCTGGAGTGTAGCTCAGTGGTAGAGAGCTTGCCTAGCACATGTGAGGCACTGAGTTCCTTCCTCAGCACTGCATAAAAATAAAAAAATAAAGGTATTGTGTCCATCTACAACTAAAAATTAAAAAAAAAATTACTGTTATGTCTTCTTCATTCAACTTATGTGGCCAAACTTGAATTTTTTGGGAGCAACATATAATTCGGCCATTAAAAAGAAAAAACTGGGGGCTAGGATTGTAGCTCAGTGGTAGAGCACTTGCCTTGCATGCGTGAGGCACTGAGTTCGATCCTCAGCACCACATAATAAATAAATAAATAAGATATTGTGTCCAACTACAACTAAAAAAAGAAAAAAAAAGAAAAAACTGGGACTGGGGCTGTAGCTCAGTGGCAGAGCACTTGCTAGCACACGTGAGGCACTGGATTCCATCCTTAGCACCACATAAAAATAAGCAAATAAAATAAAGGCATTTTGTCTGTCTACAACTACAAAAAAACCTGTTAATCTTGCAGTTGGTTTATTTAGACTATTTGGACATAAAGTAATTATTGATATGTTAACATTTAAGTCTGCCATTTTATTGTGTTTTGTTTATTTCCCTGGTGTTTTTTTACTCTTTGTTTTCTTGCCTTCCTGTGGATTAATTGAATATTTCTTAGGATATCATCTTGATTTATTTATACTTTAAAAAAAGGCTTTCTTGTGATATGATGTTCCTGGTTGTTGTTCTTGTTTTTACAATATGCATATGTGACTTACAACAGTCTATTTGTGTCACTATTTTATCAGTTTAACTGAAGTGTGAAGACATCACTTTTTTTTTTTTTTTTAATCTTTTACCTTCTCCAGTTTTAAATATAATTGTCAGTGTCAGGTGGTGTTACAATTTTTGTTGGAATCATCAAATATTTATAAACCTAATGAAGTTGAAAAGATAATCTTTTTTAAAAAAAACCTAT
>CM053409.1:58635600-58655359 GCA_028644305.1 Xerus rutilus
TAGGATTAGGTGAATTCTAATGTTCTGTCCTCAAGTTCAGCGTATTCTCCTCCCTGTCATTTCCATGTGTGTATTGACCTTACCCAGCAAGTTTTAAAAGTCTGTTATTGAATTTTTTAAATTCCATAATCTTCTTTTGCTTCTTTTCTTTCTTAGCTGAGATTTTACATTTTTTCACTTGTTTTAGAAGAATGTTTAATTGATTGCTGAAACATTTTTATGATGACTACTTTAAAATCCTTAGCAACTCATTCCAAAATCTGATTCATCTATGTTGCCCTTGTCTTTTCTCACTCATCTTATGATTTTTATTGGGTGTTTTTGAATGTTAGGAAGCTCTGGGTCCTATTTGATTATTATTATTATTACTATTATTATTTTAATTTTAGCAGGCAGTCACTATCTTTTTTTTTTTTTTTTCCACATGTTTAATTGGTGTATATACTTCTTTTTTTTTAACATTTTTTTAGTTGTTGATGGATCTTTATTTTATTCATTTATTATTTATATGTGGTGCTGAGGATCGAACCCAGTGCCTCACGCATGCTAGGCAAGCGCTCTACCACTGAGCTATAGCTCCAGCCCCCAGTCACTATCTTTTTGATTTAGCATCCGGGTCTTGGCCCACATTGGGATCTGTGTTTCAGTGGCAGTATAATTTTTAGGTTTTGCAGTCTGCTTGATTTGTCTGATGTGTTGGGGTCCAGATGTTCCTTTCTGGTGCTGCCTAAGGAACAGAAGGAGTTTACCCTGCTGGGTTTCTGGTTGTGTTCAGGTGGGAGAAGATTTTGGTGGAATCCCCACCTGTTTATCTCCTCCTTTTCTTCTCTCCTGCCCTGGTGTCTTTGGTCAAGGAAGAAGAGTCTTGGTCCAAATTGAGCCACTTGCTGTTAATGAGTCCCTTGGTTTTGCCTATTTGCTTCTGTATCTGTAGACAGAAAACAGGCGTCTCAGGCCAAGAAGGGAAGAAGAGTACTTTCTGTTGCCTGGTTTGACTGGGCTTCTAGTTTGTCTTCCTCACCTGATATTGCCGGGGGGACCTCCGTTGGATCTGTGGGAGGAATGTGACTTTCTGGTCTGCTTTCTGAGCTAGTTTGGCGAATAGGGAATGCCAGGTCTGGATTGCCTATGTTGGGTGTGGGTACATACAATATCCTTTTGCTCTTTTGTTTCTTCAGTCCTGGGGTCCCAAATTGGTTTATTGCCTTAATGTCTTTCAGAGATTTTCTTTGATTGTTCCTTGTTTTATTTCTGTGGTTGGTTTATAGCTGTGCTTAGTGAGGGAGGATAGAGAACAATAGATCCTAGGCCATTTTATCTGGACTGCAACTTCAAGTTCATTAATTTTTGTGAACCTCATCAATTTCATCCAATGGGTTATTTCAGCATTGAAAATACTGGTACAGTTATACACTGTACTGTAGTGCCTTGAGTCAGTGAGGGACCACATAGATGATGGTGGTCTCATAAAATTATATCACTTAATGACATTGTAGCCATTTTAGTTTGTGTAAGTATACTCTATGTTTGCATAAAAATGAAATCACCTTGTATTTCTCAGAATGTATCCCTTTCATTAAATGGGACATGACTATGTGTATATTTGCTTTGTGATCTTTTAAGCATTTTATAAATGTGTGCTTTAGTTATAAGCCATAGTATTTGATGATGCCTACTAGGAAGATTTTTGAGGTCAGTCATATCCAGTTCAAGAAAGTGCTAAGAAATAAATGCATATTTTACTATGCATTCATTTCATAAAGTTTTGAATTCTGTATTCAAAGATATGTTTAAGAGATTATTTGTATTTTTGATGTTTATTTCAGTAATATTATAAATATAAACATTTACATTTAAACATTTATCATTAAAGATTTTCAAAACAAGGTTGAAAGTCTTGTAGCATGCAATCAGTGTTACTAATTCAGAGATTGAAAACGAGAAAATGTCCTGCATCTATATTCCCTGGTTTTCTAAGTGAGGAATAAATTGGCCCAAAATAAGAAAATGTTCATTCTATATTAGTAGGAACTAGTGTTTCTAAGTGATGAATTAACTTCATAAGTCATCCTTCACCATTGAAAAATGCATATCTCAGCAGTAAATACTTTTCATGAGGTATTCAGACTTAATACAGTTACTGGAATTTTGGACAAATCACTGGGTTCCTTTTTAGCTATTTCTTGAGATATTCTCTGATTGACTCTTATGACAATTCTCAATTTCCTAGTCAGATTAAAAATGATTTCATTAGGTCAAGACTATACCCTTTCTTTAGTGTGTGGGCACACCTCTATCTTGTAATGAGTGCCTAGCATAATTCCTGGCATATTCTCTAGACAGAGTTGATAATAATGATTAACTCTGAAGGTGAAAGGTGAAAGGTGAGTAAGGTGAAAATTGTCAAAAGATAAACTGGAAGTAAAATATGACTTTTGGGGGCCCATTTACAGATTTTAACATAAGCATATTTAATTATACTTTATATTAAAATTAATAATTTCATTTTCATTGACTTTCAGTAGTATTTTTTAAAATCTATTTTTAGTTGTAGATGGACACAATACCTATATTTTATTTACTTATACGTGGTGCCGAGGATCGTATCTAGTGCTTTACGCATGCTAGACAAGTGCTCTATCACTGAGCTACAACCCCAGCCCTGAGTTTGATTTTTGTTTTTTTTTGGTACTGGGGATTGAACTCAGGGGTACTCGACCACTGAGCCATATCCCCAGCCTTGTTTTTTGTTTTATGTAGAGACAGGGTCTCAACTGAGTTTCTTAGTGCCTCGCCATTGCTAAGGCTGGCTTTGAACTCGGGATTCTCCTGTCTCAGCCTCCCTAAGTGCTGGGATTACAGGCTTGAGCCACCGCGCCCGGCCCCAGCCCTAACTTTGAATAGTCTCATTGATTCATTGATTCATTCATTCATTCATTTTATAGTAGAATGCATTTTGATGTACACAAATGAAGCACAACTTCTCATTCTTCTGGCTGTGAATTATGCAGTCACTCCAGTAATGTAATCATACATGTACATAGGGTAATAATGTCTGTCTCATTCTACCGTCCTTCCCACCCTGACAGCCCCACCCCTCCCCTCAACCCCTCTCCATAAACCAATGTTGCTTGATTCTTTCCTATCCCTCTGCCCCACTACGGATCAGCATCCACTTATCAGAGAAACCATTCGGCTTTTGGTTTTTGGGGATTGGCTTATTTCACTTAGCATGATGTTCTCTAGTTCCATCCATTTACCTTCAAATGCTATAATTTCATTCTTCTTTAAGGCTGAGTAATATTCCTTTGTGTATATGTACCACATTTTCTTTATCCATTTATCTGTTGAAGGACATCTAGATTGGTTCCATAGTTTAGCTGTGTGCTACTATAAACATTAAACTGCTATAAACATTGATGTGGCTACATCACTGTAGTATGCTGATTTTAAGTCCTTTGGGTATAAACTGAGGAGTGGGATAGCTGGGTCAAAAAGTGGTTCCATTCCAAGTTTTCTGAGATATCTCCATACTGCTTTCCATAATGGTCATACCAATTTGCAGTCCCACCAGCAATGTATGAGTGTACCTTTTCCCTCACATCTTCACCAACACTTACTGTTGCTTGTATTCTTGCTAATTTCCATTCTGACTGGAGATGGAACCTCAGTGTAGTTTTGATTTGCATTTCTCTAATTGCTAGAGATGATGAACTTTTTTTTTTGTATGTTTGTTGATTAATTATATTTCTTCTGTTAAGTGTCTGTTTAGTTCCTTAGCCTATTTATTGATTGGATTTTTTTTTCTGGTATTAAGTTTTTTGAGTTTTCTATATATCCCTGAGATTAGTGCTCTGTCTGAGGTGTGTATAGTAAAGATTTTCTCCCATTCTGTAGGCTCTCTCATCGTCTTATTGTTTCCTTTGCTGAGAAGCAGCTTTTTAGTTTGCATCCATCCCATTTATTGATGCTTGATTTTACTTCTTGCACTTTAGGAGTCTTGCTTAGGAAGTCTGGTCCTAAGCCAACATGATGAAGATTTGGGCCTACTTTTTTTCTCTTAGGTGTAGGGTCTCTGGTCTAATTCCTAGGTCCTTGATCCACTTTGAGTTTTTTTTAAATTTTTTTTTAGTTGTAGATGGACACAATGTCTTTATTTTATTGCTCTGTATGTTGAGGATCGAACCTAGGGCCTCACGCACGTGAGGCAAGCGCTCTACCGCTGAGCTACAATCCCAGCTCTTGAGTTGATTTTTGTGTAGGATGAGAGATGGGGGTTTAATTTCATTTTGCTACGTATAGATTTCAAGTTTTCCCAGCAATGTTTGTTGAGTAGGTTATCTTTTCTCCAATGTATATTTATGATGCCTTTGTCTAGTAGTATGAGATAACTGTATTTATGTGAGTTTGTCTGTGTTTTCTATTTTGTATCATTGGTTTATATGTCCGTTTTAGTACCAGTACTATGCCATTTTTGTTACTATTGCTCTGTAATATAGTTTAAGGTCTGGTATTGTGATGCCTGCTTCACTCTTCTTGCTGAGGATTGCTTTGGCTATTCTGAGTTTCTTATTTTTCCAAATGAATTTCATCATTGCTTTTTTTTTTATTTCTATGAAGAATGTCATTGGGATTTTAATAGGAATTACATTGAATCTGTATAGTGCTTTGGGTAGTATGGCCATTTTGATAATATTAATTCTGCCTATCCAAGAACACGGGAGATCTTTCCATCTTCTAAGGTCCTCTTCAGTCTCCTTCTTTAGGAGTTCTGTTCTGTAGTTTTCATTGTAGAGGTCTTTTTGTTTTGTTTTGTTAAATTGATTCCCAAGTATTTTATTTATTTATTTATTCATTTATTCATTTATTTATTTATTTTGAGGCTATTGTGAATAGGATGGTTTTCCTAATTTCTCTTGCAGTGGATTCATTGCTTATGTATAGAAATGCATTTGATTTATGGGTATTGATTTTATATCCTGCTACTTTGCTGAATTCATTTATTAGTTCTAGAAGTTTTCTCGTGGAATTTTTTGGATCTTCTAAATATAGAATCATGTCATCAGCAAATAGTGATAGTTTTGAGTTCTTCTTTTCCTATTTGTATCCCTTTAATTTCTGCAATCTGTCTGATTACTTTAGCTTGAGTTTCAAGGACTGTTGAATAGAAGTGGTGAAAGAGGGCATCTCTGTCTTCTTCTAGTTTTTTGAAAGAATGCTTTAAATTTTTCTCCATTTAGAATGATGTTGGCCTTGGCTTAGCATAGATAGCTTTTACAATGTTGAGATATGTTCCTACTGTCCCTGGTTTTTTAGTGTTTTGAACTAGAAGAGGTGCTGTATTTTGTCAAATGCTTTCTCAGCATTTATTGAGATACTCATATGATTCTTGTCTTTAAGGCTATTGAAGTGATGTATTATGTTTATTGATTTCCATATGTTGAACCAACCTTGCATCCCTGGGATGAACCCCACTTGATTGTGGTGCACTATCTTTTTAATATGTTTTTGTATGCACTTTGCCAGAATTTTATTGAGAATTTTTGCATCTATGTTCATCAGGGATATTGGTCTGAAGTTTTCTTTCTTGATGTGTCTTTGTCTGATTTTGGTATTAGAGTGATGCTAGCTTCATAGAATGAATTTGGAATGGTTCTCTCCTTTTCTATTTCCTGGAATAATTTGAGGAGTGTTGGTATTAATGCTTCTCTGAAGGTCTTGTGAACTTGGTTGAGAATCTGTCTGGTCCCGGGCTTTTCTTGGTTGGTAGGCTTTTGATGGTGTCTTCTATTTCCTTGCTTGAAATTGATCTGTGTATGTTCTCCTGATTCAGTTTGGGCAGATCATATGCCTCTAGAAATTTGTTGGTATCTTGGGCTTTTCTATTTTACTGGAGTATAAATTTTCAAAATAGTTTATAATTATCTTCTGTATTTCAATAGTGTTTGTCATGATAGTTCCCTTTTCATCACAGATTTTAGTAATTTTGAATTTTCTCTCTCTTCATTAGGGTGGCTAAGGGTTTATCAATAATATTTATTTTTTCAATGAGCCAGCTTTTAGTGTAATCCCCCGCCCCTCCTTGGCTGATTTTCATTGTTGTTTTTTACTTCCTCCTCATGGAATATTTTGCCAACAATGTTCTGTACTGCAGGCTTTCTCGATGCAAATTCTTTTAACTTTTGTTTATCATGTAAGGTTCTTATTTTCTTTTTTTAAAATGTTTTTTAGTTGGACTCAATATCTTTATTTTGTTTATTTTTTATTTTTATGTGGTGCTGAGGATCGAACCTAGTGCCTCACATGTGCGAGGCAAGCGCTCTGCCACTGAGCCACAACCCCAGCCCAGGTTCTTATTTCATCATCAAATCTGAAGCTTAATTTTGCTGGATATAAGATTCTTGAGTGGCATACATTTCTTTTAGAGCTTGGTATATATGTTGTTCCAAGATCTCCTAGCTTTGAGGGACTGGGCTGAGAAATCTCCTGAGATCTGAATTGGTTTCCCCTGTATGTAATCTTTTCTCTTGTGGCTTTTAAAATTCTATGCTTATTCTCTATGCTAGGCATTTTCATTATAGTGTGCCTTGGTGTGGATCTGTTGTAATTTTGTATATTTGATGTCCTGTAAGCCTCTTGTATTTGATTTTACAATTCGTTCTTCATGTTTGGGAAATTTTCTGGTATTATTTCTTTCTTTTTTTTTTAATATATATATATATTTTAGTTGTAGATGGAAACAATGTCTTTATTTTATTGCTTTGTATGTGGTGCTGAGGATCGAACTTAGGGCCTCACGCATGCGAGGCAAGCGCTCTACCGTTGAGCTACAATCCCAGCCCCTTCTGGTATTATTTCATTGAAGAGATTGTGTATTTCTTTGGTTTGTATCTCTGTGCCTTCCTCTATCCTGATAATTCTTAGATTTGGTCTTTTCATAATTCCACAATTCTTTGAGGTTTTCTGTTCATGGTTTCTTATCGTCTTCATTGTCTGATCAACTTTATTTTCAAGATTATATATTTTGTCTTCATTGCCTGAGTTTCTGTTTTCCAAGTGATCTAGTCTGTTGGTGATACTTTCTGTTGAATTTTTTATTTGGTTTATTGCCTTCAGTGAAGGATTTCTCTTTGGTTGTTTTTCAGAATCTCTATCTCTTTCTTGAAGTAATCTTTTCTACCTGTATTTGCTCACTTATCTCTTTGTTGGAGTGATCAGTTGTTGACTATATTTACTCTTTTTTTTTTTGTTACTGCAGATTGAACTCAGGGGCACTCAACCACTGAGCCACACCCCCAGTCCTATTTCGTGTGTTTTATGTAGAGACAGGGTCTCACTGAGTTGCTTAGTGCCTCACCGTTGCTGAGGCTGGCTTTGAACTTGCAATTCTCCTGTCTCAGCCTTCCAAAGTGCTGGGATCACAGGGGTGCGCCACTGCGCCTGCCTTATTATGTTTGCTCTTTATCTCTTTGTTGAAGTGATCAGTTGTTGCCTGTATTTGCTTATACTATTCTGTGCTTTGCAGATCATTTTAATTATGTATGTTCTGAACTCCTCAGAAATTTCATCTACTGTGCTGTCAGTGGATTCTACTATTGTAGTATCTTGGTTTGTTTGGGGCACTGTCTTCCTTTGTTCATGTATCTATCAGTGCAGATCTGAGGAATTATAGTTTCTACCATATAATCTTGTAGTGTCCCTGCAGATTACCAATACCTTGCCTTTAAGGTGGGGATAATATTTACAGTGCCCAATGCAAACAGTGTGCTGCTTTAAACCAAATAACTCTTATTTAGACAATTACAGTTGTGTTGCAATAAACAGAAATGATGTGTTCAATTGGTATCTACAGTATAAATAGTAAGTTTGCATAAGGGTCTACAGTTTCTAATGATAGACAAAGCAGTGGGGTGGGACGTAGGATGTGGGGTTTATAAGGTAGGAGGTGAGTATATAGAGGTGTTAGGTTATAGGGAGAGTGAAAAAGAAACCAAGAGAAATAGGCTAGCAGGGATACCTCTGGTGTAACCAGGCCTACAGGGACCTTGGTAATGATTTTCCAGGTCCTGGCTGTTGTCTCTAGATGGAAGCAGGTTAGGAGAGTCACACGTTGGTAGATGGGGGGCCACAGCACAGTTGCTCTCCTCTTCAATAGTATTTCAACATTTTGTTTTTTTTTTGGGTACCAGGGATTGAACTCAGGGGTACTCAACCAACTGAGCCACATTCCCAGCCTTATTTTGTGTTTTATGTAGAGATGTCTCACTGAGGTGCTTAGTGCCTTGCTGATGCTGAGGCTGGCTTTGAACTCTTGATTCTCCTGTCTTAGCCTCCCTTAGCACGCCTGGGATTACAGGCGTGCGCCACTGGCCCAACTTAACATTTTTTTGTTCACAAAGAATCGACATTTTAGAAGTCAAATTTAAATAATAGTGTTGAAGTAAATAAAATTTAAAAACAAAAGTAAATAAAAATGTTAAACTTTGATTTTTAATAGGTTCTCATATAATCTTTTCTAGGCATAGTTGTTACATTACACTAATTTTCTAGGCTTACTCGTTACATTATATTAATTTTTGTGTTATAAACATCTGATGAATTTTCTGTTTATGTTCATCAGTAGCTCATTGTAGATTGACTTTTCATTTCAAATTTTGTATTCATTGGCAGTATACTTATTTCCAAGATATTCTTTTTTTTTCTGACTTCCAGAACATTGGTAAGAAGAATAACATTATAAACATATTTTAACTTGGGAATGACCTTTGCTATGGTGTTAAGTTAGAGTAGACATTTATCAAGAAGCAGAGGATCTGGTTGAAGTCTTTGCCTTGCCACTTACATGTTGTGTAACTTTGGATATTTAATCTCTTGAACCTCTGTTTCATCATCTGTAGAATGGGACAAACAATAAAACTGCCCAGGTAGTTGTAGGGATCAAATAAAATGACACATGTGAAGGCACTTTCTAAACTGTGAAGTACTTCATCAGATTATGCTTGTATCTTCTTTGAGGAGATCATTTGAATATTTGTGTCTTTAATCATCATAGTAAAAAATGTTTTAATATTTTACTTGCAAAATTAATGTTTATTTATTAAAACTTCATGTAAAAATAAAACAACTTTTTCTCGAGTTTGGTGTCTTAGTCTTAAAAATTAACTTTGCGGGGCTAGGTTGTGGCTCAGTGGTAGAGCACTTGCCTAGCATTTGTGAGGCACTGGGTTTGATTCTCAGCACCACATAAAAAGAAGGGGCTGGGGCTGTAGCTCAGTGGTGAAGCACTTGCTTAGCACGTGTGAAGCACTAAGTTTGATCCTTCGTACCACATAAAAGTAAATAAATAAAATAAAGATATTGTGCCCATCTACAACTTAAAAAAACTTAACTTTACCTGATAAATTTGAGGGGAAGGATTACATAGTTTGATAATATAGTGTTCTCACTGCCATAGGGTTAGTTTTTCGGATTTTTTTTCTTCCCCAATAACAGGTGATTTAGACTTAAAGAGTCTGTCTGCATTTGTAGAACTTCATAGTCTGTTTATTAAAAAAAGCGTACTATTGTTTTTGCTGATGCAAATGGGCAGTTTTTTTCTTTTCTTTCTTTTTTTTGACAAATGTTTATTGGTTGGTTGATTTGAAGAGATTGGAGTGAGGTGAAAATTTTCAGTTTTTGACAATTTTTTTATATCTTTATTTTTATTTTTATGTGGTGCTGAGGATCGAACCCAGTGACTCACGCATGCGAGGCAAGCGCTTTACCACTGAGCTACAGCCCCAGCCCCAGTTTTTGACTTAATTTTACTTATTTTGGTCAGCTGTCTTTTAAGTTCTTGATTAGCCTTTTAAGCATTTACTTTCTCAACTAAGTGCAACCACTATATTATTGCTAATCTTTTAATATTTTAGCTTGATTTTGGTGAGAGTAGAAATCAAGAATAATGGACATGGTAGTGCATACGTGTGATCCCAGTAAACTGGAGGCTGAGACAGGGGGAATCACAAGTTTGAGGCCAGCCTGGGCAACTTAAGGAGACCCTGTCTGAAAAAAAAAAGTGGAGGTTGAGGATGTGGTTCAGTGGTAGAGGGCCTCTGGGTTTATATCCCACCCCTACTTCCCAAAAATGTGAGGAAGAACAGGTTGAGTAATTTCTAGGGTGATAGTTTTGAATTCATTCTCCCTCTGAGTGGATCTGGTCATGAAAAAGTTATACCATTTTTCAGGTATCATTTTTAGTTCAAAATGTATAAAGAGGAACTCTGTTCCTTAGAGTCTTAATAACTTTATTTTTCAGAGCAGTTAGTATCAATTAAGAGGACACATAGCTAGGGGTGTAGCTCAGTGGGTAACACTACTATCTTAACATGCTCCAGATCCTGGTTCAATTTGTAGCACCAAAACAAAGAACAGGGGCTGGGGAACTGGGCACAATGGCGCAAGCCTGTAATCCTAGCATTTAGGGAGGCTGAAGACAGGAGAATCACAGGTTCAAAGCTAGCCTCAGCAACGGTGAGGCGCTAAGCAACTCAGTGAGACCCTGCCTCTAAATAAAATACAAAATAGGGCTGGGCATGTGGCTCAGTGGTCGAGTGCCCCTGAGTTCAATCTCCAGTACCCTCGCCCACCCCCCCTCCCATAACCCGCCACTGGGGTTATGGCTCAGTGGTAGAGTGCTCATCTAACACGCGTGAGGCACTGGGTTTGATCCTCAGCACCACATAAAAATAAAATATATTCCATCTACCTACAACTAAAAAATAAATATTAAAAAACAAAACAACAAAAAAAAGAACAAGGGGCTGGGGTTATGGCGCAGTGGTAGCGTGCTCGCCTGGCACGCGGGAGGCACTGGGTTCGATCCTCAGCATCACATAAAAATAAAATAAAGATATTCTGTCCACCTACAACTAAAAAATAAATATTTAAAAAAAAAAAAGAACAAACAAGCATGTCTGATTATTTGCGTTGTCACTCTATATTAATTCTGACTATTTTCCCAGAAGTGTCTTGCCTGTAATAAGCTTTTATTTTTTCTAATGTCATTTGAAGCACCATTAAATCATGAAAGTTAAAAACTAATTAAAAAATATAACTTGATCCATGTTTACTATTTAAAATGTGATCTAGTTAAAAGATACTAAAGGACTTTTAAGTATTTTTGCTTTCAGATTTATGTGTATGTATGTATATATGTATGTATGTATGTATTTATTTTTGAGGCAGGAGTCTTGCTATGTTGTCCAGATTAGCCTTTACCTCCTAAGCTCAAGTGATTCTCCTGCCTCAGCCTACTGAGTAACTGAGACTGCAGGTACACTCAACCTGTGCCAGGCTTGGTTTCAGATTCTTATACCATGTGTGCCATAAATTATTCTTTTGTTGGTTTAATTTCATTTATAGGACAGCCTATTCATTTGGCAGAGTTTATAGCAGCATAGTGAAAAATTTGTAAGCACATTTTAATGAATCTTTCAGAAAGATAGCCTTAATTAACCAAAAATTGTGTTCATTATCAGTGACTGGTCCTTCTGGAATAGTCATTTGGGAGTAACATTAAGGTACATGATACAGTGAAAAAATTATGAAACAGCTGAGGGTTGTGTGTGTATGTGTGTTTCAGTAATGTGGATTGAACCAAAGCTTTACCACTGAGCTACATCCCCAGCCCTTGCTGGGTTCTCACCAAGTTGCCCAGGCTGGCCTCTAAATTGTGATCCTCTTGCCTCAGCCTCATGTGTAGTTGGCATTATAGGTTCACGTTAACAGTTGAATTTTCATTAGATCCTTCTTTTATATATATATTTTTTTATGGTAAAATTCAATTTTTGATGATGGGTATGTTTAATAGCTGGCTTACTAATTCCTGAAATTTAGCTGTCAGCTCTCAACTGCTGTTACAAATAGGCTCTAGCATGCTAGCAGCATGGATTATCGCATATTCAAATATATAATGTCTTCAGTGATATAAGAAGAATATTAGCTGACTTTTAATTATATTAATTTTTTAATTTAATGTCTTAGAAATTAATGTTCTTGAATTTTTGTGGGAATTTCTTCTACTAACATCTTTTGTTGGGATCTTGCTATGTGAATTCATAAGATTCATCTTTTGCAGTCTTTTCTAGACAAGGAAGAACATAGTTTGGAAGATAGAAAGCACACCCTGCAAACAATATAAAGATACACTTTGGGGCTGGGGTTATGATGCAGTGGTAGCGTGCTTGCCTGGCATGTGTGAGGCACTGGGTTCGATCCTCCGCACCACATAAAAATAAAATATATTCTGTCCACCTACAACTAAAAAGTAAATATTAAAAAAAACAAAAAAGATACACTTTGAAGCCGGGCGTGGTGGCACATGCCTGTAATCCCAGCGCTTTGGGAGGCTGAGACAGGAGAATCGCGAGTTCAAAGCCAGCCTCAGCAACTGCGAGGCGCAAAGCAACTCAGTGAGACCCTGTCTCTACATAAAACACAAAATAGGGCTGGAGATGTGGCTCAGTGGTTGAGTACCCCTGAAGGGGGGAGGGAGATATACTTTGTAAGTAGTTTATCATAAGAAGTTGTCTAATTTTCCTAGAACCCAACTTGAAGCATGTGAGATATTTGAGAAAACTAAAAAACTTCCTGTCTGTTACGAAGTGCAGGCAGTATTTTGAGGCTTATCCAAAGAAAACTTCTGAAATTTGTTATTAGTATTCTTTTAAAACAGATATTGGAAATTAAGTGAGGTAGGACTAAACAATTTCATTGGTAAGAATGATCATGTGCATTTATTTTATAGATTTTATATTGGACTCATCAGTAGGTTGGATCTCTTTATTGTTAAGACCTTTAAACCTTTGAAGGAAAAATTTCCCAGGTAATGTTGCCAAAACCCCATTAGATTTTAAGAGGAGGTTCTGCCAGATTAATGTGACCTTGTGCATCGTTTCTACATGCCTTGGTTTTGTTATCTGTGATTTCGTAATTGAGAGAAAATGTGTTGTGATTAAATTCTCAAACAGTTCCAGCTTTAATTCCTTCAGAGATGTATACTATGTGCAAAGCACTATTTTCGGCACTTGGGATATATCAACAAATAAAACAGAAAAATTCTTTGAAGGGGGTAAGAGATTTGGTTATGAGGAACCAAATAATTTGGTTATGAGTGTTCAAGACAGGAACAACCAGTGTAGTAGACTTTAAGGCCTACTGGGACATTCTTGCAAGAATAGGTTACTGTGGCCAGGGAATAAGGGGAAGAGTATAGAAGGCAGGTCTGAAAGTGAAGGTATGAGATAGTGATGGGATGGGACAAGCGCAACAGTACATGTAGGGCCTTGTAGACCATTATAAAAACTTAGTTCTGCCTCTTACTACTTGTGTATCTTTGATAAATTATATAACCCTTTAGTGTTCTTACCTGTAAAATGTGAATTATAATAGTATATGTTGAGTATCCCTTATCTGAAATGCTTGGACCAGAATTGTTTTGGATTTTTTAAATTTGAGAATATTTGCACATACATAATGAGGTATCTTGGTGATGTGATGTAAGTCTGAACATGGCATTCATTTGTTTTATATACACCTTATCTACATAGCCCGAAGGCAATTTTGTACAATATTTTACATAATTTTGTGCATGAAACCAAGTTTCATGGTGTGAAATTTTCTACTTGTGGGCACAAATTTGGATTTTTTTTTTTAATATTTCTATTTTATTTAGTTATTTTTATGTGGTGCTGAGGATCGAACCCGGTGCCTCACACATGCGAGGCAAGCGCTCTACCACTGAGCCACAATCCCAGCCCCTTGGATTTTTGATTTTTGTATTAGAGATTGCTCAACCTCTGCCATTTTTATAGGTTCAATATTTGGTTTAAGTTAGTTAATACCGACAAAGTCCTATAACACTGCTGAACAAAATCTAAAGTATGTAGTCTTTGTTTTCTTATGTGTGGAGTCAACATTAAAATTATTCCTTTGCTACTTTTTCTTTGGAAAAGGTAGCAAAGGGATAATTGCTCTCTGCTTTGTCTTTTCTATGACAAGTTATGTAAGCTTCAATTGTAGCACTTAGTGCATTTTTATTATAAACATTTACTGTTAGTTGTACTGATCATCCTTGCTAAATTGTGAGCTTTGGACGGAGACTACGGCATTTATGCATATCTGAGGAATCTTAGTGTATTGTAGATATAAATCAGGTGATCAAAATGTTAACTGAATTAATGATAAAAATGTTAGCTCAATTAATAAATCAGACCACTTTCTAGTAAGTATATTGGAACACAACTAAATTTTGGGGCTGGGATATAGCTCAGTGGTACAGCACTTGCCTAGCATGTGGGAAGCCCTGGCATTGATTCCCAGTACCACAGAAACAAAACAGAACGAAAAACTCATGAAAAAAATGTAGTAAACGGTCCCTATAAAAAGTTCTGTTTATTTTCTGTCTGTGCCATAGTTATTGAACTTGGTATTGGTAGAAAATTACGTTAATTGTTAAATAGATATAAAAGTTTATACCATGTAAAACGAAAAGTGTGTATTTGCATTATTATATAACAGTGTCATTGACTGATAAAAAATACTATCCTGATAGAGTAACATGATAAGTATATTTTAATCTTAATATTTGCATAAATGATTATGTGCAGGTAGATTTAGCTAGTGAAATATTAAAAGAATTGCAAAGAAACAATATTCACTAATTGCTAAAGTGAGAAAGTAGGCAAGGAAGAGGAAGATCATGGCTGTAGGAAACTATTAGGTGGTTGTCCATGTACCTTTTGATACTTGTAGGGTTTTAGTTTCTAGCTTTGTAGGTTCTCATTCATGGGAGAGGAGTGAGAGAGAAGAAAGCAGAATAGAGATTCAAAGGAGAAATGAAATTGGCAGTTGATACTAAATGAATTGGGGTTTTAGAAATAAATACTTGTGTGGTAGATGACTTAGGGGGAAATTGTGGGTTTCCATAGTAGAAGAAAGGTGGTCATGAGAAAGATATTTAAAAAAAAGTTTATAAATGCAGACTTTTGAGTTTAAATTATTTTGTGTATGTGGCATATTCCCTTTCACTTCTTGCTTTACTATTTTTTTCTTCTCTTTTAACAGATTTAGTCATATTCTTTGATGTTTGGCAGCCTTAATTTAGTGCTTTCAGTAAGAAGCAATGCAAGAAGATGAGTGTACATTTTGTGAAAATGAGGATCACATTAACATTTCAAATTTATTTGTTCATTCTGTAGATGTTACCATATTATGTGATGAGATATGAAATATTGATTGATTGTGGAGTGGGGTATACTAAATCAACTTAGGAAAAAAAATCCTCATACAATTAAAATGCCTCGATTTGATGACCGTTTTATTTCCTATGTGTAGATTTTGCATTGCTTTTTCTACTAAACTTAGCAATTATAAAAATTGAATATAGTAACAAATGTAGAAATATATAGAAAATATATAATATTCTAATAGACTAGTAAATAGCAGTGTAGTGCTGATAGTTTTCCTTTACTTACTTTTAGTATAGTTTGCAATTCATGTTTTTTGTTAGTATACGGTTCTATTGCTATAAAAGTTTTTTGGTACTGGAGATTGAACCCTGGGGCTCTTAACCACTGAGCCACATCCCCAGCCCATTTTATTTTTATTTTTCATTTTGACACAGTGTCTCACTAAATTGCTTAGGCCCTTGCTACTGCTGAGGCTGGTTTTGAACATGTGACTCTCCTGCCTCAGCCTCCCGAGTTGCTGGGATTATAGGTGTTAGACTAGGAGTATGTATTTACAAATAAGTTTGAGCCAGGCACAGTGCCATGTATGTATAGCTTCAGCTGCTCAGAAGGCTGAGGCAGGAGGATTGCTTGAGCCCAGGAGTGCTAGGTCAGCCCTGTAACATAGTGTGATCCTGTCTTAAACAAACAAACAAACAAACAAACAAACATAATTGAGGTTAATGGTATGTGTGTGTGTTTGAATGCTACAAAACTTTGAGGCAGACAATTAAGAACTTAGTAGAAATAAGTTATTTTAAAATAGATCTTTTTATTGTAATTAATTTAGCAACTAAACTTGTGTCTGGTTAAGAACTAGAAAATGCTAAGTTATCAGAAAGACTGTAATCCCTTGATTAAAAATTATATAAACACAACCTTGAGTTAATGTACTAGGTTATTTTCTAGAGATTTTAATTTTCTCTTATTTTGCTTTTACATTTATGGCTTTTATTAATTTAGAAGATATTTATTAAAAATGTGCTAGAGGTGTTACATAAAATGCTTTGTTGTTTCTGATAAAATGTTTTATCTATCCTATACTTTGTTTCTGATAATTTGGCTTCAAATTTTCATTACCTTCATTTCATGTAGCTGAGAAAAAATATCCCAGTTACGTGAAATCTGATCTGGTATCAATGCAGTACCATCAAAGAGCATTAATTTTCTGTATTAGTCTTTGCCAAAAGGTTGATGACAGCATTCCATTTAAAAAACATCAGACCAGTTTAGCATTATAAATACCTTTTGCCTTGAAATTTTCAAATACTGGGGCTCTGATTGTGGCTCAGTGGTAGAGTGCTTGACTTGCACATGTGAAGAACTAGGTTTGATCCTCAGCACCACATAAAAATAAATAAAGGTATTGCATCCATCTACAACTAAAAAAAAATTAAAAAAAATTTTTAAATGCTTAATTCTGTGATTTATGAAACTACATTCTTAATATTAAGAGCTGAAGGAAATGTTACTGTCTGTATCAGTAAAGTAGTACTATATGAATAATGGAGAGTATCAGCAATGCTTTTAATGAAACACATTTCTGCTTTTTCTGTTTAAGATTCAAAGTAGGGCTGGGATTGTGGCTCAGTGGTAGAGCACTTGCCTAGCATGTGTGAAGCACTGGGTTCGATTCTCAGCAGTGCATATAAATAAATGAATAAAATAAAGGTCCATCAACAGCTGAAAAAAAAAAGATGATTCAAAGTTATCATCCTGACTTTAAAGAAACCTTACTACTTAACTAGAAATTATGTTTGAAAAAGTCCATTTTTATTTGAGTCATGTCTTTATGATAGTTATTTAGCACTGATGGGCCAGGAAGTATAAGTTGTTGCTAATTATGTTTAATCCAACAGTGTCTACTATGGAAAGAATTTTGTTAGATTTTTCACATTTAGCTATAACTATTTTATCCTGACTTTAAGACTATTTCTAATTCTTTTGGGGGATAACCTATATTTTTGTACTTTTATAGGATAAAGGGGAGCAGTCAGCAGCTTGGAAATTCAGTCAAGTGATCTGGCGGGATGGGCATTTGCCTGACATACTTTATAGAGGTAATTCAGCATTGTTTTACTCAATCTTAAGTTTTTTCCTATGGTAAGATACTCATGGCCTTGCACATGAATACACATGCTCAAAACTGTTGAGTAGTACTTTGCTTTTACTGGAGAATCCCTTTTCCTTTTATACTTGCTTATATGTAGCACAAATGTGATATACAAATCACATGATATCACTATTTGTACATGTGAATATCTGTATGTTGAAAATAATTAATGTTACTGATTTTGTAAGATGAAGTCATTATCTTTATTTTTCTTCCAGTTAATTACATATTACTACTACTATTACTTCTTTTTTTTTTTTAAAGGTCCTAGTTCCCTTATATCAGGAAGATAGATAACCCTTTTCTTTCTTGTTGGCCTGTGTTGGTACATATAGTAAACTTATACTTTTATCTTTCAAACAACGTGAAAGAAAACTAAATATTTAATTGTTTTCAAGGTATTTATGTATAAGAGGAACATCCTCATGCCATTTATTAATGATTATAAAAATTCTAAAAAGTGTCTCCATGAATTTGAAAATTTGTTTTGAGAATTCTTTTAATACTTGAGGATTGAAAACATTAGCAGATTACTGGCCATATTTTATGATTTCCTTCTTTTTTTTTTTCATATCTTCTGATAATTGTCATGTTTATCCCTTTTCATTCCTTTACCCAGGTTCATTATAAGAGCAACGCACACTTAAGCAGAAGAGAATGTCATGTCATAAAAAGGATCCTCCCATTTTCTCATTCATTATTAGCATTGCATATTCTTCCAAACATTTTCTGTACATACACAAGCCTTTATTTGTGTATCTTGTTTTTGCATTTTCTTTAGATGGATCCTGTACATACTTTCAGCAACATGTATTTTTTTTGGTGTGGTATTAGGTAAAAGTCTTCTGTATCTTTGCATATCATTCCTTCTCATTCCCTTCTGTGTAGTATTCTAGTATTTGGATGTATCATAATTATTTTAATTAGCCACCTGTTTATGGATATTCAGGTTTTTAGGGCTTTTTTGCTAATATAAATGGTCATGAAATGAATATATGAAGGTGGGTTTACCTTTGTAGGTATTTAAAAATATATGTGGAGTTCAAATTCCTAAGGGAAAAATAGTTGAGGTACAGAGCTTCTACATTTAAGAATTTGCTAGATAGATTGCCTAACCATAAGAGAAGCCCAATATCAATACTTTTAACAGAGTGGGAATCTGTTAATCTCTTTGATAACACCAGCTAGTGTCAGACATTTTTACATATGTCAGTTTTTTGTTTATTAGCTTTGTCCTCCCTCCCCCAAGTATTACTGGCCATATGTGTATTTGTGGGTCTCTGTGTATATGTGTATTAGGGAAAGGATGTCATTTGTTAGGCAAATATTTTTGCTTATCTTTTGATTTTGGTTTTGTTTTCATCCTACAGAAGTTTTGATTTTTTTCTGATAGAACATGGTGATCTTTATCTTTATGACTGGGGTAGGGTAGAGTGTTTTGTGTTAGGTGTTACTTTCTCTTCCATATTATAACATCTTTGAATGACACAAGTCCCTCATTTGTCATAGTGTGCCATTCTTTTTCTCTCTTAATGGCACATAAAATACTTGTGTGTCTTAATACTGGCAGTTTTAGATTTAGTACTTGAAAAAGTTGAAGAATAGATTATAGAAACAGGCCTCACACATATGTACAAAATTGAATAATGCAATGTTTCAAAAATGTAGAAGATACATAAATCACTTATTAAATAGAGTGAAGAAGCCGGGACACACGCCTGTAATCCCAGCACTTAGGGAGGCTGAGACAGGAGAATCGTGAGTTCAAAGCCTCAGCAAGGGCGAGGCGCTAAGTAGCTCAGTGACACCCTGACTCTACATAAAATACAAAATAGGCCTGGGGATGTGGCTCAGTGGTTGAGTACTCCTGAGTTCAATCCCCAGTACCAAAAAAAAAAAAAAAATAGAGTGAGGATAACTGGGTAACCATCTGTAATAAAGTAGGGCTGAACCTCTATATTTATTGCTTATCCCAGAAGTACTCCTTATCTATAAAGGCAGATTTAAAACAATTTAAATCATAATAGAACAATTTAAAAAGTAATATAAATTTTATTTGCTAATTCTGTTATGATTGGAGAACATGCTTTGTATGGTTTTTTTTTAATTTTTTATTTTTATTTAGGCTTACATGTTAACAGTGTAAATGATTCATTGTGCATAGATAGAGGATAACACATCAATTCTCTAGTTGTGAGTTGTATAGAATCACAACATATATGCAGTCATACATAAAGTTAGGGCTATGATGTCCATCATATTCCACCACCCTTGCTGTCCCCATGCCCCCTCCTCCCTTACACCCCTGTGAACAGCGATCCACCATTGTTCCCATGTCCTTCCCCACATTATGGATCAGCATCCACTTATCAACGAG
>CM053409.1:58655859-58869611 GCA_028644305.1 Xerus rutilus
GTCCTTGATCCACTTTGGGTTGAATTTTGTGCATGGTGAGAGATAGGGGTTTAGTTTCAATTTGCTGCATATGGATTTCCAGTTTTCCCAGCACCATTTGTTGAAGAGGCTGTCTTTTCTCCAGTGTACGCTTTGTATGGTTTTAATTTTAAAATTAATATCAAGATATTTTAAATTTGTTTTATGACCATAAATTTTATATAAAATTTTATACTTGATTTATAATTATTACAAATTAATAATTTAAAATGTATATCCCTTTTTAAAATTAGAATTTGTATAGTCTATGAATTTATAATTATACATTATTCATTTATAATGAGTAAAATTTAAATTTATTGAGGCTCGGCTTATATCTTCAATTAGGGACTGTGCTGGAGAATGTTCCATGTGTGTTTGGAAACTATTCTACCGGTAGAGTTTTCTTTGTGTGACAAGTAGGTCTAATTCTGTATCTTTGCTAATTTTATGTTTTTAAAATTATTTTTGGTTCTGCTTCTAGATACATATATAATTATTTCATCTTCTTTCTCCTCTCCTTTTTTTCTTTTCTTTTCTTTTTTTTTGGTGGTGGTACTGGAGCTTGAACCCAGGGCCTCATGCATGCCAAGCAAGCACTCTGCCACTGAGTCACATCCCTAGTCCTATATCTTCTTGATTTATTGACTCTGTCATTATGACACATGTCTTTTGTCTTTAAGTCTGTTTTATTTTTTGCAGTGCTGAGGATTGAACCTGTGTGTGCTAGACAAGCACTCTACCATTGAGTCTCATCACCAGCCCTCCTGAAGTCTTTTTATCTGATATTAATATGACCATTCCAGCTATCTTATTGTTACTGATTCTCCGCCCTCTGCCGTCTTTTTACTTTAAATTTCAAATGTAGGAGAGTATTACTTGTTGACAGCATTATAATTAGATCCCTCCCCGCCCCCCGACAATCTGATAGTCTCTGACTTTGCACGGGCCTTTTTAGATCATTCACATGTAATTGTGGATTTCATTGATTTATATTTTTCATTTTGCTATTTCTTTTATATATATTTACTGTGGTTTTGTTCCTTTGTGTCTACTGCCTTTTGTGTTTAAATACTTTTTAGTGTGCCATTTTAATTACTTCATTGACTTTTTACTGTATATTTTAAAAGATATTTTCTTTGTGGTTACTGTTGGCATTACATTTTACATTTATCAGTCTGCTTAATATCATTAAAATATAGGAACTTTGTCCATTATAGGTCATTTTCACTTCTGTTGTGTCACTATTGTAATATATGTGTATGTGTTGTAAATTCTGCAGTTTAGTGTTACAATCATTGCTTTATACCTTCTTAGGTCTTTAAAAGAAGTTAGTTTTTTGGGCTGGGGTCATGGTTCAGTGGTAGAGCGCTTGCCTAGCACTTGCCTAGAGGCACTGGGTTCGATTCTCAGCACTGCATATAAATAAATTAAATAAATAAAAATCCACTAACAACCAAAAAAAAAAAGTAAGTTTTGGTTTGCCATTTCTTGTGCTCTTCATTTCTTCTTTTGTATTTGAGTCTAGTGTCTTTCCTTTCAGCTTTCTGGACTCCCTTTATTTAATATTTTATTTAATATTTCATGTAAATCAAATCTATTAGCAAAAAAATTTCAGTTTTTATCAGGGAATGTTTTCCTTTTTGAAGAATAGTCTTGCTGTTTTCTTCTTGGTTGACACCCTTTTGCTTTCAGCTCTTTTCATTTGTGATGCTACTGTCTGCTAGCCTCTGTTGTTTCTGATTGGAAGTTGGCCATTCACCTGTTGATGATTTCAAGCACATGCTGGGTCATTTTTCTCTTTCTTTCAAGATTTTCCCCCTTATGTTTGCTTTCAAATAGTTTGACTATGATGTGTCTAGGAATAGGTCTCTTTGTATTTATTTGCTTGAAGTTCATTGGGCTTCTTGGGTCTACAGATTTATTTTCCTAAAGAAAGGAGAAAAGAAGTAAAATCTGGAAATTTTTTGTCCTGTATTTTATTATTATTATTATTTTTTCACACTCTGTGCCTTCTTCCTGATACTCCAGAAATGTTGTTAAGCTGGATGTTCCACATGTCTCTGAAGCTGTTTATTTTTATTTAATCATTTTTTCTCTCCATATTTAATTGGACAATTTCTATTAATATGTCATTAAGGTCAATAATTTTCTTCTGTCATTTTGAATCAGCTGTTGCGCCCTTCTGAAGTTTTTGGTTTTGGTAATGGGGACTGAACCCAGGGGCACTTAACCACTGAGTCACATAACCAGCCTTTTTTATTTTTTATTTTGAGATAGGGTCTTGCTAAGTTGCTTAGGGCCTTGCTAAGTTGCTGAGGCTGGCCTCAAACTTGTGATCGTCCTGCCTCAGCCCCCTGAGTTGCTGGGATTATAGGCATGTGTCACCATGCCCAGCCCTTCTGATAAGTTTTTAAAAAACATTTTAGTTCTATACTTTTCAACTTCAGAATTAGAGTTCTTTTATGTAATTTCTGTGCTTTTATTGAAAATCTTAACAGTTGATAATTTTCATAATTAAAAAAGTTAAAACATGGGTTCCTTCATTTATGTTACTATATCTGAAATAGATGTTTTGAAATCTTTGGTTAAGCCAACATATATGAAACACCCTGAAAAATAGTTTGTATTGAATGGTGTTTTTCATGACCATGGGTCACATTTTTTTTGTATTTTTTGTGTGTCTTGTAATTGTTGAAAGTGGCATTTGACTTAACATTGTAGCATTTCTGGGTTGTGATTACCTACTCCCTACCACTCAAGGTTTTTGTTGTTACTGTTGTTTTCATTATGGTTTTTGTATAATATAATTCTGTTGTTGAAACAAAGCAACAAATTTTATTGTTGACAGAAGTTTTATTTGAGAAAATAAATAAGCATGAATATCCAGGAAAACCCTGAAATTGAAGGATACTGAGATAAATAACTCTATCAGAAACTGAACTTTTAAAAATATTCCAACAATAGGGGCTGGGATTGTGGCTCAGTGGTAGAGCCCTTGCCTTGCATGCGTGAGGCACTGGGTTCGATCCTCAGCACCACATAAAAAGAAATAAAGATATTTGTGTCCATCTACAACTAAAAAACATATTAAAAAAAATTCCAACAATATTAAAATATTTTTAAAAAATGAATTAATGTAATACTTTTTGAAGTTCATAAATGAAATTATTACTGGATTTGCTCTATGTGTAAGAAAGACATCTCTTGTCTTTGTAGCCTTGTAAATGGATAAAAAATTATAGGCTCTTTCATTTATCTTCAAGCTTCCTATGAAGGAGTATATACAAACTTTTTTTTTAAAGTACTGGGGATGTAACCCAGGGGCACTTTACCACTGAGCTACATTCCCCGAACCCGTTAAATCTGAGACAAGGTTTTCATAAATTGCCAATCCGCCTTGAACTTAGTGATCTTCCTAAGCCTCTGTTATAGCTGAGATTATAGATGTGTGCCACCACACCTGGCACAAAGTAGTTCTGATAAGTAAGAATCTAATATTTTTAAGGATCTTCAGGGTAAGAAATTCTATAAAATCTTTAGTCTGATGCTATGCTTAGAAATACTGTCAGGAAGTTTTCTTATGTACAGTCTGGGCTTTTTGTTTGTTTGTTTGTTTTTGGATATACTCCACATTTTGTGTTTGGTATGGTATTGATTGTTACTTCTAAGGCCTGTCATTTTGTTTGCTTTTCTCTGTATAGATTTAATAAGGCAGATGAGAATGGTGTTTTTAAGTAGTTGCTTCCTTTGTTTTCTCTTTTCTAACCTTTTAGGTCTTCTGCATTTCCTTCAATATCTTATATCTCTAAGGCTGTGCACTAAGGAAATTATTCTTTACAAGACCAGGGTTAATCCTCAGTTATTAACTACCACTGTCTATTTTGTTTCATACCTAAAAAACAAGCTAGTGCATTGGTCACTCAGACATACCTTACTAGATTTATACCAGCTTGCACATAACTGTATTTGTATAGCTTTTTTCCCCCTTCACAAGTAATGTGATTTGTTTGTTGTGTATGTGTATGTTTTATTGTAGGAATTGGATGGCATAAGTGATTAAGGTGGTATTGAGGGTTTCTGAAGCCTGTGAAAGGTAGAAACTCAACCATGATTTCTTTTTCAACTCTACAGCATTCTCTTCCTTGAAGTCTTCATTTTTACCCTAGTCTCAGGTAATTTTAATATTTGTTTTTTATAATCTTGAATCAGTAAAATTTTTTAAAATGTGAAACCTTGCTGTTAAAATTTTATGTTGTGTTTATACAATAGTTTTCTCTATTTGAATTTTTTATCTCTGAAAGAAACTTTTCTTGATTTAATTTTTTCCATGAGAAGACATTAATTTTAAGACAAAAATCAATGAATAATTATATCATTTTAGATTAAGGTTAGTTTAACACAGAAAAATGTGTGTAGCTTATGTAATCATAAGTGAAATTGAAATTAGAAATTGTTTTCTTGTTTAATCCTCTTCCTTAACAGCAAATTGCATTTTTTCACCTTTGTATTCTAAACACACATACATCCATATTATATTTTCTAGAATTTTCAGGGAAACTCTGTTTTCCTCCATAGAAAACTTGACCTAGTAACCTAATTTGTTATGGCTGTATAATTTTTGAAATATGATAAAACACTAGCTTCTGTATGTTTATACATACTGTATGTTTGCCTATGTTAATATAAGGAAGCAATCAGAAATCTTTTATATTCAATATTTAGTATGTAGAGTTGGCTACTGTGACATACAAATTAGAAATACATATTTACTTGAAAAGATTGTGTAAAGTGTCCAATGATTATGTGGAGGTTCGAGAATTATTATGATCCAGGGTTCCTTTTTCCTGCTCTGGTATTGCTTTCCTCCCTTTTTTCTTCCATTTCTCCTCACCCCTACCCCACCTTTTCTTTCTTTCACTGAGGATTGGACTCAGGGCATTGTGTGTGTTCTAAGTTTGTATTTTCCCCCTGAACTACACTCCCAGCCTAAGCTATTTTTTTTTTTAATAAATACTTTTTAGTTGTTGATGGACACAATGTCTTTATTTTATTGGTTTGTATGTGGTGCTGAGGATCGAACCCAGGGCCTCACGCATGCGAGGCAAGCGCTCTACCGCTGAGCTACAATCCCAGCCCCCTAAGCTATTTTTAATATTTGATTTCCATCTTATTGTCCAGGATGATTATGAATGTGTCTGCCACTAGGGAGAAGAAAATGGGGAGGACATTTCTCCTTTCCTTTAATGGGAGTTGTGTACATCACTTCCACTTTTATCCCATTTGCTGTAACTTTGTCACATAGCCACAATCAGGTACAAGAGAGACAGGGTAATGAGTCTTACCTAGGCAGGCATGTGTCTCCCATAATTTTTATTATTGGGTAAGAAGGAGAGAACAGATTCTGGAGGGCTAGCCAGCTGTCACACTAGGGTTTGTGTTGGTTAATATTTTCTCTGTTCTGGAGTGTATCTTTGTTACTATATAGCACATATTTTAAAAATAACCATTAGATGTTTAATGTTTGTTTATAGTATATAGTGAAATTTATTTTAAGAAGTACTCTTTTATTCTTTTTACTTAAAAAACTGTAGAAAATTCAGTTTTCTAATAGAAGCAGTATTTTGATTGTTAATGTTTGAATTTTTGAGATTGGCACAAAATGCAATGGATATAGTACTTAGAACCGACAGAATGTAAGTTTGTGTTTTGCTTGGCTCTTTTTTCACTCTTTCCCCTTCTGTTAAAGATAAATTACACTTAGCCAGGTGTGATGGTGCATGCCTATAATCCCAGCAACTCAAGAGGTTGAAGAAGGATTACTAGTTTGAGGGTAGTCTCTACCACTTAGTGAGACCCTGTCTCAAAATAAAAAAGGACTGGGGGTGTAACATAGTAGTGGAGTGCCCCTGGGTTCAATCCCCAATACCACAGAAAGAAAGAAATATTCTCTCTCTCACATACCTCCCCCTACACCTATTCCTTAAACAATTTGAGTTGGCATAAATATGGTTTCAAGTTTCAAAATATCACTATTCTGTTAAGTTTTTAGAAGATTTTGGTGATAAATAGTTGGAATGCATTAAATTTTTTTAAAAGGCCTTAAGTATTATGTAGAAATACATTAATTTTGGCTTAAATAATTATAAGTTATTTTTCTGTGGCTAAAAAATGGTTACGCCAGGTGCCGTGGCACATGCCTGTAATCCTAGCACTTTGGGAGGCTGAGACAGGAGAATCCTGAGTTCAAAGCCAAACTCCGCAACTGAGAGACACTAAGCAATTAATTGAGACTCTGTCTCCAAATAAAACACAAAATAGGTCTGGGGATGTGGCTCAGTAGTCGAGTACCTCTGAGTTCAATCCCAGGTAACACACACACATACATAGTTACTTTTTAAATTGGCATATTGTACATTCTGATTAATAGTTAAGTTAATGTCTGTTAAATTAGGTGTTTATTATTTAAATATGTTGTATTATTGCTAATAGTGATTTGAAAGAACTTTTTGTCCGATTGTCATTATTGTAAATGACACTATTAGGATGTTTTGAAATAGCACATTAAAAATCAACATAGTCGAGGCTGGGGTTGTGGCTCAGTGGTATAGCGCTTGCCTAGCATGTGTGAAGCACTGGGTTCACTCCTCAGCACCACATAAAAATAAGTAAATGTAAAAAACAAAAACATTTCTTAACAAAAAATGAACATAGTTTACAATATAGGCTTTGTAAGATACAAAATGATAGTTCTACAAAGGTATATCTAAAGAGTTCTCTGAATGTAGGATGTGCCTACACAATAAATCTTATTTTAAAACGAGATAAGCAGTTTTTGCTAAATCATTATTATATGTATATGTATACACATAGTTTTTGCTAAATCATTATATGTATATGCATATAATGCATATAACGTGTGTGTGTGTGTGTGTGTGTGTGTGTTTTGGGAGGGCTAACTGTGAATTGAACTCAGGGATGCTGTGCCACTGAACTATATCCCCAGACCTTTTTTTTTGTTTAAATATGGAGACAGTGTTTCACTAAGTTGCCAAGACTGGCCTTGAACTTATGATCCCCCTGCCTCAGCCTCCTGAGTCACTGGGATTACTGGCATGTGCCACCATGTTCAGTTTATAACTGTATTCTGAAGGATGAGAAAAAATAGAAAACTTCTTAGGAATAACGAATGGTAACATTTTTTAAAAGTTTCTTATATTGACCATTGATTTCTTTATCTTACCAAATTATCCGAATACTGATACTTATATTTCTTTTGTATTTCTGTTTTGATTTTTTTTTTGGGGGGTGTGGGAGGGGGTTCTGGGATTGAACCCAGGGCCTTGCACATGCTACATTCTTAGCCTTGATATTTGTATTTTTTTAAAATATTTTTTTTTAAGTTATAGGTGGACAGAATATTTTTATTTTATTTTTATGTGGTGCTGAGGATCGAACCCAGTGCCTCCCGTATGCTAGGCGAGCACGCTACCACTGCGCCATAACCCCAGCCCTGATATTTGTATTTTTAATGCTGTCTTTTTAAAAATGTAATTTTTTACCAAGTTATGCATAGGTTAGAAATTGATGTTATTGACATGTTAACTGGATATTAGAAATTAATGTAACTGGCATCCTCCATTCAGAAAGAGGTTTGCTGAAAGTGATTTGGATCAGAAGTAATTTGTAGGATCTAGAAGTAATTTGTTCTCTGTTACTTGTTTTCAGAACAAATTCCTTTCCTGCCTAAACTGAAGTTTCTTTTTAGATGTAATTGATTCTGGTATAAGGGTGGTGTATTGTTGAATTTGGGAGAATATTTTAGTTGAAAATGACTTTCTTAGAAAATACAATGATATTTAGTCTTAAGCTTGACCACCAAACTGTTTTGACTCGTAATATGTAATTGAAATTCCACATTATTCAGTTACAGTTGATGGAAAATAATATCACTGCCAAACTCAATAAATAAAACAGGAATGTGGGATCGTAAATGAGAAATACTTCTTTTTTTCATGCTTGAATGCAGATTAATTAAAGGTGGTAAGTGGCATGTATATGATCTGAAGGGGATAAGGAGTTTAGAGATTGTGGCACAGGCCTTTAGATCTATTTTCATTTAAAAACTTACAGCCATTTTTTCTATAGTCTTGGATTTATTAGCCATATTTAGGATTTAAAATATTTTCTAATTTGAAATGGAAAATTGAAAGAGATTTTTCTTCAAAAAATTGAAGAAAGAATGGAAGAAAGAAGTTAATTTAATTTAAGAGGGTATATGTAAACTTGAGAAAAAAGACTGGCTAAAGAGAAATTCATTAAGGTGTGAATAATAGATGAAGTTGGAAAGTAGAGAATATAGAAAGGATCCAGGACATTTTAAGAAGAAATAAGGATTCTGCACCAGAAAGTTTTCCTGTGTCAAAATAGGAATACTCAGCTAAGGAGACCAAGCAAGGAGTGGTGATTGAGAGGCCTCAGAAGTAGGTGGTGATATGAGGATGAGTTCAAGGACTTTAAGGTTTCCAGGGTCTTTAAAGGCCAGGAAGTCAGCCCTATGCAGTGTTGCCAGCCTGTGATTCTAGCACTTTGGGAGGCTGAGACAGGAGAATCCAGAGTTCAAACCAGCCCCAGTGATGGTGAGGCGCTAAGCAATTCAATGAGACCTTGTCTCTAAATAAAACACAAAATAGGGCTGGGATGTGGCTCAGTGGTTGAGTACGTCTGAGTTCAATTCCTGGTAAGAACAACAAACAACAAAAAGTCAGGAAGTGGTATGATATGGTCAATAGTGCTTTGAAGCAAGTAAACTTATGGTTTGAAATTCCAGTTTACTTCCTAGCTGTGTGGTCTTGGGTAAGCCCCAGTTTCTTTGTCTTTGCATTGTTACTGTCTTGAAGATTATTATAAATATTAAATAAGGTAATCTGTATAAAGGTGTCCAGCACAGTGTCTTACATCTAGTATGTCCTCATTGTGATAGTTGTCATTCCTCTCCAAGTTACCATAATCTTTGAAACTTAGAATACAAATACACACCTATTAATAAATTTGGAAAGATAGTTTCCTCAGTAATTGCTTAAAACTCTAATTAAAAACCTCATGGGCTGAGACTGTAGCTCAGTGTTAGAGTGAGGCACTGGGTTTGATCCTCAGCATCACATATAAATAATAAATGAATAAAATAAAGATATCAACAACTAAAAAAAATTTAGAAAAAATTAAAAAATAAAAACAACCTTCATAAGCATTTAAAATGCCTTGTAGTTGATTAAAAATGAGTCATAATGCTCAGCTTGTCCATATGTTATACTTCTGTTAAGTTTATCTTTTGAAAAGAAGCCCAGTTGCCTGAATTTTGGAAATAATTGTTAACAATGCTTGTATTAAAACTTGCATATTTTAATTCATTGTTAAAAACACCTACTCAAAGCTTATTTGCTCTGTGTCAACTCGTAAATCTATAAAGGTTGGTTTCTAATCGCATGCACTTAGATGATCAGAAACATTAAATTAGAAGATGACAAGAAGAGTAAGCTCTCTCTTAGAAGATAGGAGAAAATGATGATTGATACATTTATATTTTTATTTTTATTTTTTTATAACTTTTTTTGTTTGTTTTTATCTTTATTTTATTTATTTTTATGTGGTGCTAAGGATCGAACCTAGTGCCTCACACATGCTAGGCCAGTGCTCCACCACTGAGCCACAACCCCAGCCCCAGATGGTTGATACATTTATGCTCTCTTTAAGTTCATCTTTGCTACTAGACTTAAATAACTAGAGAGTTACCTAAACTGCTATAGTTAGGATTATTTTATATAACTGAACCAAATATTTGTCAGGAAAGAATGGTAGGTGGGTGGGGGTAGGGTTGCGGAGAAGGCCCTCCAAAACACACATAGACATAAACAAAAGGAAGCTTCCAAAAGCCAGTCGAAAAAGGAAACAGTACAAACCTAAGCTATAAAAAATGGTGAAGTAGGAAAAGTACATGTTTGTATTGTCCTTGTGCCTCCCTTCTAAATCACAGTAGTTTTTACCTTTCCCCCTCATAACTGTTAGGCGATTTCAGCCAAAATTCTCATGCTTCACTGCACATTCAGAAATCCAAATACAGGAAAGATCTCATGCTCAAAACTTAACACATGCTACTTCTCTAGTTTAGTATTTTCAGGGAGGCTTAGCAAAGTGTAAAGAAAGTAAACAGATGTAATCGGTCCACATTAATAAGTGAATGAAAGATTGGGGAAACGTTGGTAGCACCCTGAATACCTCTGTTCCCATACTTTACACTTTTCAGGCAGAGGGATGGTCATAGTGGAGAATTAATCTTGGAAGTAGGGGAAGTATGCAGAGTGAAGTAGTCTGCTAAAGGAAGATTTAGGAGAACTTGATTCCACCTTCCCCCCTTCCTTTCTTTCTCCTCATCTCCGTTCTAGTTTTTAGGCTTATCACCTCTGGGTAACTTGAACACAAGAGGTAATCCTACTACATTAGCCCAAGGACATCACTGTCCATCTTGTCTTGGTTCTTCTTTCTTCCTTCTTCTTCCTCCTCCTCCTCCTTTTTTTTTGGTACCAAGGATTGAACCCAGGGGCGCTTAACCTCTGAGCCAAATCCCTAGCCTTTTTTATTTTATTTTTAGGCAAGGTCTTGTTCAGTTGCTTAGGGTCTTCTAAGTTGCTGAGGCTGGCTTTGAATTCGTGATCCTTCTGCCTCAACCCCTGGGATTATAGGCATGTGCCGCCGCTCCCGGCTTTGTCTTGGTTCTTAACAGCTCTGCTATTTTGCACCCTGTGTGTCAGTTGCCGAAGGTTCATCCAGTTACAAAATAGTCTTCACAAGATACTCAAAGTGGATTTTTATTCCACCTGTTTTCTTTTTCCCCAGTTAGAGATTCATGGGAACTCATTGTTTAGGTTTTGTTTTGTTTTTTTTTAAATTTTTTTTCATTTCCAGAATAGTCTTTCATGTGAGAGAGATGATTTAAGGAAAGCAGTATTTCTTTTCCTTTCCTGTGTAATATTCTTAACCCTTGAATTTCCATAGGCACATTTGGGTCAAAAATTAGCTGAGTTTTTCAGGGGTAAACAGGGAGAGACATTTAACTATTCACATATTAATGTGAATTGATTGTCTGTTTTTTCTTTACACTTTGCTGAGCCTCCCTGAAAACTACTAAATTAGAGAAGGGAAGTAGCATGGGCTAAGTCTTCAGCCTGGGACTCTTTGTTGTATTTGGATTTCTGAAAGTGCAGTGAGGTATGAGAACTTTGGCTGAGACCACCTAAGAGTTATTAGGAGTGATGGTGAGACTATTATGGTTTAGAAGGGAGGTGCAAGGACAATACAAAAATGTACTTTTCCTACTTTATCATTTTTTGTAGCATAGGTTTGTATGCTTTCCTTTCTTCATAGGCTTTTTGAAAGTTTCCTTTCTTTGTATGTGGTTCTTATTTTATTTTCTGTCCTGTTTACTATCCTGTTCACAGAGACAAATTGAGGTGTGTGATACAGATGTGCATCATTTTGTTTTAAAACACATTTAAAAAAATATTTTGTAGTTGTAGATGAGCAGAATGTCTTTATTTTATTTGTTTATTTTTATGTGGTGCTGAGGATCGAACCCAGTTCCTCACACATGCTAGGCAAGCGCTCTACCACTGATCCACAACCCCAGCCCCTTAAAATACATTTAAAAAAAACACTAAGCCTTTTAAAATAAATAAAATCTAGAGCCAATCATATTACCCACACCTGTTACTCTTTTGTAAAATTAGAAAAGGAAAAGAAGGACTGGGGATGTAGCTCAATTTTAAGAATGTCTGATGTGCATGAGGCTCTGGGTTTGATCCGTAGCCTTTTTAAAAACAACATATATGCTGGGCATGGTGGTGCCTGGCTATAATCTCAGCAGCTTGGGAGGCTGAGTCGTGAGTTCAAAGTCAGCTTCAGCAACAGAGAGGCGTTAAGCAACTTGGTGAGACTCTGTCTCTAAATAAAATACAAAATAGAGCTGGGGGTGTGGCTTAGTTGTCGAGTGCCCCTGAGTTCAATCCCCAGTACCAAACAAACAAACAAACAAACAAACATATATATACACATACACACATGCATAAAATATATATTACATATAAATATATATTTATGTTTACATGGTTTGAAAAAAGAATAAAACTAAAGTTTGGGATTAGTCTTTTCCCTTAAAATTTCTTTTTTATTTCACTTCCCAAATTCCATTGTTTCTTTGCTGAAAAAAAAAATTTCTCCAGAATAACTGTTGATCAGAGCTATTTAACTTTTAAAAAAATTATGTAGCATCTTAATGTCTATATAAGTCTTGATTTTTTTCACCTGCTTTATGTTGTATAACCAGCACATATGGCTAATCTCTTTCCTTTTATGGTTGTATGCATTCTATTATATGGTTGAATCATTATTGTAAAGAAATATCCTTATCATTGGATGCTTAGATTGTTTTTGATATTTTGCTATTAAAGAGTTGCATCAAACATCGTGGTTCATGTATCTTTGGTGGGCCAAATATATAATTTAACCTACAGGATTGTGTATATCCCTAGCAGTGAGGCTGTTAGGTCAAGAGTACATGTAGTTTTTACTTTGTTATTTCTAAGACTCTTTTAAAAACTTTGAACAGTATTCATTGACATTGAAGTCGGTGTAAATATTGTAGTATTTTCTGATGTTTCAGGGCATTTGTCTCAGAAACAATGTCCAGGCTATCCAATTTAACTCCAAATGTCTGGCTTAATTTGGGAACATAAGATTAAGAAATTACAGGTAAAAAGGAAGACAGTCCTTTTGCTTTGCCCATGATCTGTTTTCAGAAAAAAATTTTGAATAGATCAAGTTTGTCTTCTATGTGTAATATTTCTGTTTACTTTTCAATTTACTTTCTCTTGAGGTGTTCTATCTTCTTGCTCCAAGTTCCACACTCTTGTGTACTTTTATCTTTTTTCCTGAAAATATTGTCTGTTCCCAAAGTACTTTTACTTCTTCAGTACTTATAGTTTCAGATTTGTGTTAAGAACACAGGTAGTAAAAATTCATATTTTATAGGTATAGTAAAACTGGAATATAATTTTAAATAGTGTGCATAATATTAGGGTACACTAAATTTTTTAAAGCCAATGAAGTGCATAATCAAAAATATTGAAGTTGAGGTCTACTCCTGTAGGGAAATAGAGAGCTTGGTTTAGTCAAAAAGTTAGGCTTCAAGTTTGAATGTTTTTTTTAAAAACAAAAAAATTAGTATGCCCCTAGGTCAGTTTCTCTAAATTAGTCTTTTAGTAACTTCTTTGACATCTCCCATATTCTGTAAAAACTCACAGGTTTTTCAAAATAATGGTGTCTGTGACCATAGTAGCAACAAAGACTTGTAGTAAATGGTGGCTCCCTGTATGTATAAGTTTATAAATAATTTAGGGACTTTCCACATTCTTTAAAAAAAAAAAAGTAAATAGTTTAGCAAAGATTATAGTTGATTTGCAAAGATTTTCAAAGAATTGGCCAGAGTAACCCAAGTTTAGCCTTAAAAGACATCCACTTAGTTGTAGTCTAGTTTATTCTCTAAGAAATGTGTAAATTGGGATATTTGAAAAGAGCAATTATGTGGTAATATATTTAAAATCTTTGCCATTTAAGATTTTAAGTTTATTATCTAAAGATTTTAAACAATAAAATCAGATGCTTGATCTTATCAGGGAATGTAAGAAAAGCAGGTATGAATTATGCTTTTGTTTACTCTGCTGTTAATAAGGATTGTTTTGAACTGTTTATTTGAGTAAAGGTTATTCCCTTGATGTTATCCTTAGTAAATGAAAGAGCATTTTGGTTGGAATAGTGGTTGGAATTTAACTTACTTAATTGACCTCTGAAAACCATGGTTAAGGAAGTGATCTTCATGCGATTTAGTTGGGGGAGCGGTAACTAAATTGAAACAGTGCATTTACTAATTGTAGGTCCTTCATATTAGGTAGTGAATTTTGTATTTACATGTAGTCTGACAATAATAGTAGTTTTTAAAAGATAACTCTGTATCAACATTTTGGTCTTCTTTGAGATGAAGTCTCTTTGGGTTTCCTGATTATTATTATATTAGTCATTATAATAATTAAGTGCAATATGAATTTATAGCTAACTCAGAAGAGTAGACTTAAAATATTGTTTCTCTTTTCTATAATAAGGTAATATAATTATTTTTATAGTGTTCTTAATTTCTTATCAATCTGTTCAGTCATTTGTGACTTTAAATGTACTAGTAATGACAATATTATTTCCTTTTAACACTTTTTATTTTTTATTGTAACACATTTAAAAACATTCATAGAAGTAATAATTTAGTATAGAAAGTTGTGAGATAAAGTTATCAGAGATAAATACAAATAAGAAAAAAAGGTATGTTCATCATCCTGTGGTAATGTTAATGTTGTTACCATTTTAGATAATCTCCAGTACATTCACACACACACACACACACACACACACGCATATATTCCCTCCAACATGTTGAGATATTTCCCCCAATCTTCAAATATTTTTCAAGAAAACTTTTTATTGACTATGAATTATTGTTCAGCTTCAACCAACTTCACCTTCGTATTACAATAACTGAAAGAAAAGTGCAGGCATCACAGGTATACATCTTGAAATTTCAGAATTTGCCTGTGCAATCAACCTTCCTTTCAAGAAAAAACATCACCATGTCCCCAAAAGCCTCCCTTTCCTTACTCCTATCAGCAGTGTTCCTTCCCTACTCAACAGTGACCCACTATTCTGATTTTAAATATTTTTTAAAAAACTACAGTAAAACTCATTTGAAATGTTTACTAATTTTTTTTTTTAATTTACAGAGTTGTGCAGCTGGCAACCATCAATATAGTCCAGTTATAAAAAATATGTTGAAACACATTTTAACCTGTTTTACTTTATTTTATTTTTTGGGGGAGGGTACTAGGGATTGAAATCAGGTGTACTCGACCAGTGAGCCACATCTTCAGCTCTATTTTGTGTTTTATTTACAGACAGGGTCTCACTGAGTTGCTTAGTGCCTCACCTTTGCTAAGACTAGCTTTGAACTTGCAATCCTTCTGTCTTAGCCTCCCAAAGTGCGGGGATTATAGTACCACGCCTGGCTTTAACCTGTTTCTTTAACACATAATGTATTTCTAGTTTTTTTATTGTGATGATTATTGTTGCACTGATTTTCTCTGTGTTTGTATACATTTCTGTTTTCATCAGAATAAATTCCTAAATGTAGAATTACTGGTTTAAGAGGATGTGCATTTTTGTGGCTTTAGTTAAATACTACTAAGTTGCCTTTGAAAATAGTTGGTATAATGTATGTTCCCTCTGTAGATTACTTGTCTCTCTCTCTCTCTCTTTTTTAAACTACTTCCATATTGAATATATTTGAAATAGTTTTTACTGTTGTTTTATGGTACAAGTGATGTCTCTGATTACTACTATGACTATTTTTGTATGATTGAAGACTATTTTTAAGTTTTCTTTAATGATTTGCCTGATAGTGTTCTCTATCAGAAAAGGCCTAATTGAATATATCCTTTTCAACTTTGATGCATTAAAGGATATGGGTTCTTTAAAGTTGAAAACGCTTTCCCCTTTGCTTTATGGCAGATTCATTTTTAATTAATCAAGTAGATTAGAATTTTATGCCTTAATACAAAAATGTACTGTACTAGCCTTTGGGAACCTATCTTGGTAATTTAAAAATTCTGAGTTTCATGGATAAAAAATTTTTATTCAAATGTGTACCTTTCATAACTTGAAATTTTAAAAAATGTCAATTAGACATATAAAACTAATTTATTATGCTTTGTTGCCAAACTTGGTCTTTCTAGGCAGTTATACTTAAGCATGAACATTGACGACAAACTGGAAGGATTGTTTCTTAAATGTGGCGGCATAGACGAAATGCAGTCTTCCAGGGCAATGGTTGTAATGGGTGGAGTGTCTGGCCAGTCTACTGTGTCTGGAGAACTGCAGGATTCAGTACTTCAGGATCGAAGTATGCCACACCAGGAGATCCTTGCTGCCGATGAAGTGTTACAAGAAAGTGAAATGAGACAACAGGATATGATATCACACGATGAACTCATGGTCCATGAGGAGACAGTGAAAAATGATGAAGAACAGATGGAAGCACATGAAAGACTTCCTCAAGGACTTCAGTATGCACTTAATGTCCCTGTAAGTAGTTCCTTTATAAGATATTGAACTTAAGGTTAAAAATGTATTAACTTTGTCTTAATACTGTGTTTTTGAAGAAATATCAGAACATATTTAAAGGCTAAATAGTGTTCTTGTATATATTCACTAAAACATTGACAAATCATACGTGAAAGGCAAAATTAAGTTTTCATATTACCTAATTTTAGAAATTTGTCTTTTCTATGATAACATTTATTTCTCTCAGGATTACGTGTGTATTGAATTTTTAGTGCTTAATTTGTAAAGATATTTTAACTTCTATTTTTATCTTTAAAGAATAGGAAGTTTGAATTATAAACATAATTAGAAAAATATCACTCAAGAGTTTTTCCTTCAAATTCTGCTACCTCTTTTTTTGTTTGTTTTTGTTTGTTTGTTTGTTTTGATAGTGCTATCTTAATTTGAACACATGGCCTCATGCATACACTCTATCTACTGAGCTATACTCAGTCCTTTGCCTTCAGTAACTTTTTGAGATACCCACCTATTCTGTGTCCTCTTTTTATTCTCTACTTGCTTAGTATGTATCTTTTAAAAGCATATCAGCCCCTCATTCTCTTTTCTATCTGCCAGAGATATCATGGTTCAATGGTTCATCACCTAAAATAGTCTTTTGTAGGCACTCATGTTTTTCTTGCCTTCTCTACTTTCATTTTTATCCCATGATCAGTAAAATCACCACCATAATATAATTCCCATTTCTTCTTTCTGTGGTTTTATAACTGAGTTCTTTTCGTTTATCTAATTCACTATATTTTTGCTTCAGGATCTTTGTATATTCTGCTTTGACTATTCCCCTCAGCCATACCCTGTCCCTGTTTTTTAACCTAGATAGTGCTTTAGTCATAATAACCCTGACACTTCTATTGACCCTAGGCTGAGTCTTTGCATAGGGATTTAGGTTTACTTGCTCAGTGTCTGTCTCTGTAATATGTTTATATACTGTACAAGAGCAGGAGTTTTGTCTTATTTTCTACTCTGAGATGTTGGCACATAGGTTGAATGGATAATTACTTATAGTTATGTTTTACTGTGTAAGCTTGCCATCTTTTACTTAGCCTATGGTAGTACTTTTCCTACTTTCAGTTTGCTAATATCATATATTATATTAATTGATTTTCAGATGTTGAATCATTCTTTGCATGCCTGGAATAAATTTAAAGTATAATTCTTTTTATACACTGTTGGATTTGATTTGATAACATTTTGAGGATTTTTTCATCTCTGCTAATGAGAGGCATCGGTCTGTAGTGTTTTGGTAATGTCATTGTCTTGTTTTGGTTTTAGGGTAGTGTTGGCTTCATAGAATAAATTAGTAAGTATTCCTTCTGCTTCTGTCTTCTGGAAGAGATGGTACAGAACTGGTATAATTTCTTCCTTTAATTGTTTGGTGGAATTCACCAGTGCACCCTTTATTGGCCTTGTGCTTTCTATTGCAGAAGGTTATAAATCATTAGTTAAATTTCTATAATAGTTGTAGACCTTTTCATATTGTCTTATTTCTTGTGTGAATTTTATCAGATTGTCTTTCAAGGAATTGGTCCATTTCATCAAGGTTATCAAATTTGTGGTTATGAAGCTGTTCTTGGCATTCTTTTATTATCCTTTTAGTGTCCATGGATTTTCCTTTCTTTCATTTCTGATATTAGTAATTTATATTTTCTCTATTTTTCTCTGTGCATGGCTACAGATTGGACTTTTAATTACCATTTTTATCATTCTCAAATTTATAGTTCAGTAGTGTTAATTATATTTGTAGTACTGTACCATAGCTCTCTACAAGTATTAATGGGGATCGAATCCAGGGCCTTAGACATGCTGGGCAAATGCTCAGCCACTGAGCTACACCCCCAGCCTTGCTAGAACTTTATCTGGCAAAACCTGAAACTGTATTTGTTGAACAACTTCCCATTTTCCTTCTGCCCCGTACAAGTGTACAGATTTTATTGATGTTTTCAAAAATGTTTTGGGTTTGTTGATTTTTCTCTATCGATTTCCTTTTTTTTTGGTACTGGAGATTGAAATCAGGGGCACTCAACCACTGAGCCACATTCCCAGCCCTATTTTGTGTTTTATGTAGAGATAGGGTCTCACTGAGTTGCTTAGCGCCTCACCATTGCTGAGGGTAGCTTTGAACTCATGATTCTCCTATATCAGCCTCCCTAAGTGCTGGGATTACAGGCTTGCGCCACCGTGCCCGGCTTCCTTTTTTTAATTAATGGATTTCTGCTGTTTTATTATTTCTTAGGTTTACTGTGGATTTAATTTTTTTTCCTATAGAGAGAAGGTTATTGATTTTTAGATTTTTATTTTCTAATATATGCATTCAGTCCTATAAACTTCCTTGGAAGCTTTAGCTGTATCCCATTTGCATTTTTATTTTCATTTAGTTAAATATGTCTAAATTCTTACGAGATTTCTTCTTCTTTCCAACCATGTGTTACTTTGAAGTACATTGCTTTGCCTCCAAGTATTTTGGGGTATTTTCTAGTTTTTTTTTCCCTAGTTTAATTCCATTATTATCAGAATTATGAATACTATATGATTATTCTCCTTTTAAATTTAAGGTGTGTTTTATGATCTAGGATGTGATCTATCCTTGTGAATGGCTGAGCCTTCTTGATCTTGTAGTTTCTATAGTTATCTTCCCATATGAGATGTATAACTTCTTACTCCTCTACTAAAACATTTTTTCCCCTGCATAAGTGGAAAGAATCCTTATAATCAGGTCCCTCCCCTGCCCCTTTCTCTAGTACTGAAGATTGAACCCAGGGGTACTTTACCATGCAGCTACATCCCCAGCCCTTTTTATTTTTATTTTATCTTGAGATACAACCTCTCTTTTCTGCTGAGCTTGCCCTCTAACTTGAGATCCTCCTGCCTCAGCCTCCTGACTAGCTGGAATTATAGGTGTGCGCCACTGCATCTGGCATTAGGTTCCTTCTTATCCAACTTCTACAGTAGTTCAAATCCCCTCTCCTATATTTTATGCTTTAAGTGTATCAAATTACTTTAATTGCTCGAGTTCACTATGATATTATTCTGTTATTTGGAAGATATAGTATATGCCTGTAGTATTCTTTGTTTGGGAATTAGTTGTTTGCTTTCTCTTTTGCATGATTGTCATTATGATAACTTAACTTACTTTGCCTATCTTTACTTGCAGGACTCTAGTCAATATGTAGTATTCTTTAAGGCTTCTTTCCTAGGGTCTACCTTTAAATTTTATGTTTTTTTTAGTTCCTGGGCTACAATAGGCAATCAGGTATTATTTGAGTGGGAAGATACATTTTGTTTTTAATTGAGAAAAAACATAAAGGAAAATGCTGAGATCTGTTCATAGTTCAGATTTTGACAACTGCATAAACTTACATGATCTATAAGCCATCAAGATGTAGATGGGATATATGGTATGCAGTTGTCTTAGAAGTTTTCTTTGTAGTCAATCCCCTTCACAATTGTAAATGATTATTTCATCACAGATTATTGTTGTCCCTTGGGAACTTCATGTAAACAGCATCATATGTAACTCTGTCTGGCTCCCTTTGTGCAGCGTGATATTTTTATGGTTCATCCATGTTGGCTGAGTATGAGTAGTTCATTCTTTTCCTTGTTGATTGGTGTCATATTTTAATATTCTGAAACTTGTTTACTCATTTTTCCTTATGGTTATTTTTGTTGTCTCTTAATCATTATGAATAAAGCTACTATGAAAATTTTTGTATGAGTCTTGTTTTCTTTTCGTACATTTTTGTACAAATCTTATATATCTCTTGAGTTTTCATTATGTTTGATTCATCTTTAAGTCAGTATCACATTGTTTTTCAGAACCAGCTGAGTTTTGATTGGGATTACATGGATTCTATATGTTGATTTGAGGAAAATCAACATTTAAATAATACCAGCTTCTGGTCCATGAACATGGTATATCTCTACATTTATTTAGGTCTTATTTAATTTATCTCATCATAGTTCTGTACTTTTCAGTGTAGAGTAATTGGACACATTTTAGAATGCCATTTTAAAAAATCTCATTACTTGAGTATAGAAATGCCATTGATTCTTTTTATTTTGAACATGTATCCTGAGACTGTTAACATTTACTTATTAGTTCTTGTAGTTATATGTTCTTTAGGTTTGCTTAGTATCATGTTGTCTATATGTTTTACTTCTTTTCCTATCTATATGCCTTTTTCTCTTCCTTTCCTTATTGCACTGACTATGGCCTACAGAATAATTGATAAGTAGGAGTGGTAAGAGCAGACATCTTTGATTTGTTCCAGATCTTAAGAAGACTGCATCCAGTCTTTTACCATGGAGAATTTTGTTAGCTGTAGGGTTTTCATTAGGTTGAAAAAGTTTTCCTCTTTATTTGCTGTTTTTTTTTTTTTTTTGTTAAACCATGAAGGAGATGTTTAAATGCTTTTTCTGCATGTATTGAGATGATCATACAGTTTTTTTCTCTTATTTTCTTAATGCAGTGAATTGCATTGATTGATTTTCAAATACTAAATCATGCATTCTTGGGATACACCACACTTGGTCATGATGTGTCTGTCATTTATGTGTTGTTGGGTTCAGTTTACTAATTTAAAAATTGTTACATGTATATTCAGGAGAGATATTAATCTGTAGTTATATCTTTGTATTTAGGTATGTGGACTTCATTAAAAATGGGTTAGGAAGTATTCTTTCCTTTATTTTCTGAAAGAGCTTGTATACAATTGGTATTATTTCTACTTTACATAGTTGATAGGTGTCACTAGTAAGGTTAATCTGACCTGAGTTTTCTTTTTAGGAAGGTTTTAAATTACAAATTTAATTTTGAAAACATGCATAAGTTTATTCAGATTTAAATTTTTTTCTTCAGTAAGTTTTGGTAAATTGTACTTGTCAAGGAATTTGTCCCTATCTTCTTAATTGTTTAATGGACAGATTCTGCCTAATCTCTTTTGTTGTTTAAAGGATCTATAGTGATGTTTTCTTATTCCCAATATTGGTAATTTGCTTGATTTTTAATTAAGCTGAGTAAATATTTAATAGTTTTCCTGATCTCTTCAAAGAATCAAGTTTTGATGTTTTTTTAATTTTCACTATTATTTAACTTCCATTAATTTTTACTCTTTATTGTTTCCTTACTTCTACTATTTTGGTTTTCATTTGCTCTTCTTTTCTTAGCTTTTTAAAGTAGAAGATGAGATGACTGATTTTAGACCTTCCTTCGTTTGATGTAAGCATTTGAAGCTCTAAATTTTTCTCTAAGCACTCCTTTTGATATGTTGTTTTCATTACAATCCAAAATACTTTAAAAATTCCTTTGATTTCTTCTTGACTGATGAATAATTAGAACTATTCTGTGTATTTTAACATTCTCAGATATTATCTTATCATTGGTATCTAATCTTTGTTGTCAGAGAATATACATTGTATGATTTCAGTCCTTTTAAATAAATTTATTAAGATTTTTGTTTCAGTGGCTAGTGTATGATCTAATTGGTTGATATTCTGTGTTCATTTGAAAGGAATATGTGTCTGGCTGTTGTTGGGTGAGTTATTTTTTTATCCATGTCAATTAGGTCAAGTTGTGTGATTATGTTCTCCAACTCTTTTGTGTCTTTGCTTAGTCTGTTAGTTACTGAGAGAAGACTTTTGCTGTTTCCAGCAGTTAAAGTTTATCTGCAAAAAGATCCAGTTTGTAATTAAATGTTGTATTTAATTCTTATCCCTCTTCAGTTGTCATTAATCTGAGTCAATTCTTCAGGTTTTAAATTTATTTTTTGCATTTATTTTTCAGAATATCCCTTACTTGGATTTATCTGATATTTTTTTCCCCCTCATAAGTTAACCATCTTTGGTAGGAATATTGTAGAAGTGATGCTGTAATTTCTCTCCATTGTGTTCTGACAATTGGCACATGATTTTTGTTGCCCTCATTCTGATTGACTTTGCTCAGTTGGTAAGGTGGTGTCTATTAGACTTTATCGCTGCAGAGTTAATCTTATTTCTCATTTCTTTCTTTCCTTTTTTTTCTTGCAGTATTGGGGTTTGAACCCAGGGCCTTGTGCATGCTAGGCAGGTGCTGTACTCCTGAGCTATATCCCTACCTCCTCTCTTCTCATTTTAAAAAATTTATTCATTTATTTATGTGCATTAACATAAACTTGGATTTTTTATTTGATTCACAAGAAAGATTTTAATCGTTGTAATAAGTTATTTTAATGCTTTGTTTAAGATTTGTCCAATGGGATGCTCTTCAAGCTGCCTCTATATTCTTTAATATGCCCATCAGTCTTTGAAAATGTTCTTGCTTTCTGGCACAAGGTGATCTACACTTGTACTTTTCCTGCCTTAGTCCTGGAGTCATCCATTTCCCCAAGGAGTTCTAGTTCATTTTTGTGGAGAATGGTATTTAGAAGCTAGAATCTTGGTTTTCAACACACTGTGCCCTGTTATTGGAATATACAATAACTTATACAATTACTCCCAGGCCTCTCAGTGGACATTGCTTCAGAATATGAATATATATGTATATATGTATACACATACATTCTATATGTATATTTGTGTGTATTCTGTATATGTAGTTATATACATTTATGTCTATACATTTGCTTTTATATATTTTTGAATATCCATCTATCATTATTGAAAATATTGATAGGTTCACACCAAATATCTCTAATTGAGTCCAACAATTAGAGAGTATATTAGACAGAATCCTGCCTTTGTTATCTTTAATGTGTTTCCTATTATTACTGTCCTTCCTAATGAAGCTGCTCCTAGGCTTCTATACCCCATAGTAGTGCTTGCCTCCCATCCCCTGCATGGATTCCCTTCTCCCCCTGTATGTGCTTTGACAGCTTGAACTGGGACTCAGCACCACATGAATCCTCATCCTTACGGCACTTTTGCTTTGATAGACTGTGCTGGTGCACACCAACTCTGATACTTTCTTCACTTAATTCAGCTTCTAATTCAGCTTAATTCAGCTTTTGCTCCAGGCTCCTGTTCCCCCACAATGTAGACCCTTCTTTATGTGGATTGAATACCCAACACCCCATGCTGATCTTCCCTTCTGTGTGGAGAATCTCATCACCCTAATTGGCCTCTGACATCTTGTATTGGGTACCCTTTCCATACAGATGCCTTCTTCATCCTGACTGCAATTGGATACCTTGTTGTGACCCAGCTTCCAGCTTTAGGGCTGAGTGGTTCATGAGAGAAAGGAGATGCAGAGAAGCAAGAAGGGGAAGGGAAGATCTGTTCATTTATAGTCATATCTCTTACCCCTCCCCTATCATTCCTAACCCCTAGCTATCCCAAATCTATTATTTCATCCCTGCAGCTTTGTCATTTTGAGAATGTTTTATCAATGAAATCATACATGGTATGTAGTCTTTTGAGATTGACCTTTTTTTTTACTCAACATAATGTCATTGAGAATCATCCAAATTGTTACTTGTCAGTAATTTGTTCCTTTTTTTTTTTTAAATTGTAGATGGACACAATATCTTTATTTTATTTATTTTTATGTGGTGCTGAGGATCGAACCCAGTGCCTCACGCATGCAAGGCAAGCGCTCTACCACTGAGCTACAATCCCAGTCCTAATTTGTTCCTTTTTATTATAGAGTAGTATTCCACAGTATCATTGTACTATACTTTAACCATTCTTGTATTGGGGGACATTGTAGTTGTTTCTAGATTTTGGCTATTATGAATATAGCTTCTGTGAACATTGGTGTGCAGGTTTTGTATGAACATAAGTGTTCATATCTCCAAAATAGCCTACTATACCCTTGTTTCTCAGATATAATCACTCCCTACATTTTGATGTATGTACTTTATGCTTTTTTCACATGCATATTGCACATAGTATCATATTGGTTTTTTCAGCCTACTCTTTCTGCTTGCTAGCATATTTTGAACTTTTCTCAACCCCTTTTTCTTCTAAAAGTTCTTCAATGTCTGCTTGATACTCCATTTTTTTTTTAATGTTTTATTTTTTAGTTTTAGGTGACAGAATATCTTTATTTTATTTTTTTTATGTGGTGCTGAGGATCGAACCCAGTGCCTTATGCGTGCTAGGCGAACACGCTACCACTGAGCCACAATCCCAGCCCGATACTCCATTTTTTTAAAAATATTTTTTTAGTTGTAGATGGACACAATGTCATTATTTACTTATTTTTATGTCATGCTGAGGATCGAACCCAGTGCTTCACTCATGCAAGGCAAGCGCTCTACCATTGAACTACAGTCCCAGACCTTGATACTCCATTTTTATGGTTACCCAAAGTTGAGTGCTATTACTTTTAAAAGATAATGATGGGGCTGGGGTTGTAGTTCAGTGGTAGAGTGCTGGCCTAGCATGTATAAAGCCCTAGGTTTGATCCTCTGTACCACATAAAGATAAATAAAGGTATTGTGTCCATCTACAACTAAAAAACAATATTAAAAAAAAGATAATGATAAATTAATCTTTGAAATACTTTATCATACCATATACCAGATAGGCAGAATTTAGGTTTCATGTAATACTGTTTTTATAGTAGAACATAGCAGACACAAGAAATTTTATGCCTTATTCCTTATTTATGTGTTCATGTTGATGTGACACAGTGGGAAGGGGTGGGTCTTAGTATCATGAATATATACCCCCACCCCCAGTATTGGGAATTGAACCCAGGGGTGCTCTGCCACTAAGCTGCATCCCCAGCCCTTTTTTTATTTTTGAGACAGATCCTCCCTAAATTGTCGAGGATAGCCTTCAATTTATAGTCTTTGTGCCTGTGGCTCTAGAGTAGCTGGGATTACAGCATGAATATATATTTTTGACTTGAAAAGAGAACATTGACCTAGAACTATATGATGATTATGGTGTGAATATATATTTGTTGAGTTGAAAAGAACATTTACCTAGAACAGTATGATCCAAGTCTACAAAAGTATAGAAACTTAAGCTAACAGGCCTTCTTCACATGCTGTCTAGATTGTGCTACAAAGCCTTTTAAAAATTGATACTGAGTCAGGTGCCGTGGCATATGCCTGTAATCCCAGCAATTTGGGAGGCTGAGGCAGGCGGATTGCAAGTTCAAAGCCAGCCGTAGTAGTTTAGTGAAGTCCTAAGCAACTCAGTGAGACCCTGTCTCAAAATAAAAAATACAAAGCACTAGGGATGTGGCTCAGTGGTTAAGAGCCCCAAGTTCAATCCCTGGTAACACCTCCCACCCCAAATGATACTGAACATGTTAATGGCTTTATTCTTTTATTTCTTCTTTCATTTGGAAGTTACAAAGAACTTACTAAATTTTTTTTTGTTTATTCAGAACAAAAAGTTGAGTTTCCTTAAATGGTTAAAGACTTTTTAGGTTCTGTAGCCCTTCTTGGAAGCTCTCCTTAATGTCTGGTGACAGCTTAAGTAACAGTTCTTTATTTGTGGTAATTGCTAGTTTTCAGGATTTATCTTGACCTCTACTCTAAATCAGTCACCCAGATTCAGCTCAGTGACTCTATATTTTCAATAGCAAAGTACAGATCAACCTTTTTTTAAAAAAATATTTTTTAGTTGTACATGGACACAATACCTTTATTTAATTTATTTATGTATATGTGGTGCTGAGGATCGAACCCAGTGCCTCACACATGCAAGGCAAGTGCTCTACCACTGAGCCACAACCCCCGGATCAGCCTTTATTTTTTTGAACTTTGATCTAATTTATTGAAATTAAATTTCTACAAAATTTAGTAGAAATATAGGTTATCACAGAATAAAGAAAGAACAGGAAACACAGAGAATCATCTACTCTAACATAGCTTTAACTTTTGTAAAGTGGAATAAATGTGACTATTATCTAATTCTTTAGTTACAAAGTATTTTTAAAAAGCAATTTGTTCTTCATTAGCTTTTTTTGTATTTTAATATATATTTTTTGTTCTAATTAGGTTTACATGACAATGCATTTTGATTCATTGTACACAAATGGAGCACAACTTTTCATTTCTCTGATTGTACACAATAGAGTCACACCATATGTGCAGTCCTGTACATGAACCTAGGGAATTGTTGTCCATCGCATTCCACCATCTTTCCTGCCACCGTGACCCATCCCTTCCCTTCTTTCCCCTTTGACCAAAGTTTTTCCATTCTTCCCATGCCCTCTTCCCATTATGAATCAGCATCCACTTATCAGAGAGAACATTCAGACTTTGATGTTTTGGGATTGGCTTACTTCCCTTAGCATGATGTTCTCCAGCTCCATCCATTTACCTGCAAATGCCATAATTTTATTCTCTTTCAGTGCTGAATAATATTCCATTGTGTATATTTACCACAATTTCTTTATCCATTCATCTATTGAAGGGCATCTAGGTTGGTTCCATAGTTTAGCTATTGTGAATTGTGCTACTGTAAACATTGGAGTGGCTGCATTACTGTAGTATGCTGTTTTTAAGTCCTTTGGGTATAGACCAAGGAGTGGGATGGCTGGGTCAAATGGTGGTTCCATTCCAAATTTTCTGAGGAATCTCCATACTGCTCTCCAGATTGGTTGCACCAGTTTGCAGTCCCACCAGCAATGTATAAGCATGCCTTTTCCTCCATATCCTCACCAACACTTGTTGTTGTTTGTATTCTTGGTAATTGCCATTCCTACTGGTGTGGGATGAAATCTTAGAGTAGTTTTGATTTGCATTTCTCTAATGAATAGAGATGTTGAACACTTTTTCATATATTTGTTGATTCTATATCTTCTGAGAAGTTTCTGGTCAGCTCCTTGGTGCATTTATTGATTGGGTTGTTTATTTTTTTGGTGTTAAGTTTTTTGAATTCTTTATATATCCTGGAGATCAGTGCTCTACCCAGATCAGTCTTTTAATGTCTGTAGTTTGTTTATTAGAAATTTCATTTCTAATATGTTAGACATTTAAATTAAGATTAAATAAAATTACTTTTTCAGTTCCTTAGGTTCACTAGTCATATTTCAAGTGCTTAGTAGCTATCTGGGCTCATGACTTGTATTTGACAGCATAGATAAAGAAAATTTCCATCATTGCAGACCGTTCTATTAGATAACACTGTTAGAAAGCTTCTCAACCAAGAAACTAAATTTGTTTCAGAAATTTTAAGAAAAGTATTTGGCTTATTCTTTTTATTCTTGTCACATCTGCTCAGGAGGATGTGCGAAGTCATAATTTTTCTTTTTTGCGGTACTGGGAATTGAACCTAGGGCCTCACACATGCTAGACATAATGCACTACCTCTGAGTTACACCCCCAGCCCTGGGAAGTTATATAAGTTTTTATCTTATTTATTTTTCTAGTTTGATGGCAAGTATGTTAAGAGGAAAGACTTATGTTTTGTATTAACAAAATGGAGCAAATTATAAATCATAATGATACATGCTACATTTGTACTCTAATGAATTGGATTATATCACTTGAGTAAAGGTATTTTATAAATTAGAAGATATGTAAAAAATCAAGTTCTAGTCATAATATAGAAAATATTTCTGCTATGTATAACTCCAGAGAAAAAAATGTACTTAAGCATTTGTGTGGCATTTTATTTTAGTCACAGATTTCTGTGCTATAAAGCAGCATGAATAAAATTCTAGGCATGCTTTCATGCATTTTGTGTGTCTGAATAATTTTGTTCAATGGCTCAGAATTCTGTTTTATTTTAAAAATTTTCTTAAATCTTGTTAGTTTAGGAGGATGGTATAGTATTTATCCCAAATATCTTATGGTCAAGTCAATAAAAATCTAACATGCAAATGCTATTAATTTGTGTAAATATTTTGTAATAGATAATTTCTTTCCTCCTATTAAATTAAAGGATTCATTTTACCTATTCAGTGTTTCCTAAGGTATTTATTATTTTGGCCACACATTTTTGCACTGTGGTTTAATTGCAGAATTGGATTGCATTTATTGATGACAAATGATTTTTCAAAATCATCCTGAAAGGCGACAAACTTCTTTGCCTTTTATTTGCTTCCTTTTATTTGCTTGAATAGCCATTAGTAGGATGTTTGTTCCTCTATCTTTGGCTATCTCCCAACTTGTCATCCATTATATTGTATACTTTTTCAAAGCCATTTATAAATTGTAGCCAATTCTTATTACTATTGCATTTCTTTTTTATTTTTATTTTAAAATTTATTCTAAATAGGTATACGTGACAGCAGTATGCATGTTGGTTCATTGTACACAAACGGAGCACAACTTTTCTCTGGTTGTACACACTATTGTATTTCTTTCAGTTCATTTAAGGGATTTGATAGTAGTTTTGTGGGCTATTGAGTTTTAAAGTGATATAGAAGTGAATAAAATGATATAAAAGTAGAAGTTCTTTAGAGTCAGAGTATTGCTCAGCAAGGGAGCATCTATCTAGCATGTGTGGGGACCAGGGTTTGATCCCTAGCATCACAGAAAAGATAAAAAGTTTCTACCCTTGGCCTACTCTTAATTACTAATATTGATATTCTCCTAGAAAATTTAAATTTGTAAACAAATATGTTGTGTATGTTTTATGTAATATGTTTTAAATATATAATACATATATTTAGTGTAAATATATGTATGTTTGAAATCTGAATTATGACATTTTGTAGAGATTTATATGTTATTGCATATGAAACTGCATTATTTATTTTAATGGCTGATTAAGGTATGACATCGTTTATTTAGCCACCACTCTGTTGATAGACACTTATATGATTAGTTGGTTGGTTGGTTTGAGTGATAAAATGTTAAAAGGAACCTGCTTATGTGTGTATGCATTTATATATGTGTGTGCGTGTACACTTTTGGCATTATTTTCCTAGGTGTATGTGTTTTTATTGAAATATAACATTCATACAGAAAAGTATGCAAGTTATTAAGTATACTGTGTTGGTGAGTTTTTTGTTGCCATGACCACAAGTTTTGACAAGGACAACTTAGAGGAGGAAAAGTTTATTTTGATGAACAGTTTCATAGGTTCAGTCCATGGTCACCCATCTCCATTGCTTTTGGCCCAAGGTGAGGCAGAACATCATGGCAGAGTGGCTTGGCAGAGGAGTGCCACTCATCTCATGGTAGCCTGGAAGCAGAGAGAGGAGGTTGAGAGAAGGGGCCACAGGAAAGATGTACCTTTCCAGGGCTTGTTCCCAGTGACCCACCTCCTCTGTCCACATCCCACCTGTGTACAGTTACCATCCTATCAGCTCATTCAAACTAGGATGGACTGAATTAGGTTATAGCGCTCACAATCCAATCTTTTCACCTCTGAACATTCCTGCATTAACACAGGAGCTTTTGGGAGACACCACATATTCAAACCCTAACATGTACATTTTGATGTCTTTTTTTTTTTTTTTAAATTTTTTTTTAGTTGTAGATGGACACAATGTCTTTATTTTATTGCTTTGTATGTGGTGCTGAGGATCGAACCCAGGGCCTCACGCATGCGAGGCAAGCGCTCTACCGCTGAGCTACAATCCCAGCCCCACATTTTGATGTCTTTTTAATCAAAAGTGAACATCTTGTGTAAGCACTAACCAGCTCAAGACAGAACATCACTAGCATACTAGAAGCCCCACCTTTTCTATCTTTCTTAGGTACAACTCTGCTCTAATTCCTAGAGATTACCACTGACCTAATGCTTTTATTGTGGTCTATTAGTTCACCCAATTTTGAATTCAGTATAAATAGAATAACATACAGCATGTACTTTCATGTCTAGTTTTTTGTTTTACATTATTTATGAGCCATCTTAATGCATATAGTAGTAACTTATTCTCATTTCTATATGATTAGTTGTATGAATATATATTTATTCTAGTATAATAAGCATTTAGCTTGTTTTCTAGAGAAACTGGAGTTGTGGCTCATTGTAGAGTGCTTGCTTAGCCTGCTCAAGGTTTCCATCCACAGAAGTTCCCCTCCCCCCACCAGAAAACCCCAAAGTTTCTAGATGTTCACTATAATGAAGAACGCTGCTGTGAATAAATAATCTTGGATGTGCCTTCTGGTGTGTGTTTGTACTCATTTCTGTTGATCATATACTTAATGTTTGAATTTGCTTATGTCCAGCTTTAGTACTTACTACCAAAAGTTTTTTTTAGTTGGTTTTGCCAATTTATAATAATTACTTGCTCTGTATCCTTGTTATTTGGTATTGTCACACACCAAATCTTAATTTTAGCCATTTTGCTGGTTGTGTAGTGGACTTGCAGTTGTAATACTAGGTTTCATTTCACTGATTCACTAATGAAGTTGAATACTTACTTCCTCACATTTACTTACAATTTATATATTATTTATTTGTAAGATAGATGTTCTCTTACCCATTTTTCTATTAGGTTCTTTTACAAATATGTAGTAGTTTTTAAAAATATGTTTATTGGTATATTATTGCAATTGTCATTTCCCACTTTGGCTTGACAGTTTATTCTTGATTAATAGTAGTTACTAAGGTTCAACGTATAAGTCTTTCTTTTTTGCTAGTGTTTTGTGTCCTGTTTGAGAAGTTTTTGCCTGTCCCAACATCAAGAAGATATTTCCCTTTATTAACTTCTAGAAGCTTTAATGGTTTTTTTCCTTTCCCATTTAGATTGATTTTTGCTGGTGATGTGAGGTGAGGATATTTGTTGGCTGTTTACTTTTTAAAGATTCACCCATAGAGATCATCTTTGTTTTGTGCTATTGGTGTAATGTTTTATTCCTTAGAATGACTTAGTAATTTTAAATCATGGCAAATAGATTTTTTCTTTGATTATACTAGGATTTGTGCTAAGGTTTGTCTTAATGTTGTTTTAAGATTATATAGTAATGCACACAAAGAAAATGTAAAAATTTTAAAGCTATAAAAATCATAAAATAGCTATAATCTTATTACTCTGGAAAATTACCACTATTGATGTTCCTTTGTTAGTATTTTAGTGTTTCCTTTTTTTTTTGCTTTCCTGTATAGATATTTGTGTGTTTGTGTAAAATTTGCTTCACATATATTTGTTTGTATAATTGTAAAGGTATATTTATCTTTATATTTATCACTTAATCAGAAACTGTGAACATTACTCTGTCATAAATATTAGTCAAAAGTCTGCATAATGCCATATAGTTGATATTGTAACTTATTTCACTATTATTATTGAGTATTGGGCATTTGTAATTTTATTATAAATAATAGTGTGATATTATATGTGGACATTGTTATCATGTGAGATTATTTCTTCAGTTAATTTTCTTAAGGCTCTTGATACATATCAACCAAAATATAATTTACAAAAGATGACCAGTTTGTTTCCTCTATTACTATACAATATTCCCAACTTAATATCTTTATCGTGATTTAAAGAGGGAAATGTGAGATCATTTTTGGATTCATATATGATCATAAGGGGGTAAAAAAACAAGTGAGCTTGATGTTGGTGGAGGGTAGAGAAGAAAATTTAAAAGAGACTATTTAGACGAGGGATGGATAGTATTGCTAAAGGGCAAGGAAATTGCAAGGAGGATTTAATGTGAAGAAAAGATTATTTTTAGCTGTATTGAATTTTAGATATCACGATGTCTAAGTGGAGAAGTTTTGTAGCATTTGGTAACACTTTGTATATGCAAGCAATTACACATCTGCAATTGTGTGATAATGATTAATAACCATATATATTTTCCTAGTTCTTAAAGGTTTTCAATGTGTTCTTTGTGTAATCTCACTTGTTTTCTGAGATAAGGTGAATGTTACGACTACCAACAACTGACAGATGAGGAAATGATTATAATAATGAACAGCAACAAGAATCTAGTGTATACTGTTGTGTACTGTAGTTTTGGTGCTTCTCATATATAATCTCATTTAACGCTACAGAAATCCTTTGAGGATTTTCTGAATTTACACATGAACAAGTTCTAAATGATTAGATTTTATTTGTTCATCTTCCCACTGCAAATATTACTATTTGGAATTGGATTATATTTCTTTTAACTCTTAGCCTATGTTTTTCTTGTTTTTATCATTCTTCCTTGGGAAGCCAAGTTCACTCAGCTAGTACTTGGAAGTGGTGGCATTGAAAAACTCAAGTCTTCTAATGCTTTACCTTAATATTGTTGGTACTTGTCTACTTTGTTAACTTACTTTCATTCTCTTAGTCATATTTCAGAACTGCTAGAAATTCATTCCATAGTCTGGAAGCATCCAAACTATAGATAATATATGGAAAGATATGTTTGTGCAAAAATCATTTTACCATTGGGGCTGGAGCGGTGGCTCAGTGGTAGAGTGCTTGCCCCGCATGCATGAGTCACTGGATTCAATCCTCAGCACCACATAAAAATAAATAAATAAAATAAAGATATCACGTCCATCTACAACTAAAAAAAAAATTTTTTTAAATCATTTTAACATAAATCTAAATAATCTGGATTTATTAAGAAGTAGTTACAGAAGTATAAATAACTCTGAACTGAAAAGTATCAGTTCTTGGTTTAAGTAAGTCTTAGTTATGAAACTTTATAGTATGGATGAAAGAGATATGACTCTGAAGTTTGAGTTTCCATATTAGCAATATAAATATAAAGAATAATTCACAAATCACAATAGTTAGGATTTTAGTTATGGAAGACATGAGTTTAAAGTTTGGCTTTCACTCTTGATTAATGTGATTTTAGGCAAGAATTCACCTTTCTGGTGCTTAGTTTTATTTTTAAAGTGAGATAAAAATACTTTTCCATAGGATCACTATGAGATTAAGTGCAATAAACTGTAACGACTATAGACCATATATCCCCTGCTTGCTACTCAAATCCATTGTGTTCTTAGTGACTGGGACAGTACCTGACACATAATAAATGTCAGCTAAGTCTTAGTTTACTGTGCTGAGAAAGAGAAATCACAAACTTAAAAAACACCATATAAATGAGAAGTATTTTTACAGTTAGAAAATCCAGAGTCTAGAACAGTTTTTTAACTTTCAATTTTGAAATAATTTTAGGCTTAAAAAATGTTGCAGAAATAGTAGAGATCACATAAACCCTTTACCCATCTTCCCCAATGTTAAAATCTTACACAAACATAGTATAATTGTCAAAACTGAAACTTAGACAAAAATACCATTAAACTATAGACCTCATCTGAATTTTAGCTGCCACTCTTTTTTTTAAATTGGTACCAGGGATTGAACTCAACCACTGAGGCACATCCCCAGCTTTATTTCGTGTTTTATGTAGACACAGGGTCTCACCGAGTTGCTCAGCGCCTCACCATTGCTGAGGCTGGCTTTGAACTCGCAATTAAAGTCCTTTTTTCTATTCCAAAATTCTATTCAGGATCCCACATTTCATTTAGTAGTTGTATGTTCTTAAGATTCTTCCCATCTGTAGCAGTTGCTCAGACTTTCCTGTCTTTTATGATTATGATACCTTTGAGGAACACTGGTCATTTATTTAGTAGATTGACTCTCAATTGAGTTTGTCTGATGTTTCCTCTAGTTAGATTGAAGGTCTGCAGTTTTGACAGTCCCGCAAAGGTGATGTTTTGTGTATTTTAGGGCATCATATTAGGTGGACATAATATGGATATGTCTTCATACTGGTGATTTAACTTTTACCCTTTGTAAAGGTGGTATCTGCCACATTGCTCCTCTGTAAAGTTACTACTTTTTCCTTTACAATTGACAAAATACCTTACAGAAGATACTTTGAAACAGTATATTTATCAGTATGGATATTTATTTTATTGTATGGTTTATAATATAGTACTGTCATATTTTCTTGATCATATTGTTCTGTTCTAAGCTTTGGCCATTAGGAATTCTTTCAGGCTAGGTTCTATGTCTTTTTTTTTGGTACTGGGGATTGTACCCTAAGGGCGCTTAAGCCCTGAGCCACATCCCCAGCCCTTTTAATTTTTTTATTTTGAGACAAGGTCTTGCTAAGTTGCATAGAGCCTCGCTAAATTGTGAGGTTGGCCTCAAACTTGGATCCTTCTGCCTGAGCCTCCTGAGTCACTGGGATTGCAGGCTTTTGTCACCACACTCAGCTCTATGTCCTTTTGACACATTCTGATTCCTTTTCAACCATGTTAGCTTCTGGCACCACAATTTTTAAAGGTCATCATTCATTTTCATCTGCCCCAGCTCTGGAATCTGCCCCAGCTATTTCCCAAAGAGTTCTTAGCCTTTTTTATTTGGATAATGGATTTTAGAAGTTAAGTTCTTGCCAGGCGTGATGGTGCATGCTTATAATCCCAGTGGCTTAGGAGGCTGAGGCAGGAGGATCATGAGTTCAAAGCTAGCCTCAGCCACTTAGCGAGGCCCTAAGCAACTCATTGAGACCCTGTCTCTAAAATAAAATACAAAAAAGGACTGGGAATGTGGCTCATTAGTTAAGTGCCCCTGAGTTCAATCCCTGGTAACAAAAACAAAATAACAACAAAAAAAGAAAACAAAAAATAAACCTAGAAGTGAAATATTTTTGTGGTAAATGTCATCCCTCCTTGGTGACTTCAGCAGACAGAACTAGGAAATATGTTTATGTCTACTGACCCATACGTCAACACAACATCTATACCAATTTCCTTATTTTGATGAGACCCAGCCATCTGTATTAAAAGAGATTGAATGGAGGAGAAGGGAATGTAAAACATGGTTATAATCTATCTAGATTAACAATTCTCAAACATTTTGGTCCTCGGATCCCTTTACTATCTTAAGGAATATTGAGAACTCCTCAGAGCTTTTGCTTATGTTGATTATATATACCAGTGTTTCCTGTATCAGAAACTAAAAATTCAGAAATTTTTTAAGTTTTACCTTTTAATTTATAAGTAACAGTAAGACCCATTACATGTTAGCATATAACATTTTTAATGAAAAATAATCCTGTTTTCTAAAAAATTAGTGAAATTTTTTAACATATTCGCAAATCTCTTCATTGTCTAGTTTAATATAACTATGTTTTCAAACCTATTGATGTATTTCAGCCTATGGTAACATCACATGTTAAATATTAAATAGTCTATGTGAAATGATACTGTATACTTATGAGAGAAAGGAATAAAAAAAGTAGGTGTTATGAAGTAGTTTGATCAGAAAACCTGACATTGTGAAATGGAATCAGGATCTTCTGGATTCCTTATATTAAAGAACCATTGATGTAAATTTATTGAAACTCCTACAAAATAAAGGCACATTTTACTGTAAGGATGAATCCAGAACTACCATGAGGTAAAGGAGAGAACTAAAACCATGTGATGTCATGGAAGTTGGAAGAATGGAATTTCCAAGTAGGGGTGATCAGTACCGTTCCAGGTAAGATAACTTGATTCAATCACTTTATTCACATATAGTTATTTAAACTATTAGATGCTGATAGAGCAATCGGAGTGTAAATTTATAGTAACAAGTATATACAGTAAGAAAGTAGACCATAAGTTAAACTGTGGATCTCTCAACTTTTTCAGGTCAAAAGACTGTTGTTTGGCTTCCTCTCCTGACAAATGTTACTCCTTTGAAAATTTTGCATGCAATTGTAGGTCAGGCAAAGAGAAAGATTATGGCTTGTATTTCACTGTATCTTATCCATCAGTGTACTGCTTTACCTCCTTGCTATGTTCTGCAGTTTTATGAGCTTGGAATTTGAAATCTTCCTGTTGGCTGGTTACATCTAACTATTCTTGCCAAAACCACTCTGGAAATACACACACACATACTCTCTGTCTCTCTCTCATATTCTCTCTCTCTCTGAAGTTTTTCCTTTTCTATATTCCATAGATGCCTCCAAATATTGTTAACATTCTTTCTTTGGGCATTATGTTTGTAGTACAGTCAATTGTGTTATATCTTTTTGCATTTAAACATTTATACTAGTGGTTGTCTTGATTCAGCTTAGTGTTTCCTAGGCAATATTTTGAAATAGGTTTCTTCTGGTGATATTTAAACACATTCTTTTTATATGGCTATGTACTACTTTTACTCTCTGGACAACTATTTTTTTAAATTTGGGGACAGTTATTTTGTCTCTATATACCAAGTACAGATTATTCTTTCAAAATGTTTGCCGATAAAAGGATAGTAGGTAGAAAAATTTGAATCCACAAAAATTTGTGTATGTGTGTGTGTATGTATTTGCAATACTGAGGACTGAACCAGGGCCTTGCACATGCTTGGCAGGCACTCTGCTACCCAGCTAAATCCCAAGCCCTTTTTATTTTTTTATTTTGGGATGAAATCTGGCTAAGTTGTCGAGGCTGGCCTCTAACTTTCAGTCTTCTTGCGTCAGCCTCCTGAGTAGCTAAGATTACAGATGTGCACCACTGTGCCCAGCTCAGAAATTTATAGGGAAAATTTCAGTATGCTTTTGGGAAGACAAGAAATAGCTCAAGGGGAGTCAGGGACACTAGAGAAAAAATGAAGTAGCAGACCCTTGGTGATGGGTGGGAATGGAATCATCAACACACAGTATAGAGGAAAGCAGAATACCTTTCTTTTTTTCAGTGAGTGGAAGATAAGAAAGAATACCACATATTGAAATTGAAACTTGATAGGACCATATAGCTTCAGAAATGGAGAGGAGAGATGGTAAGGACAGATACTTCTACCAGGTGACTTAGGTCTCTTTTGCAAAGATCACATAGGATCTTTAAATCTGAGCTGGGGAGCTAGCAGTTGATACTGTTGGCAACGAGGCAGTATTGCAGAATCATTACTAGAGAAATGACAAGTAAACAGTGTTATATTGGTTTGTGGAAGAATACAATGAGAGACGATAATGCCCCAAGCCAGCAAGATTGGTACTATTTGCTCAAGCCTATAATCCCAGCACTTAGGGAGGCTGAGACAGGAGAATCGCCAGTTCAAAGCCAGCCTCAGCAATGGCGAGGCACTAAGCAACTCAGTGAGACCCTGTCTCTACATAAAACACAAAATAGGGCTGAGGATGTGGCTCAGTGGTCGAGTGCCCCCGAGTTCAATCTCCAGTACCAAAAAAAAAAAGACTGGTACTATTAATTGGAATGAAATGGATGTTGCTTGATATATATAGAAGGATGTTGGGAATGAAAAGAAGGAAGAATCTGGAAGAAGAAAGTTGGGGAGAGTAGCAAGCAGTTTTGGAAGAAAAAAAGGGAATATGTAATGATTAAGTCTCTTATTTCATCCATAAGCCTGTTGCAGTTATTTCAAGTCTCTTTGATTCCCCATTCCTCCCTTGGAATTCGTACCTTCATTCTTACTACCATTCATTTAGTTAGAGCAGGACATGTTATCTTGAATTATTTATTGTTTTATAATATATTAGAACTCTGCATCTACAGTTTTAAAGGCCTTTCAAGAGGAAACTCCTATTTAGAATGATCTCTTCATTCTAAAATTATGCTTTCACATATTTGTATCTCAGTAAGTGTTTTTGTTTTGTTATTTTAGTCTGAGTGAATTTAGCACAGAGCAGGAACTTAATAGCTGTTGAGTGAATAAATTAAAGATTATGAGAAATACCAGTGAAAAATATACATGAGATAGTTAAACATAAAAGAAAGACTTAATACTTATTTTGGGGCCTGAAATGAAATAAGTCTTGGGAAAAAAAGACATTCTGGGGCTGGGATTGTGTCTCAGTGGTACAGCACTTGCCTAGCATGTGTGAGGCACTGGGTTCAATTCTTAGCACTACATTAAAAATAAATAAAATTGTGTTCATCTATAACTAATAAAAATATTTAAAAGAAAGACATTTTGGATTCTGGAATTGAATTAGATTTGAGGCTTGAGAATCAAGGAAATAATTTTTTCAATATAGAGAGGCTTCTTTATGTTTACAGTTGGGAGATACAACTATAAACAGTCGTAAACAGATATAAAGACGGAGATATATTTTAGAAGTCTCAAGGAATCATGACATTGTAGGACTTGGATCAGGGAATGAGCAGAGTCTAGAGTTTTAGGAGGTGAATTATCTGGGTTAAGTCTAAATGAAAAAGGACCTTTTTTTTGGTAGTGCTGATGGTATTTTTGGACAGTGAGAGAGTGCATTGAAATTCAGGCTCTAATATTATGAAAGTGCTGGTGGGACTAAGTGAAATGGTTAAACTCAAATGTCAGAAGAAACAAGTTCTTTTTTTTTTAAACCTGACTCTTTCTAGACTTGATGTGTAAGTGGATTTAAAAAATGCAGCAAATCAAAGTGAAATAAGCCAATTCCAAAAAACCAAAGGCCAAATGTTCTCTCTGAAATGTGGATGCTAACATATAATAAAAAGGGAGGGTGCAGAAAAATAGAAGTTCATTGGATTAAGCCAGGCACAGTGGCACACGCCTGTAATCCCAGTGGCTCAGGAGGCTAAAGCAGGAGGATCTGAGTTCAAAGCCAGCCTCAGCAAAAATGAGGCGCTAAACAACTCAGTGAGACCCTGTCTCTACATAAAACACAAAATAGGGCTGGGGATGTGGCTCAGTGGCCACGTGCCTCTGTCCTCAATACCCCCGCTCCCCTCAAAAAGAAATTCATTGGATTAGACAAAGAGGAATGAATGTGAATGGATGGGAGGGAGGATAGGAAAAGGAAAAACAGTAAAATGAATCAGAAATAACATTCCTGTGTTCATATATGAATTCATGACCAGTGTAACTCCACATTATGTACAACCACCAGAATGTGTTCCTAATTAGAATGTTATACTCCATGTGTGTATAATATATCAAAATACACACTACTGTCATGTATATCTAAAAAGACCAAAAAAAGATAAAGAATATGGTGGTATGAGCCAGACGTGGTGGCGCACGCCTGTAATCCCAGCATTTTGGGAGGCTGAGAAAGGAGAATTGGAAGTGCAAAGCCAACCTCAGCAATGGCGAGGAGCTAAGCAACTCAGTGAGACCATGTCTCTAAATAAAATACAATATAGGACTGGGGATGTGGCTCAGTGGTTGGGTATCCCCGAGTTCAATCCTCGCTATCAAAAAAAAAAAAAAGAATATGGTGGTATGAAACATACATTACTGATATTTCAAGGAATTCAAAAATGAAGCAAAAAAGGAAAAAAAAACCTATAATACTCAGCTGGGCGTGGTAGCACACGCTTGTAATCCCTGCACTTTGGGAAGCTGAGACAGGAGAATCGTGAGTTCAAAGCCAGCCTCTGCAATGGCGAGATGCTGAGCAACTCAGTGAGACCCTGTCTCTACATAAAACACAAAATAGGGCTGTGGATGTGGCTCAGTGGTCAAGTGCCCCTGAGTTCAATCCTCAGTACCAAAAAAAAACAAACAAAAAAAACCTATCATACTCATTTTGGGGAAATGTTACCAACATTTCCATTAAAATGAAGTTATTTGGCATGATTTTGGTATTTCTGGCCAAAATAATGAGAGGAAACATTTTAAATAAGTATGGATATTAGAACATAAGTTTAAATAAAAATTTTTTTTTTTTACAAATGACAAAATGTTCTAAGTTGAAAACTGAGGTAAAACTTTGTATCGTGATTGGATTGCTATAATATGGATATTTACAAAAATATGCTCACTGGCTAATGCTGTTATCCAATCCAAATAAATAATCTGTTTTCAGTAATAGTTCAAAAAAAAAATGCAGCAAACCAGTCTTTTCAAAATTACTCACCTATCGATACCTGCTTTTTATTTTTTATTTTTATTTTTTTGGTGAAAAGTAACACTGAGAGCATGTTTTTCTTTTAAAGAGAATTCTTAAGGAAAGGATAGATAAGAATGAATTATTTCTTTGCCATGCTTAAGGAGTTTTCTTATTTTTATAGATTACTATTGAAGTCTTCCTTAGGTGAAAGAAGTCTTGAGGTTTTTTCCAGACTTTTGCAACTCAATCCTTGTAGTTGTCTTATTATCATATATCTCTTTAAGTTTTTGGATTTGCCATCATCTTTTCTAAGTGCCTTAGGCTAGACCACTTTTATTCTATGATTATGAGTTATTCTATTATATTTTATTCTATTATTATGAGTTATGATTATGGATTATTCCGTTTATGAGTGATAAGCCTAGTGGAACATTCTAAAAATGTAATTTATTGTGCTGATTGATCCACTGATACGTCTAGGTTTAGGTATTTGTAATGTTAAAAGTATGCTTCATATTTGAAAATGGTAGTATTTAATATGATTACATGTATATGCTAGTAACTAAATGGTTGAAATATATGTATTAACTTTTTTTTTGTTTGTACACAAAGGCTCCTCATTGCTTTGTGAATAGCTGCTAATTGCAGAGCTTATTTATAAATCTATGTTATACTCTACTTGACACACCCCTCCCTTTTTTACTGGGGATTGAACCCAGGGGTACTTGACCACTGAGCTACATCCCATTCTTTTTATTTTTTATTTTGAGATAGGGTCTCACTAAATTGCTTAAGGATTTGCTAAGTTGCTGAGGCTGGAGTCAAACTTGAGATTCTCCTGTCTCAGCCTCCAAAGTGGCTGGGATTATAAGATTGTGCCACTGTGCCTGGCTGGCTGCACTTAAAGATTTTGCTGAAGAGTCCCTCTATTTCTTTTTTTCTTTTTTTTTTTTTTTTTTGGTACTGGGGATTGAACTCAGGGGAACTCACCCACTGAGCCACATCCCCAGTCTATTTTGTGTTTTACTTAGAGACAGGATCTCACTGAGTTGCTTAGTGCCTTGCCATTTGCTAAGGCTGACTTTGAATTTGCGATTCTCTTGTCTTGGCCTCCCAAAGTGCTGGGATTACAGGCGTGTGCCATCATGCCTGGGTCCTCTGTTACTTCTTACTGCGTGTTACATTTCATGGTTTCTTTGCAATTTATAAGCCTAAAGAAATGTTTGGATTACTTTTTTGGAGGCCCTATAAAATAGGACAGAGCAATTCCACAGCTGCTTAAAGTCTCTTATCTCTCTTTGTCTCATGCTTAGCCCAAGCATGGAGTTGTACTTTATTAAACATCACTTTAGAGGTGGTATGATATCCTACCCAAAGTCTTATTGGTGGTGATACTACCTTTTATTTTATGTTCTACTTGATTGATAATGTAAGAAGCCTTAAGAGCAGTCATTTTACTGTTCTGTAGCCTGATAGAATTATTAATTAGGTAAATAGTCATTTACATTGTAGTTTTCTTGTGCCAAGCTTCTTGATTTGTGATTCTCATATTGCCCACACTTCACGAATTTATGACAGTTTCTACTTCCTAATTTTGTCAATCTGAAATCTCTCGTTATGTTTAATCATTTTACTCATGACCCTTTTCTACATAGCTATCTTCTAGCTTACACTATGAATCTGTAAAATGCTCATAATCTTGTACACGTTTTTAGTGTTTTTTGAAAATGTGGTCATTAGCACATCTCAGATGATTCTTGAGGATTTTTGTTATATTTCATAGCTTGTTAAGATTTTCTTTTAAGATTCTTGTGTTTTCACTTCAAGGATAGATTGAAAATGTAGCAGTGAGGAGGGGGATAAAGGAGCACTGTTAGATCTAATGAGAATTGACTGTACCATTAGTGACCTTAGAGCTTTGGTTTCTTTTAGGACAAGCAGCCCTGTGAGAATGGAGATCTAAAAATGGAATAATGTCTCTATTTATATATAGTAAGCATCAGATCTTGTGCAGAGTAGTGGCCTTAAACCATACACAATCTCGTGATTACATGTTTGGTGATGGTTTATTGTAAAGCCTAGGAAAATACTGACTACTATCGTGGCAAAGATGTTGAACATAAAATAATGAAATTTTCATTGTTAGCCTGTCTTTTCTTTTGATATATCATATTTTAGAAGTTTATGTTGTATTCTTGATATTTTATAAAAGCAGCCCCATCAAGATGTCTAAATGTCCCTAATATCCCCTAGTATTGTATTGATTTTTGGAACTTAACCTTTTTTTGGTGCTTGTAACCTCACCATCAGTTCTTAAATGTGGCAATGAATGATGTTTTGATGTCCTGACTTCTACTGTATTCCACTAGGTTTTATGATTATCTTTTTTCAGGACATCTTTAACTCTTATTCCAGGTGGATTAAAGCAAAAAAAATCTTAGTTTCTCCTTCAGCTTAAATACTCTTGATTTTTATTTCTCAACTGCCTATTATCTGTCACACTCTGTTTAGTTGGCATGCACCACATAGTCACTGTGGGAGCACCTATATGTAGGTTCAGCAAAGGATTAAACATACAATGAGTTTTTTCACAATGGACTTTTTATGCATTTCTAAAATCAGCTTTTTTTTTTAAACAGATAAGTGTAAAGCAGGAAATTACTTTTACTGATGTATCTGAACAACTGATGAGAGACAAAAAACAAATCAGAGAGCCAGTAGACTTACAGAAAAAGAAGAAGCGGAAACAACGGTCTCCTGCAAAAGTAAGAGAATGTATTAAAGGTGGTGGTCGCTAACCTTTTAATTCCAAACTATTATAGCTTACAGACAGGAACCTGGCTGGACCTTAAGGCTGATATAAAAATCTTATATGGTTTAGTAAAGCTGGCATGTTGCACCGGCTTCACCAAGAGGAAGGAGGGTGGGATGTTTGCCCAGAGATGGTGGCCCATGACTTTCAGTTTTTCTACCTTTTCATCATGTACCTCTTTTTTTCTAAAAATGAACTTTTCTTTTCTCACATCTCTTTTTTCTCTCGTAAAACTAGGAGATGATATGTAGCACCCTTGCTTCTCATTTATACTGATTTTACATACACATTCACATGTATAGTGTGTGTCTGTGTGTGTGTACATACGTCTGGTATTAGGCATTGAACTCATCAGTGCTTTTACTCCTGAACTTCATCCCCAGCCCTTTTATTTTTTATTTTGCAACAGGGCCTCACTAAGTTGCTTAGGCTGGCCTCAGACTTGAGATCCTTCTTCATTACCCTCCTGAGTAGTTGGAATTACAAGTGTGCACCACCATGCCCAGTATCTTCAGTACTTTTTATTTTGAGAGAGGGTCTTGCTGAATTGTAGAGGCTGGCCTTGAACTCGAGATCCTCTTGCTTCAGCTTCATGAGTTACTGGGATTACAAGTGTGAGCCACTGTACCCAGCTAGTTTGACTTATTTTAATACTAAATTTTCATGAAAATTTCAGTTATTCATCAGGAAAAGCTTGTGGAATACCTGTAACAGAATGTAAGCTCCATGAGGGCAGGGACTTCATTTTACTCACAGTTGTATTCTAGGAGCCTATTGTAAGAGACATAATGGGCTCTAAGTGAATATTTTGTGGTTGAATGATGAGTAAATTACAGAAATGACCAGTAAATACTATTGGAAGTTACCTGTTGTTTTTGTTTGTTTTGTACAGTGATAGTTGGCTATATATAGCCTTTATCTTTGAACTTGGTGTATTTGTGTCTATATAGTCAGTTTTTTTCCCTTTTTTCTTCCCTCTTGGTTACTCTTTTTGTATATGTGATTTGAAATCATAATCATCATCATTATTTAAATATCTTGTATACTTTTATAACTGTAATGTGTTGGGACTGACTTGGACTGGAGTAGATCACACTGGCTTGCAAATGCTGATTGCTAAAATTTTAGGAATTTTGCAAGCCAGTTGTTGAAATGAGTGGTATCATATAATTAGCCATGGTGGGAGTATTTATGCCATGGAAATCAGACACTTTCCAACCCTCTCATTCCCTAGCCGATTGTTAAACATTTTATCAGTTTGAGGGATATAGAGGTATGCCTGTTATTTCAAATTTTGAAAAATATAGAAACTAAAATAACTCACAGTTTTATTTCTTAGAGATAACCACTTTGATTTTCTGCCATGTTTTCTATTTTTTAAAAAAAATTTTTGGATATAAGTAGATACAGATTTAATTTCCTGATTTTTAATCCTTAAGGTGTGTGTGAGCTGTTTTTACATTTAAAGTTATTAATGGCTATAAACATTTTTATTAGCTAATGTATTATTTTTGATAGAACATGTATTTAATGATTACTGTGTTGAACATTGCTGTGTTCTTGGGAAGTTATATTCTTTTCATCTCGATTTTAAATCATACTGTACTTTAAAAATATTCATGTATTTATAATTGTATGTAATTGAATCAAAAGATGTGAACTCTGACGGAGATAATGTTACTCATTCCAGAACTGTTGTACCTATTACTCCTGCCCAAGTGGACCTACAGTGTATGCCTCTGTACTCTTACCAGCCTTGAGTATCAGACTTTGATTTTTTATGGCTTATTGTAGTTTAAATTTGAATTTGTTGTGGTTATGCTAAATTTTTTCTCATTTTTATTGGCATTTTATCTTTCGTATTTTTTGAAGTCTTCTCTCTCATCTTTCTCCTTTCTTTTTCTTGGAGTCTTAATGTTTTTCCTAGTAATTTTTATTATTTTGTGTGCGTGTGTGTGCACATGTATGTGGTATTGGGGAATGAACCCAGGGCTTGGGACGTGTGAGGTAAGTGCTCTATCACTGAGTTAAATCCTCAGTCCTTTTTATTTTGAGACAAGGTCTTGCTGAGTTGCTAAGGCTGGCCTCAAACTTCAGATCCTCCTGCCTCAACCTCCTGAGATGGTGGGATGATAGGTATGGGCCATGAATCCTGGCTATATGATACATATTTTTTTGTTCTTTACATTAATGAATAAATAAAGTGACTCCTATTTAGAATAATTCCAGGGTTTGAGAAAAATTTATTTTCCAAAATTGTGATAGTAATTGATTGTGTTACTTTGAGTTCACTGCTAATCTATGGGGGAATCTAATTAAAGATTCTAAATCAATATGTTATATATAAGTTCTACATTTTCCTGGCTATTTTAGTACCAAGTTTTTTGGTTTTTTTTTTGGTGCTATTATGGAGTGTAATATCTTTCTGAAATTCTTACTAAAATTCAAATTATTATCTTTCAATGTTATTTGGAGTTCTTCTATTTTGATGTGTTCCTCTAAATATAGATCAGATATTTAGCCTTTCAGCCATTTCCTTGTCTAATTTCAGATAATTAATTATTATTTTACAATATTTCTAATGGTATTAAGTATTTATATGCCTGTGTAGTAGTCAGATGAATGACTTGGCCTATTCTAAGTATAATAGATATAAGAAAACATTTTTAGGGCAGTCTTTTTTGAAAATTCTTAAAAGGGTGAAGTAACCAGAAATAATATATAGCAGATGGGTATCTGAATAACAAAAACAATTATTCTTGAGTTCTTACATAGGGAATAGGTGTGGAATATTTAACACTGATCGGCAGTCTCCAGAAAAATATGGGGTTTTTTTTGTTTTTTTTTTTTGCTTTGTATCTGGAGTCTCAGAACTTTCAGGCATAAACAGTTAATTATTTTATATTTTTGCAGGCATGTGATAAAAAGTCACACTTCAGCTTGTTCATTAAAGTAACTTGTTCTGCCATTTTCTATGAAGAGAAAGAAAAGTTTATCTTGGGTTTATAAATCAATGTGTTGCTTCTTTTAAATTGCTCAGAAACAATTTTAAGTTACTCACAATTTTGGCCAACTCTTAAGTATAATGTTTGTAAGACAGTGTTTTAGGGGCATTCTTTTTAGGAAATGCTTAGGAAGTTGAAGTGACTAGAAATAATATGTAACAGATAGGGGTATGAGAATTGTAATTTACTGTGCTTAAAAAACTGCTGTCTGCCAATACCTTTTCCAAATCTTGATTTTTTCTATCATGAATATTTTGAGAGGTGTCACCATTGTGTCAGATTAGAGATCTATACAAGAAATATTTAAAATAATGTAATCTTTAGTAATACTTGAATTTAGATACTTTTAGATGAGATTACCTTCAAGATAACCTTTGTAAGAAATATTATATTGTTATGCCATCTTAACTGCCATGCATTTTAAGCAATGGCCAAAGTTTTTTTAACCTATATTACATGGCAAAGCCTAGTTATATTAAGGTAGGTTTAATACTTGAAAAGGGCCCACCACTCGGCAATATATCTGATGAAGGGGTGGGGTAGATGAATTAGGGAATATTGTGTAGGTCAAAGTATTTGCTGGATTGTGGAATGATTTGTTTTATGAAAGTAAATTTTGTAAGTAGTAGAAGCTTGCCCCTTTTATTTACTTATTTTTTTTTTATATTTTGTTTTTAGTTGTAGATGAACACAATATCTATTTATTTTATGTGGTGCTGAGGATCGAACCCAGTGCCTCACGTATGCGAGGCAAACGCTCAACCGCTGAGCCATAACCCCAGCTCCATTATTTACTTATTTTTAAATTTATTTTTCTTTGCAGTGCTTGGGATGCCTTGCTCATAGTAGATAAGCTCTCCACCACTGAGCTACGCACCATGGCACAAATTTTATTTTAACTGTTTTGTTGTAAATTTGTGTTGTGTTTTATTTTTAAATGCATTAAAAGTCAGCTTTTAATGTCTTGGTGGTGATATTGTAAACACTTTTTAAAAATCATATGCATTGGGACTAGGGTTGTAGCTCAGTGGTAGATCACTTGCCTAGCACATGTGAGGCACTGAGTTTGATCCTCAGCACCACATAAAAATAAATAAAAGAAAGGTATCATGTCCATCTAAAACTAAAAAAAAAAAAAATTTTTGTTTTAAATAAAAAAATCAAAACCATATGTATCATAATGGAGCCCTCAGAAAGGACAATGTTAGGGCTCTTTGTCCTCTTATTCTGAGTGTTAAACTTGAGTGTTAGAATTTTTAAGTGTTTTTAAATGTTTATACTTGCTATACTGTCTCATTCTATTAAGGACAATGTTATTTATTCTTACATTGCTCTATCTCTGTGGTCACTAATCACCACTTTCCTTTGACCCTTTAAATCTGTTTTGGTTTTGTTTTGGATAGGACCACAGATAGCTAAAGTTATTAGAAGTGTGTGAAAAGTCTGTGTAGATGTATGTTTGTGGTTCTCCCTCCTGGTTCTGTGTTAGTTACCTATAGAACTTTTTTGAGTTACTGATGTACAGACTCCTTCCCTGGAGATTATTATTAATGAAGTTTATATCTATACCTTAAAAAAGAGCGAAAATGATTATGATATATGTGTAAGCTTGAGACCTTCAAATCTTGAACTCAGAAGTTCCTGGATAAATGAGGTATTATCACTTGATATTGCTATTGACTTGTTAGGTGAGTTAGGAGGGATTGTTTTCCATTGCAGAAGGGTTTTATCAGGAGGCTGGGTTAACATTAATGAAGTCTAAGAATCCTTTTCAATAAAATATATCATAATACATTATTATTTATGTTCTATTATAAGCTTTTTCAAATTCATTAGCAATTCAATGGAAAAGAGTAATATGCTTTTAATTCTCTTTATTTTGAAGTGTTTTTCCTTTTTAATTTATTCAACAAATAATTTGGCTATTATGTGAAAGGATCTCTTATTAGGTGTTAGTGTTTGCTAGAACCCTTCAGAAAAGAAGAGCACATTCTACATACAAGTAGATTATGAGCTATATAGAGAATCCTTTCCCAGAAACTTATTACACATCATTGGTTCCTAAAGAATATTCAAAATTTGGGGCTGGGGTTGTGGCTCAGTGGTACAGGGCTCGCCTAGCACATGGAAGGCACTGGGTTCGATTCTCAGCACCACATATAAATTAATCAATTAAAGGTTCATTGACAACTAAAAAAATTAAAAAGAATATTCAAAATTTTGATATTAAAGATTTAAAATTTATTTAAAAGGAACAGAGAAATGGATGTACCAGGAAATTGTCATATTTTCTTCTGTTGTTAGTTTGCTCTGGGAAGAAGTGTCTTCTTTGAGGATAAACTGATTGTAAGATGGGATGAAAACAGGAATTATAAATTGGTAATAGAAAAGAATAGAAGGTGAAAGAATAAATTAGCAAAATAATATGATTAGTGTTTATCTAATTTTCCTAGGGAGTTAATGTATTCTGGGTAGATTGTTTTCCACAAAGCCAAACCCTTTAAAACAAAATTCTGATGTGAATCTTCCTTTAGAAAATATATACTTCTCTAAATTCAAGAATCAAGAAAGAAATAGCTTTCTCTAAAACTCATGGCTATTATCTTGACCTTTAGTTGTACTATGCTTATGATACAGCAGATTTCATGTTCTGGCACTGTCTAAAGCTTGCCATTTAAAAATGAAATTTGGTATAAGTTAAAATCTAGTTAACAGACAATTGAAAATCCTGAAGAACTGGGTACCGTGGTGCATGCCTGTAATCCCAGAGGCTAGGGAAGCTGAGGCAGGAGGATCGTGAATTCAACGCCAGCTCCAGCAATTTAGTGAGAACCTGAGCAACTCAGTGAGACTCTGTCTCTAAATAAAATATTTAAAAAGGCTGAGGATGTGGCTCAGTGGTTAAGTACCTCTGAGTTCAATTCCTGGTACCAAAAAAAAAAAAAAAATCTTGACGAAAGAAAGTGACTGTGTGAGGATGGAATATTAGCTGTAAGTAGGATAGTCAAGAGGTGATGGCTATTAGTGTGGATGACTTTGTTCTTTTGTTCTATGTCTTTGAGGTCACACTATTCTTCCATTTCTGATTGGATTTGGAGAATGAAGAGAATTTTAAAAGCTCTTACTCCCCACCATTATTTGCACTTATAGATGAGAATTTAAATTCTCTGTGAATACTTACTATCATCACTAACATTCATAATAATATGTCTTATTAAAATGAACATTTATTAAATCTTAAGGAACCATAGCACTTAAAACTAGGTATCTTTTGGGTTTTAGTGGTTTAGAAGTTGATTACAGTTGATTTAGGAAGATGTAATAAAACATAGTCACTAATTTAAATATGCTTTAATAATTTTAATAGTATATGCATAAAATGGAGAAATCATGATTTCCTTTTTTTAAAAAATATTTTTCTTAGTAGTAGATGAACACAATATCTTTATTTTATTTATTTATTTTTATGTGGTGCTGAGGATTGAACCCAGGGCCTTACACAGGCGAGGCAAGCGCTCTACCACAGAGCCACAATCCCAGCCCTCATGATTTCCTTTGAAGAGGATTTTACTTTTCCTCATTGTGTGAATGTCATGTTTTATTCAGTGGCGGTGATCTTTGAGGAGTCTCTCAGTTGAGCAGGCATATTTTTGGACTTTGCCTGATGAAAATGGGTATATTAATGTGTATCTGGATTTATATTAAATCAAATACAGATTTGTATTAAATCAAAAACTATATTCACAGTACACCATGAGGTTAAGAAAGCAGATTGGCTGAGGGGTTCATTTGATACAGAAATCTTTTCTGTAAAATTCTGTTTGAAATGTATTAAACAGATAAGAAAAAAAGATCATGTGTTGGATACTTTTTAGATTATTTTTAATTTCTCCAGTTGGTAAAGTCTAATTGCTCGGTATTTGTAATATACCATATTTCTGCTAAAGTAACAGTGACAGGAGACAAGAAAAGCATCTATAGATACTGTAGCAGGCATTTTAGGATTTAAAATATTGAAACTTCAGGTTCCCCTACTATAATGGTGTTCATATGTTGCTGGAAAAAAAGAAAAACCAAAATTATTTTATGGTACCAGTAGCAGGTAAGGTTGCTAATCTCTTAAGGCAAACATGTTCCTGTAGTAGAGCACATTCTACTAAAAGATCTGAAACAGGTACAAAAAAGAAAAGGAGCCAAATCTATATGAAGAAAGAAAATGTTGCCTGCATCATTGTGCCATTTTTGTTCCACTAAGGAACTTTGTTCATTGCATGCCCACTTCTGTGACACTACTCAGTGATATGAACTGTGGAAGATTGAAAAATACTGGTTTTAGCAAAGATGTTTTTAAAAGAATGAAATGATAAGCTGTGAAGAATTTTTGGTATGCATAGCAGACAGCCTTGTCAGTAGTTATGTCTAGAGTCCCCACTGTGTCCCAGACACCACTTTGGTCACAAGGTGTAGTGGCGAATAAAACTGAAAAAATCCTTGGGATACATTTAAAACATTACAGATTGGAGGGGCCATTGGTACTTGTTTAAGGCAAGATGGATTTTACTGTGTCCTTTAAACAAAGATTCTGTTACTCTGGCTTTAAGAAAGGGGAAGAAAAAGAAAATTAAATATACAAGGTTCACTTTTTAAAAACTCATAGCTATGCCAGCAATTTAATTGTGTTTATCTACAAGGCAGTGGTAGTGGTTTCATACATTAAATTCTACCTTGTGAACCTACAGTGAAGGGCAGTATTACCTCTAGTGCCAGAAAACAATGACCTAGAACTTCTTAAACTATTCATAAAAGGGCTTTGTATAGTCAGGGATTACATCCGTTTCACATTAGGCAATTCGGGCCAGATTTGTTCTTTATAAAGCCTTTCCTTGCAGTTGCTATGCCACAGAAAGCTATTGAACTGCCATGTTTTTGGCACTTAGAGCTTCTTATTTGTTATCTACATATGTTAAGGGGGAAAATAACACTGGTGCTGTGGTTTTTAGTTCTGTTTTATGTAAAATACTTAATGTTTTTGTTATTTATGTTAGAAATATCTTTGAATTATAGTTTAAAAAGTTTTGTGTCTTCTTTTAAAATGGTGTTAACTTGCATATTGTTATGTGACTTGGAGGAGTTGAAAAATGTTTGACTGGCCAGAGATGAAACTTTCCCTTCTCACTGACTGTTCAGGAAGCTGTGACACCCACTTCCATTCTCTTGCCAATGTTTCCCTTCTATGACTTCAGTGCATAGACTTTGAAGCATTGTTGACCACATTGGCAGTTTGCCCAGAACCCAAATGCCCTGTGTAATTTGCATAATAATCACCATTGATTTGCATATAGTATAGGCTGAGCTGTCTTCCTGAAAATTTAAAGGAAAAATATGTTTTAAAGATTTTTTTAAAAAACTATTTTTAGTTGTAGGTGGATATAATGCCTTTATTATATTGATTTATTTATTTGTATGTGGTGCTGAGGATTGAACCCAGTGCTTCACATGGGCTAGGCAAGTGCTCTACCACTGAGCCACAATGCCAGCCCCCCTTTTTAAAGTTTAAAGCCTTTTTTTCTTGCACCCCTTGGGAAGGGGTCATAGCTGTGTGTTTGTGGATCCTTATCAGTTTCCACAGTCTTTGTATTACTTAAAGATATTTTCGAGGTGTTTCTGTCCTCTACTCGACAATTTCTTAGCTTGCATTCTGTGTGCTTCTATCTCTAGTGTTTTTTTCCCCTCTCCCTGGTCATGCCCCTCCTGATCTGATCTTCTAATTTTCTTTGCTTCTTCACATCATATTCTGTCATCTTTTTTTCTCTCCTCAATAATGAAAAAAAGGGGTCATTATTTTCACTCCATCACATGTCTGATGAGAGGCAGTTCAGTGTTGCATGATGAACAAGTGGTTCATAAACTGGAATTCATAAGGCTCAAGATGAGCTTCTCTCTTGTAACTGTCTAGACCAGGCTTACAATATTCTCAATCTCAAGAATCCCAAAAAGATGAAGTTGATGTCTTTTTCCTTCTGTCTTCCTTTTCCATTACTTACCTCTAACCAACAAATGTTTTTAGGAATATATTTAACAATAGTAGTAGTTCTAGATTAACCTTAGAGATCCCAAACTGAAACAGACTCCAAATTTTACTCTAGGATGACATGAAACTTCATTTTCTCTCTTTTTGAAAGTATATAATAGACAAACACTTTCATGTTCAAAAATGTTTGAAGTATACAAGTAAGCTGTCCCTCCCATCTTATCTCTTATCTGTTCAGTTCCCTAGCCATCGCAACCAATATTATATACATTTTGTGTATATCCTTCTCAGGTAGTTTCTATGCATATACAAATATATATTCCTGTATGTATTCTTTTTGTATACAGAAATTAGCAAAATTATACACTGGGTTCTAAAGCCTTTTTTTTTTTTTTTAACTTAAATTCTAATGTACTTTCCCTATGAGTTCATAGGGAGTTTTCTCATTTTATTCTACAATCACATAATGCTAATTTTATTCATTTACCATGATTTATTTAATAGGTCCCATACTGATTGATATTTAAATCATGTTTAAAACATAAGACTTTCTCCACTGCATATATGAGAGTTTTAAATCGAAAGTATAGCTGTGCTCAGTCTAGCAGAGAACACTTAGAGACTCTATCAGTATTATAGGGGAGGTAGCAGAGTGATGAGATATTACTTAACTAATTTTCAAGGTTTTATTAATGATTTTTTACCCATTCTGAGTCAAAATGTACTTTCCTACAATTAAAGATAACATTATTCTAAGTCTTTTCAAGATTATTTATGGAAAAAGTACTTATAACCACTGATGACCTTTGTTTATATTATCCTTTTTAAAAAATTAATATTTAATTACATTTTAAAACTTCTTTGTTTTTGCTTTTTTTTTTTTTTTTAAACTAGATCCTTACAATAAATGAGGATGGATCACTTGGTTTGAAAACCCCTAAATCTCATGTTTGTGAGCACTGCAATGCTGCCTTTAGAACGAACTATCACTTACAGAGGCATGTCTTCATTCATACAGGTATTTCTTGAATTAAAATGGGCTTATGGCCATTAAAATTATTATCTTTGTTATTTTCATTTTTGTGTAAATGTCATCCATTCCTAAGACCATAGCTAACCTGGCATTACCAATCAGATTTCATAGGCCAGAATATCACAAGGAAAGCAGGAAAGAATTTAAATGAAAAAAAAAATGAGCATGAATGTATAAAGTTAATTAAATAGTCTTAATTGGACACTTATTTGGCTTAAAGTGCTCCTTTTAGCTAGAGAAGTGCTAAGAGAATGTAGTATTATCAACATTCATTTTTCTGTATAGTCCATTCAGAGGTTGAAATACGGATTTGAGAATCAAATACAATAGTGGTTGTTAAGATCATGAAATTGTTGAGAAAAGAACTAAAGACTGATTGATCACAGCCCTTTGGGGAAACAAGCTGGACATGTAAGATGAATAGGAGTATGTAAGAGGAGGACTGAGCAATAAGGGAAGTGATGAAGTAGGAAAATACAGTGATGTCCCAAGAAGCCAAAAGAAGAGAGAATCCCAGGGAAGATCAATAGTGTTACACCCTTAGGACAGAGAGGGTTGAAGAACTAAGGGAAACAAACAAACAAACAAACAAAAAAGCACCTCTGGGATTAAACAGCAAGGAGATCATGCATAGCTTTTCAGAGAACAGAGTGGAAGGGTCAAGCCACAAGTGAGTGGTGAAGGGTGTGAGACTTGGATAGACTGCTCTTTTTAAAGAAGGTGTTGGGTGAACAGGAAGGAGAGGAAGTGTGAAGTAGGAGCAGTTCAAGGTTGGAGCAAGGTTTCTCAGTGTGGAGCAGACAAAAGATATTCTTTAAAAGGAAGGGCTCCAGCAGAGAGGGAAAAGTTTGAAGAGACAGAAGTTTATTTAAAAGGAATGTTTAGAAAGTTTTGAAGATTCTTAAGAAAAGAGGTGATGGGGCAATAAAGGGATGGTTAGCCACAGAGATCAAGATGGGTACATCTTGGAAAGAAGAGATATTTAAGGTTACAAGGTAACTGGTAGAGTTCTTTCTCAACCGTACTTTTAAAATTCTATTTTGTTTCCTTTTCCTCTTTGATAGATATAAATCAAATTTAATCTCATTTTTCTGTGATTGTGAGAATGTGAAATCCTGGGGAACATTTTGAGAGGAAATAAAGTTGTTAAAGTTAATGAAAAGTGTAAAAAATTTGTGTGGATATTTTGGAAATTTCCATAATTAATGGGTTTTTAAGATTGATATTTCTCAGAAAGAGTAACTAAAAAACTGTTCTTTTGTCCATTAACTAATCTGTGGATGTGAAATTATTTTAAGGCGAAAAACCATTTCAATGTAGTCAATGTGACATGCGTTTCATACAGAAGTACCTGCTACAGAGACATGAGAAGATTCATACTGGTGAGTGTTGCCACCCTTACTAGTGTCATTGAAATTAATATTTCAAATGTAAGGGAGAATTTTTAATAAGTAGCAACAACTTGTTGCCACTTCCATTGGTTTTATTTCTTAAGACCAAAATTCACAGTTTATCCTTTTTCTTCCTTAAATAGTTCAATGTTAACTATTAAGTCTTGGCTTTTATGTTCAAGTCCAGCAAATTACTTTGAAATAGAGCCTCATAGGAAATTAAAATACACGTTTTAAGTGACGCAAGCAGGAAACTTTTCTGAAGTAGCAGTTTCCTTAGGTGTTTAACAATTTCAGAGTAGGTAAAGTTATCATTTGCATTAATTAGTCTCTAGACTAATTAGTCTGAGCTGTACTATTCTCATTCCTGCCCACTTCTTTATTTCATTTATATAATTTACTACATCAAGAGAGATATAATCTTAATCATAGCCCTAGCATTATGTATGACTGCATGTATGTTGTGATTCTATATCACTTACAACCAGAGAAATTAAATGTTATCCTCCATCTGTGTACAGTGAATCAAATTGTACTCTGATATCATGTAAACCTAAATAGAAGAAATAAATTAAAATATGAAAAAAAAAAGTTATAATCTTAAAAGTTGTGAACATCCAATTTCTCAGTCAAGTTGTTAAGGATACAGAAACAAATATTTTGACAGATCACTGTAAAGGAATTCATACCTTAAAATTTAAGTCTCATTTTAGAGCAAGTATTTATGTGCATTTTTTTTTCAACAAATGTAAAACTATGTTTTATAAGTAACTTTGATTTAGTAGATCTTGGATGCCTCTAACATTGGTAAAAGGTATTTTATTAGAAATGATTTATAATGTTTTGCTTTTTTGCAATAGAATAAAAGTATGTTGGTAAATTTGTATATCTTTTTTACATTTAAATAGAATTGAAAATGATGGTGATAATATGAATATTGAACATATTGAAGTTTTTCATATTTCTCTGTATTAAGTATGCAAGTACCTGCCTAGTTGTTATTTAGACATATTCTCTTAGTACATGCAGTACCTGTGAAAGGGGATCCTTGGACTGTTTATTATACAGATTATCTTTTATGCTTAATAACTTTGCTTCAGCTCTCTTTGCCCTTTAAGAGGAATCATGATTGTGGCTGGTCTGCTAAAATAAAAGTTCAACTACTCAGCACATCTGTGTGTTTTGATGTTCTACTTTTTGTTTTTGTTTTTGTTTTTTCGTACTAGTGATCTAACCCAGCTAAACCTAGCTAGGCAAGCATTCTACCACTGAGCTATATCCCCAACTCTGATATTCTACTTTTTAAAGATTATTTTTCCCATCACTTGTTTTTGTTTCCTAAGTAAACATTTATTCATCACTTTCAGATGAAAGAGAGTATACTAGGTACAGTGGAAGAAAGAATAATTTTATAGATTTTGTGTGACAATATAGCTAAATTTTAGTTTCTGTACAGTAATAAAACCTGATCAGACAAAAATAAAAGTGGTTAAATATTTTCATGATTTTAATATATGTTAGATTTTGATTTATTCAGCAAGAATTTGCTGATTCTCCAACATTTTTTAGGCACTAGGAATAGAGAGAGACCATTTGGAGATGCAGACATAAACACAGTGTAATTAGACATTATAAGATTTTATGTAAAATGTTATGCTTTTCTTTCAAAGTTACTTAGGGAGAGCATCACAGAAAGGCGTCATGAGGCTAAGTTCAAAATACATGTGTGTGTGATTGGATGGGTGGGAGTATATCTGAAATTTTTTTTTGGAATGATATACATATTATGCTAAGATATTTTTATTTTAGTGAATTCTTTCTTAAAGTGTTGGTCAGGATTCTGTTAACCTATGATTGGAAAAATTGTGCTAAGCCATGGGAGCATCTTGGATTTAAGCAGGGTATGATGGGTAGTTAACATTTATTGAGAATTTACTAAATATCAGATACTGTACTAAATGTTGTATTAAGTATTTCGTTTAGTTCTCACATTAGTTTTGAAAGGCAGGAACTATTACTATCCTCATTTTATAGCTGAGGAAATAGTGGGAAGCACACAGAAATTGAGAGACTTCCCTAAATTTATATAATCTAGTAAATGATGAAGCTCAGATTCCAGCTCAAGTCTCCATGATTTTAGAGTACAGTGTGCAACCATGGACTGTGCAGAATGGGACTAGAAACAAAAATACAGTGTTTGGGCCTTTGCGGTTTTCTTGCTCTGTCACTGAGCTAATCATAGCTTAGCTTTCCTATGTGTTTAGTAACATCTAAAAGGAGTGGAAGCAGAGATTGCAGTTGTCATATTATAGAGAAGAATTTAGAAGAAGATGAGACCAGAGGAATCATGACAACGTAGTCTTTAGGATTCTTTAACAAAGAAAAGTTTCTTTTGAAGGGAGACTCAATTCTGCCCTGCTTTCCTTTCATGTCCCATTTGCCTCCTCCACCCGCCACACCCCTAGGTGGAACTGATAAAAGGAATAGATTTTCCTTATTTACTTCATATTCTTGATTCCTTTTTTGGGAGCGTGTTCTTATAGTCAGATTATCTATAAGCTAAATGGTTTGGGATAATATATGTGGACCCACAAATATGTTCTCCATCACTTATTTGGTTCTTTCTTTCATACTCTAAATGGCTTTTATTTTAGGAAGAGGATAGTGTCTTCAAGTTTGTTCTTTTCATGGCTTTCTTTCTCTATAGGCTTATAGTTGAGAATGTGTTTAAGTGGTTATGGCGGAAAAAAAATTGTGATATGTCTACAGTTTTTAAATTGTCAAGCGGATAACAAGTTACCCATCAACTAATCCTCAAATGTTGTGTAGCAAGAAGGACCACTGGTTCTGAAAGGCCCCATTTTCTTTGCAGCTTTCCACATCCCCTTAGGGTTTCATTAATACCATCTCTTCCTATCCTTCACCCCTAAGCCCATTCCCTGCTCCATTTACAATCTGATTGAAAATCATTACCTGTCTGACTGATCTGACCAACAATAAGGATATCCTCTGTGGCTTTTAAAAACCAAGAACTTAGCTAGATTTGATTTTTAAATAGAGATATTTGTAACTGGTTCCAGGCAGACTACCACTAAATTCTATTCCCAAATTTGAGCTTGTCTGTTAAATACTTTTTTAGGGGTAGTACTTTCTCCCATTGAGGCTAATCCCTGAAATTCTGATTCAAAAACTACCACAATTTAAATATTCTCTAGACTGTTAATTTTAGCAATTATGGGAGATGTGTATCTCTTTGTGAATGTTATAGATCCTTTACTTAGGGTACATTTGGGAATATGAAGTGAAGATAAGATCGGGGCTAAGCTTGAAAATGATAATTAGGATTATTGTTCAGAACCAGAATCATTAGTTGGTTACATACCAAGGTTAAACCTACACTGGCACTGATAGATGTGCTTTGTGATCAGGTGCTTTGGTGAAAGAAGCCTTTTCCTTTGTGTTTTCAAAATGTATATGTAGAGTAAGTGTTAGAACAGCACTTTATCAGTTGTGTTCTTTTATCTTTTTCTTCTTTTTCTACTCCGGGAAAACACCAGTCTTAACATGATGGTGAGGGAGAGTTCAAGGAGTAAAAAACTTAAGTACAATTTTTAATTTTGCTTGATTTTTCTAATTTTCTCTAAATAGTAAGCCACAGAATACCTATCCTGATATTTTGACTATTATAGCAAATTATGGTTGTATTTTATGGTTGTGGCAATTTTCATAATTTTTATTTCATTTAGTAAAAATGTTATGAAACCTTTTCTACTTATAGGTAAATTTTTTTTTTTTTTTTTTTTTTTTTTTGGTACTGGGGATTGATCTCAGTGGCATTCAACCACTGAGCCACATCCTCAGTCCCATTTTGTGTTTTATGTAGAGACAGGGTCTCACTGAGTTGCTTAGCACCTCACCATTATAGGTAAATTTTTATAAGTAATTTTTCTCCCCCAAAATAAAAGGGAGTTTTAAAATAAACCAGATTATTCAGAATCATGCTTGATTGCTAGTTTTCTTTTCCCACAAAATTCTTTAAGGCTGTATTTCTTAGATGTATATGATACTCTCTTCCCATAAGTACATTAAGAAATGCTGTACAACCTGGAAAAACTTCTAAGTTCGTATTCTTCACCCCCAAAACACGTGCTGATCCTCTTCTCTTGACTATTTTCACAACTATGTTCTAGCTGAATAATAGCATTTAAAAAAAAATCTAACTAATTGGAGTTAATGGAATGTTGTTGGAGAATGTGTTGACTCACATTTGACTAACGTAGCTCAATAGTTCGTATTTCTTTCAATGTGGTCCAGTTACTGATAAAGTATAGTTTCCCTCTTGTTCTCTGAATCCCTAATTTATAATTTATTAGCAATCATAGAGAAGCCTTGCTGAAAGAAAATGTTACAGATCTGGAAAGTTTAATTCTTTATTTGTGAGGTTGAAGGAGTGTTGTCTATACTATACACCCTTAGAATTGTGATTGCTAAAGCCAGACAGCACTGGTGTACCAATTGCTGTGGCTGACACTCTCCCATTTAACAAAGCTTTCAGAAACCAGATTTTTTTTTTTTTGCTTTGCAAAATTGTTAATAATTCTTACAGAAAGATTCAGTTACACACAAAACACAAAAGCTTCTCACACACACACAATTTAATACTATATAATGAAACATCTTAGTTGAAGACATCAAAAATCATAATCATACCATATTTTTTAAAGTTTGTTTAGGAGGAGGGGAAGTTATCTAGAAGATTAACTTCATTTTAATATTATGTTTTAGAACAGAATTATGGAGAATCAGAGGCTTTTTGGTGAAGTTGGCTTGTTTTCAATTAAGAGTATATGTTTGTGTGTGTGAGTATCCCTGCCCTCATAGCCATATAATGTTCTTTTTTTGTTCATCATAGCTACAGTAAAAAGAAAAATTTTGTTTACTGTTTTTGATAAGTTCCAGTTTAACAAATTGGCGCTATTGCAGTGGTCTCATTCTTTCTGATGTGTAATTACAGAATGAATGAATATGTGAATCATTTGACTCACATTAACAAAGGATGTGTCAAATTTTCTAAAAAAATTGGTAGAATCTGTACTTCAAGAGTTCGGATGAGGGGCTGGGGCTATAGCTCTGTGGTAGAGTGCTTGCCTAGCATGCGTGAGGCACTGGGTTCGATCCTCAGTACCACATAAATATAAGCAAATAAAATAAAGGTACAAAAAATACAATAACATTAAAAAAAAAAAGTTTGGATGAAATGGACTAGAGAGAATTCAGATGCATGGTTTCAGGGAAGAGGTAGAACATAAGTGTCCCTAAGAATGAGTTAGGTCTAGAGATAATACAGTCTGTGTGGTATGTGGGAGTTAGGAATATCTCATTCATATCATCTCAGGAACTATATGGAAGCCAGGACCAGGAGAACGATTTGTAGTATACTAAAGTTGGGAATGATAATCAATTCAGGAATACATACAGAGTGCCAGGTTAAAAACCAAGCAGATGAACAGACATCCAGACGGTTGCAGACACTCAACAACAAGGCCAGCACTGTGTCATATATACTGGCTTAAAAGAACCAGAAACAGGCATAAAAAGCTAGAAATTAACTGGGTGCCATGGTACACGCCCATAATTGCAGGCGAGGCCTCAGGTGAATTAGTAAGACCATGTCTCAAAATAAAAAAATAAAAAGGCTTAAGGGTATGGTTCAGAGGTTAAGTGCCCCTGGGTTCAATCCCTGGTATCAAAAAATAAATAAATAAATAAATTTCTAAGAGTTTATTATCTTAAACCCAGTAAACATTATTGAATACCTGTTATCTGCAAAGCAATGAATTAATCACAGCATATAAGTCATCTCATTTTATCCTTATATCAGTTCTATAAGGAGAGGATTCTGATATTCCTGTTTGACAGATAAGGAAACTGAGACTCTCAGAATGATTTAAGTAACTTGCCCAACTATACACAACTGATTAACGACACCATTCAGGTTTTTCAAAGTTCATATCCTTAACAAATTGCTATGGGAAAGGTAAGTTAAGCACAAAGGAAGTTTTTGAATTGACAACTATATTTGTTTTTAACGATGAAGATTTTTATTTTGTTCAGTCAAGAACAAAACCATTACTAGACCTAGCCTTTGGCCTGTGGGTAGTTTTATATGCTTGCCTGAAATAAAGTCTGCAGCTATAGGGGTAAGAGCAGATTTTGGCTGGCATGGAGTGAACAGAGGCAAGATGGACAACATGTAAATGGTCATGTTTCAGGAAGCAGAAAGGGTGGGTAGAATGTGGATGAGGAGATAAGACTAGAAAGCTTGAATTTAGAAGTAGATTGACTAGCCTTGATTGATGCCAACCTAAGGAGTGTCAGATTTATCCTGAAAGCATTATAAATTATAGGGTGTTTAGCTTCCATGGTTAGAAGACTATTTTGTGAGAAAATATGGAAATTTGGAGGAATATTTAGCTTTTTGATAATGACAACATGAATTTTTTCTGTAATATTTAATATTTTTACCTTAAATATAATTTATTTATATAGTTGCAAGTGTATTGGTCAAATTTATCTTTAAATATTTAAAAATAGTTTTCAGACATAGTGGAATAATGTTAAGCTTCAAGGAATTTAGTAGTAACTTTAGTTTTGGCCAGTTTGAGAAATAGATTAAACTTGGAAGCCATAGAACATTATAGCAAAACAAAGAAAATGATGTTTCCTGGACTTTAGAGCCTTTTCAGTATAGAAAACACTAATTTTCAGAAATCTCCCAAATTTAATATAACACATGGAAAAAGTTTTATTTTTGATGTTTTCTCTTTTCCATTTTTTGTCTTAATAATCTTAGAAAATATAGTTAGTTTAGAACAAGGTATATTTATCTACTCTTTTATTTATTAGCTTTTCTCCCTTTAAAACAGGGTTTCTTTGTCCTCTGAAAAATTATTTTATTTCATTTCATTTTTTTGTGGTACTGAGGATTGAACCTAGGGCCTTGTGCATGCAAGACAAGCACTCTACCAACTGAGCTATATCTCCAGACCTGAAAAATTATTTTACATTGCTCTAGAAGATGAAGCATTTGCACAGTTGAGTCTAGATCTGATGCTCTGCTTTTCAAATCCTTTGCTACCATGCACCCAGTCACTTCCTTGAACTCAAACACCTGAACACCTTCAGACTTTTCTAGTATTTGGAGCTGCCCATTTTGGTGGCAATTACTGGATATTATTTCAAAACCCAGTAGAGGGCTGGGCATGTAGGTCAGGGGTAGAGCAATTGCCTAGCATGTGCCAGGTCCTGAGTTCAGTCCTCAGTAGTGGGGTTGAGGGGCAATCATTTTAATGGATCATCCATATTCATGTCTTCAAATCATGAGTTAATTGAGTGTTCAGATGCCTGGGTTAACTGACAACAATACTTTTCTATTTGTTGATAAAGGTTTTCATTTGTTTTTTTTTTTTTTAATGTAGTCTGAGGATTGAACCCAGGCGTGCAAATGTTAGCAAGTGCTCTACCACTAAGCTACATCCCCAACCCTTTTTATATTTTATTTTGAGACAGGGTTTTGCTAAGTTGCCCAGGCTGGCCTTGAACTTAGCTCCTCTTTTCTCAGTCTCCCAGTAGTTAGGACAGGCATGAAGTTGACTTAACTTCAATGACAATTAGCCTTCAAATTCAAATATTTTATTTGAGCCTTTGACAAAAGAATGGCTGAGAAAATACACTGTCAGATATAGAAACAAATCAGCATGAAGAAACAGGATTTAGAATCTTTAGATCAATCTAAGTTTATATCAAGGTAATTCTTATTTTTTGCTCTTCCGTAGATCTTTTGGAGCAATTCTGACTTCTTAGTGCATAGCTCATAGGAATGGTGTACTAAAGTAGTACCAGGCAGTAATTTATCTAGCCGGTTTCATTACCCAGGTTGCTTTCCTTATTGTTCATCAACGCAAGTAGTTCCCACTGTTTGTTTGCTATTGTATTTAGTCTTTCTGTTGTTTTGCTGGTTAAACTATATCTCTTCTTTTTGTTCTTTTTTTTTATTAGAGCATTATAGTTATACATGATAGTTGGGTTCATCTCAATAAACTTGCACATTCATGAAATTTGATTTCAGTTCATGTTCTTCCCTTTTCCCTCCTCTGTTCTCTTCCCCCCATTCTCTTTTCTCTACTGATCTTCCTTTTGCTCATCTGTTTATTTTATATTAGTTCTTTCTACTTATACATAGAGAGGTAAAACTCGCTGTGGTATATTTACACAGACTATATTTACTGTGTAAATATACCACTAAGGTAGTATATTTACACACAGCATTATTTTTTTATCTTTATTTTATTTATTTTTAATGTGGTGCTGAGGATCGAACTCAGTGCCTCACGTATACGAGGCAAGTGCTCTACCGCTAAGCCACAATCCCAGCCCACAGCATTATTTTTTAAGAAAATTTATTGTACATTTCCTCCCCTTTATCACCCCTCCCTTGATCTCCTTTTTTTTCTCTACTGATCTTCCATATGTCTTTATGATATCCAACCCTCTTTCTTTCCTTTATTTTGCTCAGGCTTTGGCATGAGAGAATACATTTGAACTTTGATTTTCTGAGATTGGCTTATTTCATTTACCATGATATTCTCCACTTCCATCCATTTACCAGCAAATACCATAATTTCCTTATTCTTTATGGCTGAGTAAAAATCCATCCTGTATATATACCATAATTTCTTAGTCTGTTGATCTATTGACTGGCAACCGAGTTGATTCTGTAATTTGGCTAGTATGAATTGTGCTGCTGTGAACATTGAGGTGGCTCTACACTGTAGTATACTGATTTTAGTTCTTTCAGATAAATACCAAGGGGTTGGATATCTGGGTCATATGGTGGTTCCATTCCTAGTTTTTTGAGGAATCTCTATACTGCTTTCCAGAGTGATTGTACTAGTCTGTAGGCCCAACAGGAATATACAAGTGTACCTTTTTCCCCATGACCTCGCCAGCATTTATTATTGTTTGTGTTCTTGATAGTTGCCATTCTTACTGGAGTGAAATGAAGGCTCAGTGTAGTTTTGTGGGGTTTTTTTTTAAAGATTTTTAAAAGATGGACACATATATTTATTTATTTATTCATTTATTTATTTATTCATTTATTTATGTTTATCTATTTATGTGGTGCTGAGGGATCTAACCCAGTGCCTCACATGTGCGAGGCAAGTGCTCTACCACTGAGCTACAACCCTAGCCCCCTCAGTGTAGTTTTGATTTACATTTCCATGATTGCTAGAAATGTTGAACATTTTTTCATGTATTTATTGGGTATTTTTGTTTCTTCTTTGGGGAAATATCTGTTTAGTTTTTTTGCCAATTGATTGATTTTGTTTTGTTTTTATGGTGTTAAGTTTTTTTTTTTGAGTTCTTTATATTTTCTGGATATTAATCCCCGGTCAGAGAAGGAGCTGGTGAAGATTTTCTTCCATTCTACAGGCTCTCTCCTCATGCTCTTGTTTCCTTTGCTGTGAAGAAGCTTTTTAATTTGATGGCATCCCACTTATTGATTCCTGGTCTTATTTCCTGAGCTTTAAAGATCTTATTAAGGAAGTCAGTGCTAGCACCTATATGATAGAGTGTTGATCCTATGTTTTCTTCTAGCAGTTTACAAGGTTTTTGGTCTAATTCCTAAGTCTTATGATCCATTTTGGTTAGACATATGTACAGGGTGAGAGAGAGAGATCGTTTCATTTTTCTACATGTGACTCCCCAAATCGTTTGTTAAAAATGCTCTTTTCTCCAACAAATATTTTTGTCACATGTGCCAACTATCAGGTAACTGTAAGTATGTGGGTTTGTTTTTTGTGTATTCCATGTGCCTATTTTGATGCTAACACTATGCTGTTGTTACTACAACTCTGCAGTATAATTTCAGATTAGGTTTGTGACGCCTCCTGCATCTCTCTTCTTGCCCAGTATTGCTTTGCTTATTCTGGGTCTCTTACTCTTTCAAATGAATTTAAGACTTTTTTCTAGTTCTGTGAAGACTGTTATTGGTATTTTGATGGGGATTGCATTGAATCTGTGTATTGCTTTTGGTAGTATGGCTATTTTGACAATATTAATTCTGCCTCTCCAAGAACATGGGAGATATTTGCATATTCTAAGGTCTTCTTCAATTTCTGTTTTTCATTGTAGAGGTCTTTCACCTCCTTGGTTAGATTAATTCCCAAGTATTTTATTTATATTTATTTATTTGAAGTTATTGTGAATGGGATGGTTTTTCTGATTTCTGTCACAGCAGAATCACTGATAGGCACAGGAAAGTTGTTGATTTGTGGGCGTTGTCCTGCTACTTTGCCATATTCATTTGTCAGCTCCGAAAGTCTTCTGGTGGAGTTTTTTGGGTCTTCTAGATATAGGATCACATCATCAACAGTTTAACTTCTTAATTTCCTTCTCTTGCCTGATAGTTCTGACTAGTGTTTTGAGAACTATATTGAATAAAGTGGTGAAAATGGACATCCTTATCTTGTTCCTTTTGTGTCCTGCAGTTAATAGGAATTAATTGCTGTATAAAAGAGCTGGTAAATAATTAACTGTAATTTTTATTTACCCCACATATATCTCAGCCCCTCTATAAATGTTTTTCAGTACTTGTTTTTTCTTTACCCACATTTCATTACCTATTTTGGCTTTTTCTAAGAGTCCTTTAAAAGTACATTTTTAATTATTCCAGAAAATATATTTGGTCAATTCTTAATTACCAAGGGGCAGATAAACAGGTTGTAGTTTAGCTATTTTAAATTTAAAAAGACAGTTGCATTTGTCAAGAAAATAAATGACTGTAAACAGAAAGAACAAAATTTTGCTATCCTTTGAAGCCCACATAATGTTTTATTTAGGACTATTGTGCTTCAATAATGAAGGAACTCTCTTCATCTTTAAAAATCAGTTGGATACATAGTATCATCTCCTTTTTAGTTCTTTATCATTGGATGGGAGGATGAGAGGGAGGGACATGGAGTCTGTAACTCTACTATGAGAAAGTTTAACTGGCTTTGTCCCTGTAGTAAAATCTTTTGCTCTGCACATTTTTCAGACATTTTTTTAAAATATTTTTTTAATTGTAGATGGACACAATGTCTTTATTTTATTGCCTTGTATGTGGGGCTGAGGATTGAACCCAGGGCCTCACACATGCGAGGCAAGCGCTCTACCGCTAAGCTACAATCCCAGCCCCAGACATGTTATTTTTTAAAATGAGAATTGGGAGAATTGGACAGTGGACTCATGGGAACCTGTAACAAAAAGGTGTTATTTTAAAAAATGTTAAAATTCAATGTCAAGTACAGAAGCCATGGACATAGGATCTGACTTGGAGAAATTTGAGAGGCTGTTGTTAAGGAGATGAGATGCTAAGCAAGGACAGAGGAGAGAACGATGTGACAAGTGGAGGCTGGCTACCAAAAACAGTGCTTGATGCTCTACTTTAATCATGTAGACTTCTGCTAGATTATATTTAGTTGGAGAATTTGCCCAGTGACTGACTGATGTTACCTAGGCTTTTTCTGATGTTAAAAAAAAAGAGAAAAAGAAGCAATAGTAAGAGACTATATTCGTGAAATAAAAGCATTTTTGATCATTTCTCCTCCTCCTATGTGAGTTTGTATTCCAGATCTGCTAAGTCTGCATTATTTTAATTTTAATTGAGTTATTCTATGTTGTATATAAAGTTAAGATTTACATTAAATCATACTGTGCTAAATTGAGAATTGAAGGCTGCCTTCTATAAGAGTCTGGATTTATTTACTCAGCAATGTGTGGACGTTAATGAATTAGCTATAATCCTTTCCCCCTCACAGGAAAGTAACTTTTAAAATGAATCCTAGCCGGGCGCGGTGGCTCAAGCCTGTAATCCCAGCACTTAGGGAGGCTGAGACAGGAGAATCACGAGTTCAAAGCCAGCCTCAGCAATGGCGAGGCGCTAAGCAACTCAGTGAGACCATGTCTCTACATAAAACACAAAATAGGGCTGAGGATGTGGCTCAGTGGTCGAGTGCCCCTGAGTTCAATCCCCAGTACCAAAAATAGATAAATAAATAAAATAAAATGAATCCTAGATTTTCCCCCACCTCATTGAAATTATTGCTTTTATAATGAGATTCCTTAGGAATGCTACTGTCATGCTCTAGCAAAGTATATGTTAAGTGATCAGGGCCTGAGCCCATGAACAAGACTTTAAGACTAAAAATTGAGTGAAATGCCTATGAAAGACATTTCAAAGGAAGAATAAATACAGATGAAATTCATAGCAATTTAAACAGAAGGTACTGAAGGAAGGAAACTAGTGTAGGATAATGATTTTCAAATTTTTTTTTGAACTTTAGTTTTCAAATGAAATTTATCCCAAGAGTAATATTAATTCAATTAAAAAACAAGTTTTGATCCCTGACACTGCAAAAACCAAAACAATAATCTAAAACAAAAAAATCTCAAGGTAAATGATTTCAGTCAGCTCTTGATATGTTGGTAGATGATACCAGTTACTACAAACTGTTTCTACTCACAGAACACTTCTGACACCAAATGCATGCATTGGAACGAGGGCTATAGCACAGTGGTGGAGTGTGTACTTTGCATGCATTAGGCTGTGGGTCCCATCCCTGGCACTGCAAAAGAAAAAATTCCCCCTCCTCATACCATTTTTCCGACTCTCTAGGTGCCAGTTGGGTGATTTAATCCAACTCTGATGCTACCTGGATTAGCATCCTATCCCACAGGTTGAAGACTTAAGTCCCACAAGGCTGCCCCCACTTAAGACCATAGTCACAAGTTCAGCCTCCCATAATTCTGACCAGCTATTATAAATTGACAGTTCCCATTATCCCTTTCTTGGATTTGATAGTTCATAGCACTCATTGCTTTACTTACATTTACTATTTTATTATAAGAGGATACAATGAGCTAGGCATGGTGGTGCATGCCTAGGTGCATGCCTAGGTCAATGCTAAATTTAAAGCAACTGAAGATTATTTTCAAAATAGAATAACACACTTTAAATAGATGAATTATATGGTATGTGAATTAAAAGTCAATAAAGCTGTTTTTTTTAAAAAGAATATTTTTAAAGAACTTGAGAAAACATTATTTTGGTATAACCTGAAGTAGATCTGCCAAGTTTTTTTACAACTAAAATTGAAGGTTAGAGAAATGTTTGTGAAACAATAATAAAGTTTAGTTGGATTAATATGCAAAGCTTGAGCAAATGTAACCCAGTATGGTGGCTCACCCCTGTGATCCCAGAGGCTTAGGAGGCAAAGGCAGGAGGATTGCAAGTTCAAGGCCAGCCCCAGCAACTTATTAGGGAGACGCTTTCTGAAAATAAAAAATATAAAGGTCTGGTTATGTAGTTTAGTGGTAAAGTACCTCTGGGTCCAATCTCCAGTACTGTGACGAACCCCCCCCCCCCCCAAAAAAAAAACCTTGCACAAATGTAAAGCATTTAAACCTGTGGCAGTTTATTGTATTATTTTTGAGTAGCACTTTGAAGAATACACTTGAATGTGTTATTTGTCATTGAATCAGCAGTGTCAGCGGTGAACTTTATTTGTTCTAGTGAACTTAACCATCATAAATTCCGTGAATTTTTGTCAGATAAAGAAGCTCCATGTCCTGACTTTTCCTACTATACAGCAGTCAGTCAGATGTCTTAGAAATGGCAAAGACTCACAAACTTCCAATAAATTTTATTTATTTATTATTTATTTTCTGAATAAATAAAACCATTTTTAGTCATTATTATTGAACAAAAAATGACTTTGGAAATTAGCTTTTGCTGCAGACTTTAAAGTGTTTTTTATAAATTTAACTTAATATTACAAAGGAAAACAGTCTTTATACTTCTGCTTATGTTCAGAACTTCAGTGATGAAGTTCCTTTGACAACAGCTCATATTGAATCTCAAAATGCTACTTAATACACTTCCCTTGTTGTTACAACAACAAAATCTCCATTCCCATCCAAATATTCATGGACATATATTCTGAGCTGAAGCTATAGTTTCATCAGTTTGTGGACCTTGATAAAGGTGCGAAAAAATTTCCTTGTTTCAGAATCCACTTAACTGTACCATTCCACCTAATCTTCAATTGAATGTGATTAATCTGTGATGTAACATATGTGAAAAGCCAAATATCAAGACTCAGTACAGTTTTATAAATGCCCTCCAAGCATTGAATAATACATAATAAAATCATAATTTAATTTATTGATGTCAGTACATTGACAATAGTTTCAAAGGTGGAATATGTAAAAATCTCAGTGCAGATGGGCATTAAACAGATGGTTTTTATGACAGGGAACACTAACTTTAAACTTCCCTTCACTGAAATGTTAGCTTACTCCATAAAAGACAATTCTAGTCTTCTCATTAATAAACCTGTTTTAGGAAAAATTATATATTATCATATTATAGTTTGAACTTCATTAGTAAAATCGATATGGAAGTTATTTTCTCCTTTATTATTTGAGTATGCATACAATAGCCTTGATTTTACCTGTTGGCCCAACAAGCCTAATGTGTTTCATTTCTGACCCTTTACAAAAAGTTTGCCTGTCCTTATCAAAGATTATTCTTTGAATGCCCTACCATCTCAGTTCTTAGACCTGTGCTTTATTCATGCTATTTATTCTGTCTACTCAAGGTCATACCTTAGGCTAGTAGTTATCACACTTCAGTCTTTCTGTAGGATTTCAGAGAGCACTACCTCCTATCATTCCAATGGCATAGTGCTCATGCCATTTAGTACTTAGATTTCATAATCCGATGACTCTGCCTCCTTTTCACTGCCCCTCATTTCCCTCAAATTTTTACTATCCTTATGCAGTCTGAATTCTGTCTTAATTTATCATAATCTCTTGCTTGCTTACATTCATACCCTTGCTCTCTCTAAATAAGACTTTTTTAGTGCTGTGGATGGAACTTGAGGCCACATGCTTGCTGGGTAGGTAGGTGTTCTACCAGTGATTATATTCCTAGCCCTCCCTTGACCTCTCTCATACATAGTACTTACTTGGCTTACAATTTTAGGTGAATTTAACTCTGTCTTTCCATTCACCCAACTGTTGTAATAAAACAAAGCACATTGAATTTGAGTCACTTTATGCTTTAAATGAACTTTTAATGCCTATGGGAAATGATACCCTTAGTCTGTTTACTATTATGCTCATCTAGATTGGATCTGTAGTTCGGCCAGTGGGCTAGTTTCACCTACCATCTATTACTGTAATTAAAATTGTGTTGGAACAGCCATACTGGTGCACGTGTGTGTGTGTGTGTGTGTGTGTGTGTGTGTGTGTATGTGTGTGTGTATGTATATGTATGTACGTGTATGTATGGCTGTCCTCCCTACAGAGCAGAGCTGAGTAGCTGGACAGAGTTTATGGCCCTTTTCAGAAAAGAGCTTATCAACCTTTCTCCCCAAATACTTCATAATTTGTTTCCATAAACCTCCAACATGTCCTTATCCTTTCTCACATTTAGCAGATTGCCTACTTCCTGTATAACTGAATGGATTACTCAAGAAGAGAAATAAAATAAGTTCCTAGTACTACATCTCTTCATTCGTGTGTTGGAAGGTTTTGATATTTTGGAGGAAAGTGGGCTAATAACCTTCCTTTGAGTAATGACAGAATTTAGATTGGATAAGGGTGGTGAAGATTTGAGGGAAAGGAGGTAGAATCACTAGATTGTACATCCTAGTGCAGACAAAAGATTCTTGAAATCTGCATACTAACTGACATGAGCAGGAATGATAGGAGACAGTGCTTGGAAAGATTTTATTTTACAGAAAAGCTGAGAATTTCCCCCTTTGTTTGCATAGGTATGTATATAGATAGTTATTTAAACTATGTATTTTTAATTTTAGGGGAAATAATGTTTTGTTGAATTTAGACTTCTTTTGACATAATTAACAAACAATGGACTTTACCATTTTTTGTTGTATTTAACTTTTAATGAATATGCTTTTTTTTTTTTTTTTTTTTTTGGTACTGGAGATTGAACTCAGGGGCACTCAACCACTGAGCCACATCCCCAGCTCTGTTTTGTGTTTTATTTAGAGACAGGGTCTCACTGAGTAGTTGCTTAGCGCCTCGCCTTTGCTGAGGGTGGCTTTGAACTCGCAATTCTTCTGTCTCAGCCTCCCTAAGTGCTGGGATTACATGCTTGCGCCACTGTGCCTGGCTATGAATATGCATTTGTGAACCACTATCACAATCAGGATAGTTCTGGCACTCCCTCAAATCCTCTTGTATCTTAAGTCCTTAATCCTGTGACAGTAGTATGTTTTCTGTCTCTATAGTTCTACCTTTTCCAGAATATTATTTAAATGTGATCATATGACTTATAGCCATTGAGTTACTTCTCCCAGTTAGCATAGTGCAGTTGAGAGTCATCTATGTTGTTGACATATCAATAATTTATTCTTATTATTGCTGGGTAAGTATCACGTCGTACGTGTACAATGCAGTTGGTTCCTCCATTCCTGGTTGAGGTATATTTGGATTGTTTCTAATATTTGGTGTTTTGAATAAAGCATCTATAAACATTTGCTGTAAAAGGTATCATTTAAAAGGCTGGGATGTAACTAAATGGTAAAGCATCCCTGTGTTCAATCCCCAAAACTGGGGAGAGGGGGTGGGGGTGGGCATGAATTCATAAGAGTCATACTATACTTGCAACAGTTAGAATGCAGTTATCTGCCAGGCACGGTGGCTCAGGCCTGTAATTCCATCAGCTTGGGAGGATGAGGCAGGAGGATCCTAAGTACAAGACCCCAAGCCAATTAGTGAGACCCTGTCTCAAAATAAAAAGGGCTGGGGATGTGGCTTAGTGGCCAAGCATTTCTGAGTTCAATCCCTGGTACCCTCTACCCTCGAATATGTATTTATCACATTATATGTGAAATTAACATTGCAGTCTCAGTAAGCAAAGACCCTCATTCACATTGATGATCTAAAATTCCATACTAAAATTTATAGAGACCTGATGCTTTTAGAGAGAATAGGTTATAGAAAATTTAAAGTATTAATAGTATTATGGTTGTTAATACCAAATAATATGTTGCAAATCTCAATGACAGTTTGCTTGTCACTGACTAGAAGACTATAAAGATAGAGAAAGTGAAGGAAGTAGAATGCAGTCTTTCGTAATTTGCATTTCTCACTTCTGTCAAGGGTAGTACATAACTACTTATAGTCTAGATTCCTAAGAGGGCAGTTAACTTACTATGTACAGTGGATTTGGGACTTGATTCTTTCACAACTGAGGTTGAAGAAGACTGAAAGCATAATTATAATTTTAATTCCAGCAGGAAGAAAAGGAATGGGACTAACAACATTTAAAGAGGGAATGCCTGTGATTTTTGTAAAACTCACGATGAGTATCAAGCTACATTCAAGAAACACTGTTAACACCAAGCAAATTGAATTTAAAAAGAATGAAAATTAAAGGGGGCCGCATTTCAAACAACTGAAGACTAAAGACTAAGTCTTAAGGACAGAAACAAATTACCCTCAAAGAACCAAAAATATCAATGGCTTTGTTTTTTTTTCCCCAATAGAAATGACGAAAGAGGGCATTGAATGACACCTTTAAAATATTGAAAGCCAGCCTAGATTCTGCACCTAGGGCGACTATTCATTGAAAACGAGCACTTCAATGATAGAGCACTTCTCTAGTGTGTGTGAGGCACTGGGTTTGCTCCTCAGCACCACATAAAAAAATTTAAAAAATAAAACAAAGTTATTAAATATACATAGATATTTTAAAATGAAGGTAAAATAAAAATGTCTCAGGTGAACAAAACCTAGTAAATTTGTTACTAGTAGTTCCACACTACAAGACACGTTGAAGAATTCCTTAGACGGAAGAAAATGAACCTATGTGAAAACAAATACAAGAAGGAACGAAGTAGCAGACTTTAAACACATGGCTAAGTATAAATGAATGTTCACATTCCTAACAATGATAATGTAACTAAGAGACTTAAATTATTTGTAGTACTAACATGTATGACAACAGTAGCAAAAGGGCTGAGGCAGGTAAATGGAATTAATATTCTAACACCCTAATATCTTCATGGAAGTGGTAAAGTAATTTATATTGGAGTATAATTCATTTCTGTGTAACCACTATAAGAATAGTAAAAGAAACAAACCAGCCTGATCAAATAGGGCAGAAGAATGGAAAAACAGAAGATATAGCTTGAATGTTCCTTATCCAAATGATTGGGACCAAAAATGGTTAAGCTTTTATGTAGCATTTCCATATACGTAATGAAATATCTTGGGGATGAGACCCAAGTGTAAACACAAAATTCATGTGTTTTGTGTAGATGTAGCCTAAAGGTAATTTTATGCAGTATTTTTTAATGTGCCTATAGTTTGCAACATGTCACATGAGGTCAAGTGGAACTCTCCTCTCTGTGGCACCGTGTTGGCACTAAAATGTTTTGATGTTTAAAGCACGTCAGATCTCACAGTTTTGGATTAGGGATGCTCAGTGTGTACTTGATTAACTCTTAAGTGGTAAAGGAGAATAAAAGGAACAAAGAACAAATGGGACAAATAGAAAACAAATAGTAAAATAATTAGACTAATCCAAAGTAGTTCACAAAGTACTCTAAATGCAAATAGCCTAAATATGCCAATATAAAGATACAGACTGGATCAAAACAAAACTATGTCATAACTTCTTACATGAAATATACTTTATATATAAGGGTCAATAAAATGGGATATAAAATGATAGGAAAGAATTTACTACACACAACAAAAAGCAAATATAGCTAAACTAATATCAGACAAGAGGAACCTTTAGGCAGAAAACATGAGAAATGAAGGAAAACTTTTCACAATGATAACAGGTTGACTGTAGCAGATGATTACAAAGATTTTTTTAAATGTACATGGGTCAGACAAATATTGAGAGGAAAAAATAGACAAATTCAAAATGTACATGAATTATTTGTCAAAGGAGATCATTTATTTGGCCATAAACCTTACCTCAGCACATTGATAATATTAATTACTGTTGTTAGTAATACAAATGTGCATATCACTGCAGGTCCTACACAAAGAGAGTATTTCAATTTAAATTTCTAAAAAATAACTGGATATATTCCTTAAATAATAAATTTACCAAAACAAACAAAAAATAGCAATCTGAAGAGTGCTCCATCTACTAAAGACATTGAGTCTAAATTTAAATTTTTTTCTTGAAATGTCCAGACTCAAGGGTTTTCTTCTGAACACTGAAGCAAGAAACAATACTGGTCTGTCCCCAAAACTGTTCTTGAAAATAGAAAGAGAACAGGTACTAGAGATTGAACTCAGGGGCACTCGACCACTGAGCCACATCCCCAGCCCTATTTTGTGTTTTATGTAGAGATAGGGTCTCACTGAGTTGCTTAGTGCCTTGCCATTGTTGAGGCTAGCTTTGAACTTAGAATCCTCCTGTCTCAGCCTCCCTAAGTGCTGGGATTACAGGCTTGCACCACCATACCCGGCTGAAAGAGAACAATTCTTAACTTGTTTCATGAAACCATCATAACTTGATACCAATTCCAAGGACAAGAAAAGAAAATAGCAGACCTATTTCTATTATGTCAACATAGGTATAAAGGTTCTATGCAAAATATTAGTTATCTGATCTGGGGATATATGAAAGTGATAAATTTATCATATCAGCATTGACTTTTCAGATATGCAGTTTAATATTTATGAATTATGAAATCTAATCCACCCCATTAATATAAAGAGGGAAATTTTATTTCAGTAGATGGATAGAAAGTATTTAATGAAATTTAACATTTCCTTTGTGGTTAAGAAAGTAAGCTAAAGGACCGGGCGCTGTGGCGCATGCCTGTAATGCTAGCACTTTGGGAGGCTGAGACAGGAGAATTGCAAGTTCAAAGCCAGCCTCAGCAACAGCGAGGCTCTGAGCAACTCAGTGAGACCTTGTCTCTAAATAAAACACAACATAGGGCTGGGATTGTAGCTCAGCGGTAGAGCGCTTGCCTCGCATGCGTGAGGCCCTGGGTTCGATCCTCAGCACCACATACAAACCAATAAAATAAAGACATTATGTCCATCTACAACTAAAGAAAAAAAACAAATTAAAAAAAAAAACACAACATAGGGCTGGGGATGTGACTCACTGGTCAAGTACTCCTGAGTTTAATCCCTGGTACAAAAAAAAAAAGTAAGCTTTTAGGGAATAAGAGTATATAGTAGTCCTGTCTAATTCTTGGTTTCACTTTCCATGGTGTTGGTTACCTGTTGTCAACTGTTGTCCAACATAGTAAATGGAAATTTTTAGGATCTTTCTATCTCAGCCTCCCTAAGTGCTGGGATTACAGGCTTGCACTACTGTGCCCATCTGAAAGAGAACAATTCTTAACTTGTTTCATGAAACCATCATAACTTGATAGTTTTAAGTTATGTGCCATTCTGAGTAATGTGAATAAATCTTGTGTCTTCCTGTTCCATCTGCCTGGGAATGTGAATCATTCCTTGTTTTGCATATCCACACTGTATATGCTGCCCCCACCACTTTGTCACGTAGTGGCTGTCTCTGTTAGGTCATCTGTCATAGTATCACAGTGCTTGTGTTCAAGTAAACCTTATTTTACTTAATAATGGTTGGAAATCACAAGAGTAGTAATGCTGGCAATTTGAATATGCCAAAGAGAAGCAGTAAAGTGCATCATTTAAGTGAAAAGCTGCAAGTTCAAGAAGATATTTTGGGAGAGACCACATTCACATAACTTTCACTACAGAGTATTTGTTATAATCATTCTATTTTATTATTAGCTGTTGTTAATCTCTTACTGTGCCTTTATCATAGATGTGTATGTATAGGAAAACAAGAAAGTGTATGTAGTGTTCAGTATTGTTTAAGGTTTTGGACATATGCTGAAGGTCTTATATCTTATCCCTTATAGACGAGAGGGGATTACTGTGTATCAGACACCTAGCAACTATTGAAATACTCAACAGTAAAATTTCCCTTGATTGGGAATGAGATAATGATGCCTAGTATCACCACTTCTATTTAACATTTTAACATTGTATTGGAGGTCTTAGCTCTTAGTACAATGAGGTCAAGAAAAGAAAAAGAAGGATGGAAACTATCATTCATAAATTATTTGGTATACATCAAAATCCTGAATAATATACAGGTAATTTACAATGAATTCATCAGGGTCATCATGGCATACAACATTAGTATTCAAAAATTAATTATATTTTTATGTATACCAGTGAACAAATAGAAAATGAGAATTTTAATATGATACCACTTAAAATAACAAAAATATCACATAACTGGAAGTGAACTTGACAAATGATACATAAGACTTCTAAACTGACATTAAGGATACTAAAGTAAAAGTAAAGGGAGGGGCATAATGTGTTCATTGATTAGAATGCTTTACTGCTGTACCCTCCTTACTGATTCATATTAAATGAAATCTATTTAAAATACCAATTAATGTATGTGAGAGAGAGAGAGAGACAGAAGGAGAAGAATGGGAAGGAAGAACTTTGAAACTGATTTTAATGAAAACGTGGAAAAGCTAGAAGCCAAGAATAGCCAAAATCGCTCGTCTTCAAGAAGCTGATAGATTTATAATGTTGAACATCAGTATATATTATAAAACTATTATCATTTGAGGCAGTGCTTTGTTTACACAAGGAGAAAGAAAGATCAGTTGGTCTAGATATAGACCTACACATATATATTCACTTGATTTACATTAAAGATGACACTGTAATATGGTAGAAAAAGGATGATATTTTAATAAACGTTGCTGGATCTATGGAGAAAAAATAAATCTTAACTTTCTACCTTACGCCATACGTAAAAATCAGTTCTAGATGGATTGTAGATCTACATGTGAGGAGTGTGAATAAAACCTGCATTAGAAAACCTTAGAGAATAGTTTCCTAACTTGAGAGTAGGATACAAATATCCTTTTTTTTTTTTTTAAACTGGTAGTGGGGATTGGACCCAGGGGTGCTCTACCACTGAGTTACATCTCCAGCCCTTTTTGTTGTTGAGACGGGGTCTGTCTAAGTTGCCCAGGGTGACCTGGAATTTGTGATCTTCCTGCCTCAGCCTGCCAAGTCTCTGGGATTACAGATGGGCACCACTGCCCTTCTTTTAAACAGGGTATAGAAAGTGCTAATCACAGTGGGAAGAATTGATACATTGGTTCTATTACCTTAAGACCAACTATTTACCAAGTTCACTGTTAAGAAGCTGACAAATTCATATAGAATTCTGCCTCCCCCCCCTTTTATTGGTGCATTATATATAACAGTGGGATTTGTTATAATATATTCATACATGCACACAATAAAACACATAGAATTCTTAACAAACCTAAAGAAAAGACAAGCTAAAAGAAAAGTAGGCAGAATATTTGAACAGACACTGCACACATACATAAAAATGGATATCAAAATGGTTAGTAAATGTATTGAAAAGGGACTAAACTTCATTAGTCACCAGGAAAATACCTTAAAATTACAATTTGGTACTACTTGAACACACCCCAGAATGACTACAGGCAGTGCAAAGTATTTAGAGAGTATTTGGAACTCTCGCTGCTGGCAGGCCTGTGAATTGGCGCTTCCATTTTGATAATCTGTCTACCAAGACTGAACGTTCACAGACTCTTATGATTTGTTATTTCTGCTCTCCTAACTATGTGCCTTGTATGATTGTGTATGTATTTTCACCAAAAGATATGTACAAGAATGTTAAAGCAACATTGTTAGTGATAACCCCAAAATGTAAACAACCCAGATTTCTATCAACAGTTGAATGTAAATCATGGTATATTCATATTAGATCTACATTGTGAGTTAAATATGACATTCAATAAAAAGAAGCCAGACAAAAAAAATACACATTGTATGACTCCATTTATGTGAAGTTCCTAAGCAAAGCAAAATTGTAGCAGAAATTGGCTTAGCAATCACTGATGAAGGGGTTGGAGGTGCTTATGTAGTGTTCACAAAGTTGTCTTAGAATACTAATTATACAGTGTGTCCACTTTAAGAAAATTCCTCAGACTGCATTTATGGTTTGTGTGCTTTTCTGTGAGCATGTTACATTTCAGTAAGTTTATTTGAAAAATATAGTGAGTGTACTTCTGTGTACTTTTGATAGGTTGTAAAATTTTTATGATAGAAGGTTAATTAAAAGGGGAAATCTGTGGTGCTACAAGTCTGTATACCCTCTCTGAGAGGGTAGCAATCAGATGAGGCTTTAGGCAGCACTTAGGAAGAGTTCGTCCTGTTATGTCTCTTAAGTTAGTGGGCTTAGTTAAAAGGCAAATGAACTACAGTTACAATTTATTTACTTTCTATGACTCCAGTAAAAGATTTACTTGATTAAAGGTAGAAATAATGAGACAAGCTGGATGCAATAAAATTTGCACATGGCTGATAATTATTGAAGCTAGATGATAGGTACATGAAGGGTCTTTATTTTCTTGTCTGCTTTTGTGTATGTTTGAAAAGATCCCTAACAATAATTTAAATGAACTATAGGGACAAAAGGAAGACCTGGAGAAGCAGAGAAGAAATGACAGAGAAACGGGGAGGGATTAGAGAGAGAAACAGGAAACCTTTATGTTTTTAGGTAAATTAATTGTCATGATTGTGGTGATACTCACAAAGGTATATGCATTTGTGAAAACAAACCAAATAGTCAAATTGTGTTAAGAAAAAATCAGAAAACCTAGGTTCTAACCATCCTAGCTGTCATTTTCCTGAAGGAAGATTGTTAACGCTAACGGACTCTTTAATACTTGCCAAATGATATGTGACTGAAGTGCCACTTATTATGTTATTGTTCTGCACTTTTTTTTCCTTATAGAAAATAGCGAACAATATCTAATTTCTTAATGGTGAGCTACAGATTATTTTAAAAAGTGTATACATGTGATCAGAGGGTCCACCTTTTGGGGCTGCTCTAAAGTAGACTAAGATAGATGAATATAGTGCAGAAGCAGCTTTTTAAAAAGAAGAAATGTGATCATCCAAGGTTTATTCCTGGACCAGATTTATTATTAGCACCATGACATTGGGCAACATTTTCATTACCTGGTGAATGGAGATAATTTCCCTCCCCATCCCAGCCATATTGAGGTGTACTTGACAAGTAAAAGTTGTATATGGTATACAACGTGATGTATATGCATTGTGAAGTGATTACCAAAATCAAACTAATTAACAGATCATCATCTTACATAATTTCCTTTGTGTGTATGTGGTGAGAGCACTTCAGATCTATTATTCTTGGCAGATTTCAAGTATGTAATACATTATTGTTAACTATAGTTACTATGCTGTACATTAAGTCTACAGAACTTACCATCTTTTTTTTTTTTAATTTTTTTTTTTTTTAGTTGTAGACGGACACACTATCTTTATTTATTTTTATGTGGTGCTGAGGATCGAACCCAGTGCCTCATGCATGCAAGGCAAGCGCTGTACCACTGAGCCACAATCCCAGCCCCCAGAACTTACCATCTTATAACTGAAAATGTGTGCCTTTTGACTGAAATTTCCACATTTGTCCCTACCCCTGACAATAAATACCATTTTACTTTCTGTGTATTTGAGTTCTGCTTCTTTATATCTAACATGTAAGGTCTTTGTCTTTCTGTGCTTGGTTTATTAGGGTCATCCCTGTGTTGCAGATGCCAGGATTTCCTTTTTTAAAGCTGAATAATATTCTGTTGCATATCTACGAAGATACTAAATTTTCTTTATCCATTCATCTTTCAGTGGACACTTAGGTTGTTTCCCTATCTTGGCTGTTGTGAATAATGCTATAGTGGACATGGTAGTGCAGCTATCTCTTCAAGATACTAATTTCAGTTCCTTTGGATCAATGCCCAGAAGTGGAATTACTGGGTCATATGGTAGTTCTATTTTAAGGTTTGTGAGGAACCTCCGTACTGTTTTCCATTAACAACTGTCCCACATTACAATCTCAGCAACAGTGTCCCAGGCACCCTTTTCTCCATATCTTCAAGAACACTTACCTTTTGACTTTTTGATAATAAGTATCCTAATAGGTATAAAGTGATATTTCATGGTTTTGAATTTCATTTCCCTGATGATTAGTAATGTTGAATACCTTTTATGTACTGGTTGGCCTTTTGGATATCTTCTGTGGGAAAAAAAAAATGTACATTCAGGTCTCTTATTTTTTTTTAATTTTGCTGTTGTGTTGTATTGCCCTCCGTCCATGCTGGGGACGGAACCCAGAACCTCGCACATGCTAGGCAAGTACTCTGCCACTGAGCCATACCCCTGCTCCTGTGAGTTTCCTTTATATATTGGTTATAAGCCCCTTGTTGAATATACAGTTTTTAGATATTTTTTATTTTTCTGTAGGTCGCCTTTTCAGTTTGTTGCTTTGTCTTTTGCTCTGAAAAACTATTTAGTTTGATATAGTCCTACTTATTTATTTTTGCTTTTGTTGTCAATGCTTTTGGAGTTATCCATAAAATTCTTGCCAAAACCACTGTCAAGGAGCTTTTCTCCTATCCCTCCACCTCACCCAAAAGGATTTTAAATTTCAGGTTTTATGTTTGTATTTAATCCATTTTGACTTGATTTTTGTATAATGTACAACAAGAGTTTATTTAAATCTAAGAGTGCCCAGCAAATGCTTTGCACATGTAGATACTCAATAAATTTTAAGCTAAAGATGTAATGAAACAGGTATTCTAGATTGGGATATAAATTTCACCTGTATTTTTAAGATGACAGTTTAAAAAGTATTGTGCTTATAGCAGACCACTTTATGGTCTTAGAATATGTAGTGTCTGTTAGTTCTATTTAACTATTTAATTGACAGCCAAATCCAGAAAACATAGTTGTTTAAATTGTGGCTCATTCTGAGTTACGCTGTCTAGATTGTTTGCATTATATTAGTGTTAATGCTTTGTGCTCAAATTAAAGCATGTGAATATATTTCTCAAATGCAGTTGTACATGGAAAACATTAAGTTGTAGTTAATATGAAAAATTATTTTATTGTAGCAGAATAATAGAGGAAAAAATACTCTCCTTATACAGAAGTAAGCTAAAGACTACATGAACATGACCATTTCTACATCTCATTTTTCTATCATTACTCAATTGGTACAAGTACCTAAATATATTAACACTATGTAATTGATGTCCCAATGATGGAAGTCCTTATAAGATCTAAATTAAAGGAACACTATTAGTTTATTGTAAATATACCTAATTGTAAAAATATGCAATTAGTCAAAATATAGGAGTTAAGTTTTTGCTGCCCTTCATTCTAGAAAAGAAAATCATTGTATGCTAGAAAGGTGGGTTTTTAAAAATTTGCTACCTAGGAAAATTAGATCTTTCATTAGTTATCTTAGGGCCTCTGGGATTTTTGTCAATTTGGTGTAACTGACACTGAGTTACATTTCTTCAAGACTTCATATTACTGTGGCAACTCTACAGCTTTCATTTAATAACCTTATTTGTACTTTATTGGTTGTACTTTAGTCTAAGATGATTCCTGTAGAATGTAACTTTTTGCATAGTGTGTGGTCTTTTTTACTAGCTTGGTAAATTGTCTTTCTATCTTCCTAGAAGGGCTATATGCCAAAGATACTCTCATATTCTTTAAAGTTTTAAGCAATATTATTGGGTCTGTGGTTACTAAGCCATGAATTTGTTTAAATAAAGCTCCATGTTTCATTTTTTCCTAATTTATTGTGTATCTTACGAGTGTTCTCATTTGAGATACATGATCCATTCACTGGGTTATAGCTATAATCAATATGTAAATATAATGCTAATCATTTGCTCTCACTGTCTTTCCTTCTTTCGTTTGGGTAGTGAGTGGCACCCATGGCCTACAACCACTAAGTTCATCCCCAGCACTTTTATTTTTTGAGATACAGCACAGCTAAATTGCTGAGATTGGCCTGAAACTTGCAATCCTCCTGCCTTAGTCTCCCAAATTGCTGGGATTATAAGTGTGCTCCACCAGGCCTTGCAGCGTCTTCATTTCTATTGTTAATTGTTTATTGAGCTCTTATTATATACCAGACTTTATTCTCAACTTGCTGCTTTGCATGAGTTATCTAATTTAATGTTTGGTTCCTAGGTATATTATGTATTATATTAATATTTCCATTTTTCAGATGAGAATATCAAGTCTGAAGAGTTTATATAATACATACAATTTCTCAGTTAAATGCTAAGACCAGCTTTAAAGCCAGCTAATCTGGTTCTAAAATCTGTACTCTTAAGTACTGTTTTATATTACTTCTCTGAATACTGCATGATCTTTTCTTTTTCATTTTTGTTAGTATAGTATTTATTCTACTTGTAAACTTTGTTTCTGCCCTTTTTATGACTTAAAAAGTCATAAACTTCTGTTGTCAAGTATGTATTGCTAGACCAAATGAACTTTGTCATAGGTATCGTGAATATTTTTGACTAGACTATGAAAATTTCTACTTACATTCTGATTAATAACAAAAGATAAAGCATTTTTGACTACTAAATGCTTTACTTTCACTATCATAATCAAGAACTAAGTTGGAGAAATTTTGTAGAGGAGTTAAGGAGAAAATAATACTAGAGATGAGGTAAAGCAGGCCAGTTTTAGGAATTTAAAGAAAGCTACTTTGATTAGAGCTGAGAAATCAACAGGACAAATTGTAAAGAAAGGTCAGGCACAAGAGAAAGGCAGGAGCCAGATGATAATGGACTCAGTTTTTTATTTTATCCTAAGAACTTTAGACCACTGAAGGGCTTTAAACATGATCACATTTACTTATATTAATAGAATATGTCTAGTAGTGTAGAATTAGGAGGAGAAGAAAGTAGATCCCAGAGAGACTACTAGTTAAGAGAACGTTATAGTCCAGACAAGAGGATGATGGAAATGGAGAGAAGTGGGCAGATTTGACAGGCACTTAGTAAGCAGAATCAGTAGGACCTATTAATTGGGTGAATATGCAGAAAGAAGGTAAAACAGAGAAAAGTCATATAGGCTTCTGGCTCACATAATTAGGTGGATAAACATGCCACTTGTGACCTTCTTTTCACCATGTTATTGCTTTCCTTCAACCCAGCTGCAGTTTGAAGATCACAAGTTAGTGCGAGATAAAAAGTATTTGAAATCTGTGTCATAGAAGTGGATATATTAAATAGGCACTTTGGATGTGTGGATCTGCAGCTCAGATTGAGAGTAATGAAAGCCATGGAAATAGGTGAGCTTTCCTTCCTTCTAAAGAATATAGCGTGAGAAAAGCAGAAAACCTACAAAGAAGTCTTCAATATTCAGAGGGAGGAGGGTGAGCTGGAAAGAGCTCTGTGAAGGAGCAGGCAGGAGAAGCTGAAGGAGTGTGGAAGTCATAGAAGTCAAGGGCAAAGTGAGTTTCAGGAAAAAGAAAGAGATCACTTAAATTGAATGGCATTGAGAGGCAAGAACCATTTTGATGGATTGGTAGTTGAAAAAGCCAGATTAGAATGGTGTGAAGAGGAGGAGAAAGGGTTAGTTGAAACTGTCAACAATCAGACTTAATGTCAAGCCATAGTGAGCTAGATTATGCTTAGATCTTTATAACTTTTTCCATATATAATTTACGCTAATGATTACAGTTGTAATCTATTTCCCATTGCTTAAATGAATACCTGAGGCTAGGTACTTTAAAAAGAAAAGAGGTTTATTTTTGTTTTGGAGGCTGAAAGTCCAAGATCATGTAGCCCCATTAATCCAGCCTTTGGTGAGGACCCACTTGGCTTTGTTTCATTATCATAGATGGCATCATGGTAGGAGTGTGAGAAAGGGAATGATCAGATGATGAGAAGGAAGCCAGAGCAACTAAGAACAGGCCCGTTTTGCTCTTTTGTAAGCGCTCTTGTAAGGTCTAATCAGGGTCCCAAGAGAACTGCCATCAAATTCTTTAAAGGACAGTGCCCTCAGTGACTCAGTACTTCCTACTAGGATGCATCTCTTTAATCCACATCACTTCTCCATACCATGACAGTGAGGACCAAGCTCCCACTCTGTGGTGAATCCTTGGGGGACACATTCAAACCATATTGAAACCTTAGCAGTTACCCATCTATTATAGAAAGAATTTTTACCCATAGAAAACTGATTACATGCAGTGTCAGTTACCAGGGAAAAACAGCACAGTGTGGGGGAGTTAGTAGATAATCATTAGTAGAGAAACTCAAAGGCTTTTGGGTATTAGCAAATTACCATTTGTGGGACATGTTGAGTTTGTTTTTCTCACCATATTACTTTCCTTAATATAAAAAATTTTTTACAAACTTATTGCTACTTTTCAAGTACGTTTTTTTCTTGTCAGTCTTAAAATTACTCTGGTGCTATATAGATTGTCTTCATTTTTCAGTGGAGGTACTCAGGCCCCCAACAGGAAAAAAAGAAATTTAAATGTTTTTATTTTTCTTAAGGCAAATAGACAACAGTTATTTTATTTTCATTTGCATTCGAAAGTAGGAAACATCAAAGTACCTAAGCCAGGGATGAGATACAGAATCCATTATCACTACTACTTTTTAATACAGTGTTTAAGATTAATAGCCAGAGAAAGTAAATAAGAGAGGGAAAGAGGAGAAAAGAAAAGCTGAACTTTTCAATAAATGGTTCTGGAAAAACTGAATTGCCATCTAGAAACCATTTATACCTCCCATTCTGCCTCAAGATGACTTCCAAATATATCAGGTGAAATGTTAAAAAAAAGAAAAGCTACAAGTACATATGTAAAATATGTGGATTGAAGTAAGGAAGTCCTTTCTAAATAACACTGAGAATCCAATATCCATGAAAGAGAAGACTGACAAATTCAGCTGTATAAAAATTTAACAATTCTTATACAATTCCATCCCCACCATTCAAGGGGCATAAGAAAGCCAAGGAAAACCTAGAACTCAAAAGAAAAGAATAAAAAGATCAGCCTCCTTAATAAAACCCTTACAAGTATTCAAGAAAAAGACAGCCTACCACAAAACTGAGTGAAAGTTATTAGTGGATAGTTCATAGAAACTGAATGAGATATAAGATGGCTTTGAGCTGAGTTCATGTTTTTTCACTTGCTAGGTATATAGTCATCAGAAAGTTTGACAACATAGTAGTATATGGCAATGTTATAGGAAAATAGGTTTGCTGGTAGCGGGTATAGATTGACAACGTCTCTTGTGGAGGGAGACCAATTTGGTAATATATTTCAGAATTATAAACATATTTATTATTTGGCCAAGAATTGTTTCTAGGAATTTATCATTCAAATATAATATATTTATAAGATTATCTATTATAAAATTACTTATACTAACAAATACTTGGAAATAATAGTGAAAAATATTTACTGTCAGACAGAATGAGATAGCTCTTTCTCTTCCAACATATATTGTTAACCAAAGGGGAAAATACATGAGAATAAGTCAGGCCCAGTGACACACACCAGTAACCCCAGAATTTCAGGAGGCTAAGGCAGGAAGATTGCAAGTTTGAGGCCAGCCAGGGCAACTTAACAAGATAGTCTCAAAATAAATAAAAGGGCTGTGGATGTTGTTTAGTGGTAGAACTATGCCCCTGGATTTGGTACCCAGTACCAAACAAAACAACATGGGAGCAGTGAGTAAAAAGTATTATCTTTGTAAAATAAAGAGAGGAACACAGAAAAGAGACCATGTGTTTAGCTTGTACTTATGTCAATAAACTCTTTTTTTTTTTAAATGTTTATTTTTTAGTTGTAGGTGACAGAATGTCTTTATTTTACTTTTATGTGGTGCTGAGGATCGAACCCAGTGCCTTATACGCGCTAGGCGAGCACGCTACCACTGCGCCATAATCCCAGCCCCTCAATAAACTCTTGAAAGAAACTTAGAAACAAATAAATATGTGGCAGGGCAGGAATAGGATAAGATACCTTGTTTATATTATTTTGATTTTTTTGGAACTATGTACATGTATTGCCTAATTTATAAACAACAGATTCTTAAATGACAAATTTTAAAAATTTCTAGAGGGCTGGGGTTATGGCGCAGCGGTAGTGTGCTCGCCTAGCACACATGAGGCACTGGGTTTGATCCTCAGCACCACATAAAAATAATGATATTCTGTCCACCTACAACTAAAAAATATTTTTTAAAAAAATTCTAGAATGGTTATTTAGAAAGTTAGGAAGGAAGAAGAGTATAAAAATGGGAGCAAAAGAGAAAAAAGAAAGATGATAGAGTAAAAAAGGAAGGAAATACTAAAGGGAAACAAAAGACAGGAAAAGAAATAAGAATAACAACAATGGGTCATCAAAAAAGAATGACTGTGGAAGGTGAATTTGTGTTTACATTAATCTTTGGCTTATTTAGACATCATAGTTGTTCTACAGGTTGAGTATCTGAAATACTTGGGACCAGAAGTATAGATTGCAGATTTTTTTTTGGATTTGGGAATATTTGCATATACATGAGATATCCTGGGGATGGAACCTCATTCTAAACATGAAATTTATTATGTTATATATACTTTGTATACATAGCCTGAAGGTAATTTTATACAATAATTTTATGCATGAAATATAGATTCACAGTGTGAAATTTCCCATTTATGGCCTCATGTTGGCTCTCAAAACAATTCAGGTTTTGGAACATTTCAGATTTTTTAATTAGGGATGCTCAACCTGCATTTAATTAGCAGGAGCTGTGAGGGGTTGTTTGTAGCAACAAAGGAACATTTGTAAAAATTGTTTTTAAGTTATTTGTGTTTCTAGTACTCTTCTTGTTAAAGGAAGTTTCTTTGTGTTACTTCTAGCTAAATGAAGTGTTAACTTCTTGATCATCTATTAGAATGTAGATAATTTAAACCTGGAATTTTTCCAGTTAATTTTGTTGTTTAATTTTGAGCTCCTGAATGAAAGAATGAATTTCTAGTTCATGTACTTTGTGTGATGCCAGTTGTGTGCTTATGCAGTATTTTTAAAAATATTTTTGGTTATAGATGGACACAATACCTTTATTTTATTTACTTATTTTTATGTGGTGCTGAGGATTGAACTCAGTGCCTCACACATGGTAGGCAGGCACTCTACCACTGAGCTGCAACCCAGCCCTTATGCAATATTTTTAAAATTGTAACTTTGTTTAGATAAAATTCACAGTATCAGAAAATCCATCTACTTAAAGTGTACAGTTCAGTAGTTTTTATCATGTACAGTATTGTACTGTCACTGTCTAATTTTTAGAACATTGTCATCACCCCAAAAAGAAAACCCATACCTATTAGCATTCACTTCTATTGCCCACTTCCTCTCAGCCCAAGGCAACCATTAATTTACTTTCTGTCACTATGGCTCTGCCCATTCTGGGCATGTTGTAGTATGTTACCTTACTCCTTTTTATAGCTGAATAATGCATGCATGAATATATCATGTTTTGTCTACCAGTTGGTGGGTATTTGGACTGTTTCTACTTTTTGGCTATTGAAAATAATGCTGCTATGAATACTTGTGTGCAGTGCTTATGTGGACTTTTTTAAGTTCTCTTGGGTATAAGCTTAGGAATAGAATCATTGGGTCATATGGTAGTTGTAACGTTTTGATGGCCTGCAAAACTGTTTTCCACAGTAATTGCACTATTTTATAATCATAACAGCCATCTATAATCCAGTGCTAGTACTTGTTAATATTTTAGCCATATAGTAGGTTTCAAACCATTGTGGTTTTGATTTATATTTTACTAATAAATATGATGATGAGCATCTTTTCATATACTAATTGGTCATTTTACATCTTTTTTAGACAAAGAACTGTTTTATATTCTCAATTATATCCTTTATCAAATATGATTAATAGATTGTCACATCTGAGTTGTCTTTTCACTTTTAAAAAAATATTTCATGAGATTTATTATTTGAATCATTTTTAACTATACAATATAGAGGCATTAAGCAAATTTACAAGGTTATGTAAACAAATAAACTGTAACCAAGCCCAGGCGCATGTTGCATGCCTGTGAACCCAGCTATTCGGGAGACTGAGATGGGAGGAATGAGAATTTGAGGCCAGCCTGGGCAACATAACAAGACTCCATTTCAAAAAGTAACAAAAAACCAGCCTTCAGAAACTTGATAACCATTAAACAGTAACCCCCAAACTCCAGGCACTCCTGCTTCCCCTTAGTTCTGGTACCACTGGTCTATTTTCAGTGTTTCTGAATTTGCCTATTCTAGATCCTTTGTATAAGGAGACTCGGTCCCTACCTATCCTTTTTATATCTGACTTCTTTCTCTTTGCAAACTATCTTCAAGGTTTATTCATGTGTATAGGTAATATGTACCAGGATTTCATTTTTACAATTGAATACTATTCCATTGTTTGTGTCCGTCGCATTTTTCTCTCCATTTAAGTTGATGGACAGTGGCTTGCTTCACCTTTCCTCTGCTTTGAATAATTCTGTGGTATACAGGTATCTGTTTGAGTTCTGTTTTCAGTTTTTTTGAAAATGTACGTAGGAGTAGAATTGTTGGGTCATGTAATTCTGTGTTTAGCACTTTAAGGATTTGCTAGACTTTCCCACAACAGCAAACTTTTTTTGCCAGGTGAGGTGGGGATAGTGTCCTTTGAGACACAAAAGTTTTAACTTTGATAAAGTTCATGTATTTTTTTGTTTGGCTGTTATGGTTTTGGTGTAATACCTAAAAAACATTGCCTAGCCAAGGTCAAGAAGATTATTTCTGTGTTTTGTTCTGTCATTTTTATAGTTTTGATTCTAACATTTAGGCCTATGATACATTTTGAGTTATTTTTATTTATGATGAGGTTTTTTTTTTTTTTGAGTTATTTTTGTTTAGGGAGGAGGCAGCTAACTCCATTCTTTTACATGTGTGAATTAAATTGTCCAAGCACATTTGTTGAAAACACTATTCTTTCTTCATTGAATTGCCTTGGCACCTTTTTAGAAAACCACTTGACCATAAATGTAAGGGTTTTTCTCTAGATTCTCAATTCAATTTCTTTTTTTGTTTGTTTGTTGCTTTTGTTGTACTAGGGATTGAACTAAGAGTTCATATATGCTAGTGCTGCACCACTGAGCTACACGCTAGTCCACTCAGTTCCAGTTCTTAATATACATCTGTCCTTAACCCATTATCATATTACCTTGATTATGTGTTGTTATTTTTTTTAAGATTGTTTTTGGGTGTGAATTTTAGTATAAAGTTGTCAATTTCTACTTTGAATCTTCTGATCAGTTTGGGAATGTTGCCGTCTGTATAATACAGTCTTCCAGTCTACAAATATTAGGCAGATTTCATTGAATTCTAATCAACACACTAATTTTCTCTTTTATCCTTTCTCACTTTTGATAAATGACTAAGTTTGAACCTAATGATCTCTATCATCTACATTCTATATTCTAAAATGTGTACCTGTTCTTTCCAACATTATCTGTTCTTCTTATCTTGGTTCTCTGGAATCTTATTCCTTTGATTATTCACTGTAAGAATTCAGTTTTAGTTCAGTTTTTCTACACTGATTCCTTTGCCTTCAGTTTTGTCTCCTTTAACAGTTTTATTCTTGAATGGATTACCTTCTAGTATTTCCCATCTCATTTCTCATTCCTTTTCTTCCAAACTTACTTAATAAATATTTTCCTTGGGCTGGGATTATGGCACAGTGGTAGCGTGCTCGCCTAGCACGCATAAGGCACTGGGTTCGATCCTCAGCACCACATAAAAATAAAATAAAGATATTCTGTCACCTACAACTAAAAAAATAAACATTTAAAAAAATAAATAAATAAATAAATATTTTCCTCTCCTGACTTCTATTGTATTAATTATTTGGTGTGCAATTTCCTTAACTTTCCTGGGCTTCAGTATTTTTTTTACTGTCAGTCTAGATTGGTAAAGTTTTCTAGCTTCTAACCTCTGAACCCTTAGAGTGTTTCCTTCGAGTCCCAGTATATTAAAGTGAGCTACTGTGCAATTGAATTTGCTTAATAAGCCTTGAACCTTTTGCCACACCAGCAGCAGTGCATGGGGCCTCTGTGGAACCCGCAAGAGCACAGTTTGAAAGCAATTGAAAAATCTCTTTTGCTTTAAAATTTGGTAACTCTTATAGCAGTTACAGAAGTTACATCCTTGAAAATTTTAACCTGTTTTGTCCCATTGTCCCAGATAAGGAACACATATAAAACCTTAAATACTGTATATAATATGTAATTCCATAATAACAATAAAAATTATAAAATTATGTTAATAAATAATATATAAACTCAGATTATGAATTACAATCTTTTAATGCACCTGTGGTAATTTTGTTGAAATAGTCATAGAATTGAAAACTTGGGACTTAACGGGTCAAATAATTTATTTGTTGCCAAATTAAATTCTCTTATTAGGCACCATTTCTCCTGGACATCAGACAGTATCTAAACAGCTGCTCTGTTATTCCTCCCCAAATTTTCTTTCTGTGGCATTTAACTTTCAGGTGCTACTCCACTTAGATTCCTGCATTTCCAAGAAGCTTTTCCAAATCATACAACTCATAGTAACATTTTTTTGATAATTCACTGTAGTAATAATTGATTTGGCACTTAAAGATCACAGAAGGTATTTTGAGCTACCCAAATATAATTTAAGTCTAAGGAAATATAATATGGTAAAGAATAGAAATGTATGAATTAATTATTGAGTTGTAAGTACTGAGTTCCATAGGAGAAGTGTAATAGAGTTCTGTGGAAATTCAGGAAGAGAGAGCAAAGTATCTCACAGGAGATGGATTGAGTCTCATTGGGCGTGTGGTATCTGAATACTTGGTGATACATGAAGGAGCCTCATGGGTCAAAGTGAAAATAGGAAGTGTGAGATGGTAGGTATTTTGACTGAAGGACAAGTTTAAGAAGGGAAATAGTGTGATGTAAAAATAAACCAGAGCTAGACATAGTTTTGTGAGTTGTCATTTTATAATATGTGTATCTTGTTTTTCCAATTACGCTATAAACTCTTGGAAAACAAGTAGCATGTCTTATACTTTTAACCTCCTATAGCAGAGCTGTAGGTAGAGGAGCAGTATTCAGTAAAATTTTGTTAAGTGTATGATAGGTAGAAACAGTAGTTGCCCTGAACAAGTATTATACAAGATAACTTATCATTTATTTATTAGACTTCAGTTTTATCAGTAAAAACTATTTATAATGAAGGGAAAGGAGGAGAGATGGTAATAGGAAAGACAGTAGAATGAATCAGACATAACTTTCCTACATGTTCATATATGAATACATGACCAGTGTAACTCCACATTAGGTACAACCACAAGAATGGAAAGTTATGCTCCGTGTATATATAATATGGTAAAATATATTCTACTCTCATGTATAACTAAAAAGAACAAATAAAATTTTTATTAAAAACTATAGAGTAAAAACTATTTATAGAGCTCCATAGTAATGGTACCTTGTAGCTAAAAAGTTCTTAAGGAATCAAGGGGGCATGTAAAGCAGTTGTAATATATAATTAACACTACTCAATTTATAATTCATCCTTAGACAACAAGAAATGTTGGTTTGAGTCGGAAAAAAGAATCAGTATAGCAAGGCATGGTGGCACATGCCTGTAATCCCAGTGACTTGGTGGCTGAAGTAGGATAATCGCAATCGCAAGTTCAAGGCCTGCCTCAGCAACTTAATGAGACCCTGTCTCAAAATTAAAAAAAAAAATATATATAAAAAATAAAAAGGGTTGGGGAATGTAGCTCAATGGTAAAATACCACTGGATCTAATCCCCAGCACCCCTCTTCCCCCCCAAAAGCATCAATATAAATAAACCTTACTTTGGAAATTTGTCTTCTATGCTTGTTTTACGTCTTGAATTAGATTTTTTTTTTTTTAATTTATATGTGGTGCTGAGAATCAAACCCAGTGCCTCATACATGCTAGACAAGTGCTCTACCACTGAGCCACAACCCCAGCCCATAAATTAGATTTTAAAGAATATTTTCCCAGAATTCATATTTTATTTAACCACAAATGTCTCTAAAATAGATTAAGAATTAAGAAGCTGTACCTGAGAATTATATTAGACTATGCATGAATAACATTTTTTAAAGTTCTAATATTTTATATGATTGAAAAGAAAGATAAGATATTATCAGCTGCTCTGCTGAAAGAATGTCCATATTGCTGTAAATTCCTGGTATTGCTGGTCTTTCTAGAGATTATGTTCTGTTCACACATAACAGAAGGGAGGAAAATTGAGTATGCTTGCTTTCAGCCTTTAGAATAAGGAACACTTTTTGTCATTTAAAAAGAGTAAATGATCATTATTGTCTAAGGATATTTAGAGATTCTTATAGCAAAGCAATTCATTATTTTATAATATTTGTTTTGTTTTAAACTTTCTATCATGTACTAGGTGAAAAACCATTTCGCTGTGATGAATGTGGTATGAGATTCATACAAAAATATCATATGGAAAGGCATAAGAGAACTCACAGTGGAGAAAAACCTTACCAGTGTGAATACTGTTTACAGGTAAGATAGGTAGTTTGCAATTGTTCTGTCCTTTCTAAGTTATAAAATCTAAGAAATTAGAAAATGCTGTTTACTACTAGAACTATTTGAGAAACTTTTAAATTCTTATTGATAAGATTTATAGTAGAAAATTGGCTCAGTTAATTTGTTTGGAAATGCTTATATTAATTGTTTTCTTTTTTTCTTTTCTTTTTTGACCAAAAACAAACAAACAAAAAATCACTTCCAACCTCCGAATTCAACAGTATTTTTCCAGAACAGATCGCGTACTGAAACATAAACGTATGTGCCATGAAAATCATGACAAAAAACTAAACAGATGTGCCATCAAAGGTGGCCTTCTGACATCTGAAGAAGATTCTGGCTTTTCCACATCACCAAAAGATAACTCACTGCCAAAAAAGAAAAGGCAGAAAACCGAGAAGAAATCATCTGGAATGGACAAAGAGAGTTCTTTGGATAAATCTGACCTGAAGAAAGACAAAAATGATTACTTGCCTCTTTATTCTTCAAGTACTAAAGTAAAAGATGAGTATATGGTGGCAGAATATGCTGTTGAAATGCCACATTCTTCAGTTGGGGGATCACATTTAGAAGATGCATCAGGAGAAATTCACCCACCGAAGTTGGTTCTCAAAAAAATTAATAGTAAGAGAAGTCTGAAACAGCCACTAGAGCAAAATCAAACAATTTCACCTTTATCCACATATGAAGAGAGCAAAGTTTCAAAGTATGCATTTGAACTTGTGGATAAACAAGCTTTACTGGACTCAGAAGGCAATGCTGACATTGATCAGGTTGATAACTTGCAAGAGGGACCCAGTAAACCTGTGCATAGTAGTACTAATTATGACGATGCCATGCAGTTTTTGAAGAAGAAGCGGTATCTTCAAGCAGCAAGTAACAACAGCAGGGAGTATGCGCTGAATGTGGGTACCATAGCTTCTCAGCCTTCCGTAACACAAGCAGCTGTGGCAAGCGTCATTGATGAAAGTACCACAGCGTCCATATTAGATTCACAAGCACTGAATGTGGAGATTAAGAGTAATCATGACAAAAATGTTATTCCAGATGAGGTACTACAGACTTTGTTGGATCATTATTCCCATAAAGCTAATGGACAGCATGAGATTTCCTTCAGTGTAGCTGACACTGAAGTGACTTCTAGCATATCAATAAATTCTTCAGAAGTACCTGAAGTCACCCAGTCAGAGAATGTTGGATCAAGCTCCCAAGCATCCTCATCAGATAAAGCCAACATGTTGCAGGAATACTCAAAGTTTCTGCAGCAGGCTTTGGACAGAACTAGCCAAAATGATGCCTATTTGAATAGCCCGAGCCTTAACTTTGTGACTGATAACCAGACCCTTCCAAATCAGCCAGCATTCTCTTCCATAGACAAGCAAGTCTATGCAGCCATGCCCATCAATAGCTTTCGATCAGGAATGAATTCTCCACTAAGAACAACTCCAGATAAGTCCCACTTTGGACTAATAGTTGGTGATTCACAGCACTCATTTCCCTTTTCAGGTGATGAGACAAACCATGCTTCTGCCACATCAACACAGGACTTTTTGGATCAAGTGACTTCTCAGAAGAAAGCTGAGGCTCAACCTGTCCACCAAGCTTACCAAATGAGCTCCTTTGAACAGCCTTTCCGTGCTCCATATCATGGATCCAGAGCTGGAATAGCTACTCAATTTAGCACTGCCAATGGACAGGTGAACCTTCGGGGACCAGGGACAAGTGCTGAATTTTCAGAATTTCCCTTGGTGAATGTAAATGATAATAGAGCTGGGATGACATCTTCACCGGATGCCACAACTGGCCAGACTTTTGGCTAAAAAAAAAAAAAAAAAAAAAAGTGTAAATAATACTGGCACTTTAGAACAGATTAATCAAGAGTGGGGTTACTCTGTGTAAATTGGAGTGCTGTACAGATTTAAGAGCAATGCGTTATAACAAGTTAAGCTGATATGAATAGCAAGATAATCCCATAACTGCGTTTTGTTTGGTTAGTCAGCATTCTTTGAACTGCCTTACATGTTGTCACCTTTATAGAAGCAATGCATATACTTGTTTTAGATCAGAAACTTGCTATTCCACCTACACCAAGTTAAAAAGGAAAAGAAAAAAAAAAGACTTTCGCACAATTGTTTCCTAACTGATAACATTGTACATTCTTAGGAGATTAGTAATTGTGTGAAATTTACTCATACTGTTTCTAAGTTTTTCAGCATAGTCATTGCACTTCAGCAGGGAATCTGAGTATACTTTACAGACAGAGTGAACTTAAAAGTTTAAATGTCAAGAGATTATGGCTTAAATACATTAGTTTGTCCTATAGGGGGAAAAAAAAGAAACCACCTTTCAAAAAGAATGATATGCCATATACCCTTGATTTTCATTTTGCATTATATTGACATGTGTTTTTTTGAAAAAAAAAAAGTAATAAAAATCTGATAGTCTAAGACTCCACTATTTAAAAGCCTAATTACTTTTAAAATATGCATACTTTCCAAACTTTTACCAAAATACACAACTGTTGAAGCATTCACTTCTCTATGGAAGTATGCATATTGGTGTCAGTTTCTTTGTACAGTTGTACCTAGATATTTTTTATGATTTTTCATGTGCAAGTATCAAGGTTTTGAAGTTTTAGTAAAAAATACTCTGTAGATTACATTCCCAAGAACATAATGCTTACACAAAATGTATATTCCACGTTTTAAAGCTTAATTGTATTTTACTTTACATATACACTTCAGTTAACATAGAGCACTTAGAATCTATTTGGTATTTTTGATTTCTCAAAGTGAAAAAATTAGATTTTTAGGTTTGATATGGTTGTGTCATAATCATCTCATAATTGACAATTTTAATTTTTGGCAATAAAAGGAAATTGGGATATCTTTGGAACTGTAAAACCTGGTTTAATCCTCTTTCTAGACTCTTGGATTATTAAACAGTGTCCAGAGAAAAAAGAAACGGGCTTTTTAATTGCTTATTTTATCTTGAGTTACTTTTTAATGAACACTGCTCATTACAGTTTTACAAACCAAAAGTGTTTACTAATTCCAGTAACTACAATTTCTTTTTCAGCTAGATGAGTGACCGGAAATTTTTTTGTTGCATTTCAAAATCTAAATAAACTACAGACTTTATCCTTATACCATGAATGTTTTTTTTTTTTTAATACTTTGTCTTAAAATAATACAGCATGGTACAATAAATAGTGCTTTTATATATATATACTTTTCTGAAGAACGATGGTTTGAGTTATACATTGGACAGTTTTGATTTTTGGAGAGTAACATTAGTCACATTGATGCTATCATCCTCTTTAATTTGTTCCAACTTTTTGGTTTTTGTATTTTAAATTTCCGCCATCTTTGTCACAATGCATATATTGCTATATAGCACCAGTGGTAATCTAAAGTTAATATCCTTGGAAGATGAAGCTGTTAATTTCCATTTTAACTTTTATATTGGCCCTGTAGGTCTACATTCTTTGTTTCAGTATAGAATATGTTATCCATTTAAATTATTTTTGTCTCTTATTTAATGTTATCCCAAGACTGTTCTCATAAAGAAAGGGAACAAAGAAATATCCCCTCATGACATTCTTCACTTATATTCATTTATTTTAAATATGTTGGTGTTTTTATGGTAAGGAATATAAATTATGTTTAATGTGGTTTCCTCTATACTTTGGTTATTAAGCTTTGTTTGAAATACTAGTTTTCCCATTTGACAGCTTTCTTTGCTGCCAAAGTTTTCAATAATTTTAGACTTCTTTGAAGTAAATATTTAAGTTCTGCCATTATTGACCTTAAGATTGATGTGTGTTGTGTTATGCATCACTTAATTGCAAGAATTATTTCAGGTGAGATGTTAAAAATGAAACTGTGCTCACCCTAGATAGGCATTTTTCTCATAGTACTTTTGATAAGAATAGGCATTTATTTCCTGAGTTGATTTTTGTTTTTTTTTTTTAAAGCCTGATTCAAAATTTTGTTCCTTTGGGACTTGATGCAGTTCTGGGTACTATGTAAAATTTTTTGTTTGTTTTAATATCACCAGCACAGTTTTAAGAATGTGACTATTGCTGAGCAGTTTGGATAAGGTTATGAAGGAAGACCTTTGAAAAACGGTAGTTATGCAAGCAGATTTTCAGGTGTTGCATTCTGTCTTCAACACATTTCTTTAAATCTACATAATGGCAGACTTTTCTACCAGGTTATAAACATTTTTTAGATAACTGATACTTAGCCAGCATAACTTATTGACTTACCATTTAAGTACAGTCATCACTCTTACTGTGAAATTCTAAATGCCTACCAGACTTACCTTGTATTATCATCCTATGATAAACATCTCGACAGTTTGGGTTTCCCCATTTTGGTTCAGAAAATTGTTTAATTTCTGTCTGGGCATTAGTAGAGAAAATAAGTGGCCTTGTGTGCTGCTTTAGATTTGAAACACGGAGGATATGAGATATCCTTTGTAATTCATGTTTCTCATTTCTCTCAGTGAACAAATTGTTCTATAAAAACATGCTCTTACACCCTTAAACCCTTGGTCTGTGTGAGCGAGGTGTGCTTTTTCACTTAGGTCCTACTTTTATGTTTGAGCATTGGAAACATCATGTTAGATAAAGTAGTATCTCCTGAACATGGTCTAAAAGTGTCTTTTTTTAACTTAAATTTTGATTGCATATATATTTCATTTGGTTTAGAATATTTGGGTGGCTCCTAAATTTTTTGGATCTACATGCAAATGTGCTACCTGATAAGGTAGAAATCCATCTCCTTAGCTCTGGCTGAAGATGCCAGCAATTGGGTCAATTTATCTCTTGAGAGGTAGAAAAGGCCTTGTGCTCAGGGCAGGCTTTCATTTCCACAGATGCGAGACACTTGCAAAGTGCTATGAGGTTAGATCTTTTGCCACTTCTTTCACTTTATTAATTTGGGTATTTAAAGGGCTGTTTTAAAAATAAATACAAGCCGGGAAACTTTAAAAGTAGGCATTACTGTAGTACTATGTATCTTAGAACATTTTAAAACTAGAACTCATTTTTTCACAGTATGTATTTACTTGAAGAAGCACTATTATAATCAATGAGAAATTTTTTGAGTCTGCAATTTTAATTTAAACCTTTTCCGTTTCAAATTGCTTTATTTCAGGGAAATAATTTTCCAGTTGTTTTTGCTATATTCTGCAAATAAAAACCGTATGTTTCCTTTTTTCACTTAAACTTTGGTAGGAAACAAACTAAAGCAGACAAACATTTCTTGTTATGTTTGTTGCTTTCTTTAATCCAATGGATAAAAAAGTAAAACCCTGTAAACATTATTTTATTTTTTTATGCAATACCATGCTGTAAATACGGTTCATCACGTAAGGATGTACCTATGATTGAATCTTTAATTCTGCACAGTTAGAGTTTATATATAAACGTGTCTTGACAATCAAGGACTTTCATGTGAGTCTTCCTTTATGATGTTTATTAATGTTATGCATTCCATTTGTTTTGAAGTGAGTACCAATGTGCTAATTTGTATTGTCTGAAAGTATGTAATGTTTTTACAGCTTGTTTTTAAGAATCTGTAAATATGTACAAACAAATCACAGTACTGCTTTATGTTAGAAGGCATATGATGTTGTACTGTATGTAAGCAATAATACATAGCAGTGCTAACTTTACAAGTAGCATCAGGAAAGTTCTAAAAACATTTCAGAGTTATTAATTATCCTTATTTCATTTAATGATGATTATCTTTAATCAGTTTTTATAAGCAAATTCCATTGTTCCTCCTTTTGGAACGTAACACTGTTTACACAGCATAATTGAAGTTGCAGAGGAGACAGGCTAAATCTGGCTTCATCTGTACTCACTTTCACTAAGCATTGAATGGCCTTACCACTCTTCTGCAAGATGGAGGAAGACCGCAAAACTTAGTGCCCATCACACTGAAGGAAGGGATGTGTTGTTGTTTTTTTTCCCTGCTTCTGTACTGCTACCTAACTTTGTGGTTTGCTTTGGATTTTAATATTTGTTTCTGTTTTAGATTCAAGCCCGTAAGTTTTGAGGTGACTTCAGCTCCATTGTGAAATATAGTTCTCTTCATATTTCATATCTACATTTCAATAATTCTAAACTTTCTACTTTGATTTTTAGATACTTATTTTTCAAGCTTGATTTCTCAGTTGATCAGATGACTTTATTCAACTTCAATACAAAGAAAGACAAACTTATTGTAGTTTGAAGTGAGTTGATATTATACTGTACAGAACAGCTAACTATTTGAACACACACATCACTGCTTTAGAAATAAAACCGCCAATTTATAAATGTATATGACCTACATTTTATAGGAGAAATGTTTTTAAATGCTAGTCATTTATATAATGTGCTTTGGAGGATTTGCTAGTCCACTTCTGTCACTTTTTAGTACACTGGTATCTTTTATATGTAATGTATGCTTTTTATTATTGTAGCAAAGCATTTCAGTAGAAAGACTTTTGCAACAATACGGGGGAAATTTTTCATTGTTGGATTTGAATTATACTGGATTTTATCTGTGTAGTCTTACTTGTCTTTATTTTAATGCTGTCTGGAAGGGAACTTGGTATCCAAATAAAGCAGGTAACCTCATTTTACTTCAAGGGCATACTGTGTAGTGCTGAATTTAATCTGGAAATCTGATGATTTTGAAAAGAAAACAAGTTTATAAAAATTGTACAGAAGAAATTAAATGTGTGATGGAAATCCTAATGGTGGAGCATTTGAATTTTCTGATACATAGTGTTATTTTCCTGGGATCCCCTACTCCTTCTTTGTATATCAACTAATAAAACCCTGTCATTGAAACTGGTAGGATAATAGGATATTCTGATTATACAGTATTATTTTTCCTATCCCATTTTCTGACCTTTTTCTCAATCACTGTAAAATTTTATTTTCTATTTCCTATTGATAATTAAACATGTACATAATATAGATGCTGTTGTATAGAACTGAATGAATTTGGTTGCCATGCTTGAATGGGTAACTAAGTGGAAATATTTGATGGATACTGAGAATTCATGAAATGCCAGAGCAAATTTATGAGGAAAAGGGGGGCATGATATGACTTGGGTAAGTCACAGTAGATTGTTTCTTCAATCCCCTAGGAAATCAGTGTGGAGGAACCAACTGCAGACTCATATTAGATAAAAAGTGGCCCTTTCTTTATCCTCCCCCCAAAATATGAGCACTAAATTTCAAAATCTACTCAGGTGAAAATCGCTTTGCGATGAAACTTGTCACATTGAAATTTTCACTGTTAAATAAGATATTTGTGATATTTTTAAATACAAACTTTTACATCAGTAAGCAGCCTGATGGTTGAAATTTAGTAAGTCAATATATTTTAAAATACATTTTGTCCTCCATATATAATTGTTTTTAAACAAGTGGGAGGATTTTTTTGTTTAAATACATTTTTATCATCGTAAAAAAAAAAAAAACAAACTTGGTTGATCCCGTATTATGCCATGAATGATTTACTGAGCCTTTATAATACAGTGAAAGCTTGTTTCATGTATAGTCATGGAACACAGAAATGTTCTTTAAACTGACCTATTCATTAAGAGGTTTAATGAGTTTCACGGCTTTTGACACTGTTGTCATATACTTAGTCTTTCCACTTGAGTTTATAATACCATTTTATGTATTGTGATACTAAAGAAGTTGTTTTGCTTTATTTTAAATTGAATTATTAGACTTACATTTCAAATTTTGCGTTTTAAATGTGGACACTGGCTGTTTGAAAAATAAAATACAGAATACAGTTTTATGACTAATTTTCTAGCTGAATTTTTCACAGTACTTTGAACCAAATAACTAGTCATAAATATGCAAAAACCATGGTACATAGTTAATATTAAAAAGGATGTCTGTGTGGAATTAACAGTTAACAGATTGGGTAATAATTATCAGGGTCTTTATTGTAGCTTTATGTGGAATGTTTTATTTATTAGGCAGTTGTGAAGTGCAAGAGTCAAATGTTACTGTCATTGAATATTTTAGACTTGAAATATGTTTAACAGAGCAAACAACATATTTTTTTTTCCAGATAAGATTCTATTAACCACCATCAGTAGCATACGTGGGATTTTTTTTCCCTTTTATTAGTGTAGATAGATTTGTTTTAATTTATCTGCCACTTTTGCCAGTACCTTATCTCATGACAGTGGGATGCATTGTAAGAAAGCTGTCAGCAGTCAGGAATGCAACCTGGGTCCATGGGACAAATGTAAACTAATTGGCCCTTGCAGAGATGAGTCCTATGACCCTGGCTTATTAGCATGGTGCTGTAACCAATTGTACATAATAATACCGCTGATAGTCTACTAATGCATTTCCTAGATCCCAATTCTTGAATGATTCAAATTGGTGGGTGAGGGGTGGGGAGATACTCTACATGACACTTCTCCCACCTGAAGATTATATGAAAAAAATAAAATTGAAGTCACTTGAATTAATGTGTTGTCGTTGAGTCTTACTTGACAAGTTATCACACACAAAAAGAATATGAACATTTTTCTAATTATATATTTGGATAGGATTTTAAATTTTTTCAGAGTTGTATCTGTTCTTTCCCTCTGGTGAATCTGATAAAATATTAGAATAAGTTACATCTGTATGAGAAACTAAGAATGGAGCTTAATTTTTTTAAGTGAACTAAAATTTAAAATGTGGTTCTCATAAGTTTAGTTTTTCATTTTCAAAGGAAAAGGACATTTGGAGTAAAACCTTTTACCCACACACTCATGCAGATATATATACATACGTGCAAAAGCTGGGATGAGAAATGTAATATTGTAAATAAGAATGACATTTTCAAACAGACAAGTTTAAAATGGTCTTGAATTGTAAAATAGAGAACATTTGAGCCTTTGCATATTTACCTATTTATGCAGGTAAGCCTTTAAAGTTGTAACCTTAATTTTCCCTAACTACTCCAGTTCTTAATAAGCTTCTGAAACTATGATACTCCTGTCAAGGTGAGAGAGGAAGCCAAAGAAGTGCATTACCCGTGATAGTCATGGTGTTTTCTATTGGTGTGAATCCTTGCTTGCTGGGGCATAGAACGTTGATCCTGCATTTATTTAGCATTGATCACCTACTTAGTGACAGACATTGTACTGGATGCAAATAATAGATGGTTGAGGCTACAGGCATCTGAGCATATGGAAGGCATTGGTAGTGTTGTCAGTTACAGGTTGCAGTACTATACTTGAGATTATTAAAGCAAACATTCATTGTGAAGATGTGTGAATAATTTACATCTCATTCCTCAACAAATGGGTAGGTACAATTCTCTATTTTAGGATGGCTTACTACGAAATACAATTTTAATAAGTTGGTTCCAGAAGATAGAAAATATAAGCAGGCCAAAACAATGCAAATAGAGAATGTTGTCAAAAATTACCCCTACTTAAAATACCAAATTTATGAACAGGATTCAAGCCTAGCCTATGGAAGCGAAATAGACTTGTTTCCAAAGAAACTGACCTATCACAGGAATGGGAAATTCATGTTCAATAGGGATTCTCAAACCTGAGAGCAAAAGACCAGAGGATCATCTATACTCCCCTGGGGTGTTGGGGGTGGTGCTGGAGGATGCTTCCCTGAAAGTAGGAAAATTAACTGAACCAAAGCCTAATTAGTCATGCTAGAACAGTCTTAAGTCCCCTAAGTCATATACTAATGTGCTTACATGACTTTTATGGTGCTTCATCTCCTGTAAGGTGTTCGGGCCATTGTGAAATCACCTTTTAAACCTCCAATGTGTTAGCTTTCCTCTGTGGGAGCTCTAGCACCACTGCATATGCAACTTGGCAGTGCTCCTTGTGCTCTAGAGAGCACAAGATAAAGTGGCAGGAAGAGGACACAGCATTGGGAACAACTCAGGCCTCACAGAAGGTGACCGGGTGAGGACAGTTGTGTGAATTTTATTTTATTGAGCCCTCATGGTTTGGGAGCAGTTCTGTACTCAGCATTGGGTGGGAGAAATGTACAGAGTCTGGTGACATGTAGGCAAAAGACATTTAAGAAACCAACTCACAAGCAGCAAGGCTAGTGCAGTGTGGGACGGCTTTAAATGAGCGGTCCCTTGTTAAGGATGACTGTGGGAGGGCTGAAGATTGAAGTCTACAGGATACATGGGCAAATAAGGAGCCTCGAAATGAGCAGGGGACTTGGTCAAGGGACTTTCAAATCACAGGTCTGCCTTGAGCATCTCTTACCCTGTTCAAGCCACTTGCCATTTCTGAACCACAATATTTTCCATCTGGAAAGGAGGATGATAAACTATCGGAGTTGCTGTGAATGGCTTAAAGGTAACAACTTGTAAAGCAGTAAACATTTTCTAGTATCACAAAGGAAAAAGAGTTGGACAAGTGTTGGAAACCTCGTTTCATATAAAGCACAGCATGTAATACATTTCTAACTTATGGAAAATATTAAGCTGAGTATCTAATCCAAAACCCCAAATGCTCCAAAATGAGAAACGTTTTTAGTGCTGACATGTTGCCACAACTAGAAGATACCACATGTATCTTCTAGTTGTGGCATCTTATGTGAGGGGTTCTTGACAATATTCAGATGCACTAAAAATGTATAAAGTTAACCAGGTTATGTATATAAGGTATGTATGAAACAAACGAATTTCATATTTAGACAGGAGTCCCATTCCCAACATTCCTAATTGCACTTATGAAAACTTTCTAAGATTTGAAATATCTGTAACCCCAAGAATTTCAGATGAATACTCAGCTTCTGTTATCTTTCAAAAGACTGAAGATAGGACAAAGTCAATGTGTTTGGATTTAATTGACGAGCAAAAAATAAGTAGTGATGTGGAAGTGATAGGAATTCTGTAAGGGAAAGAAAAATTTGCATTTGCTGACAAGCAGAGTGCAGAGTATTATTAAGTACATGCCCTAAACTTCAGGAACACAGACTTCAAACAGCTGAAGGAAAAAGGAAGAAGAAAAAGGCTGGGAGTGTTGGTGCATGCCTATAATTCCAGCTACTCAGGAGGCTGAAGCAGGAGGATTGCAAGCTCTAGGCCAACCTGAGCAACTTAGACCCTGTCTCAAAAATATAATAAAGGCCAGGGAATGTAACTCAGTGGTAGAGCACTTGCCTAGCATATGTGAGGTCCTGGGTTCAGTCCTCAGTACTGCCCCCTCCCCCAAACTAATATTCCATTATTGAAAACCTGAAAGGTATGGAACATTCTGAAGAGTCTTTTAACACGGAGGTATATCACAACACATTAGAAACAAGGCAGAAATATCCTATAAAAGTAATGCAATATTGGGCTGGGGTTGTAGCTCAGTGGTAGAGCGCTTGCCTCGCATGCGTGAGGCCCTGGGTTCGATCCTCAGCACCACATACAAAGCAATAAAATAAAGACATTGTGTCCATCTAAAACTAAAAAATGCAATATATTGAGGTGGCAGAAGTCTCCAGTTGCTTACTCCTAAACTATCAATCATGAACAGGAATCTGGTTGGCCCATGAGGCCCTCTCAAAATTATGGACAATGAAGTTGGAACATCGTAGCCAGCTTTACCATCTGGAAGGAAGGAAAGCATATCCTATCTTCGTGGAGGTGGTGGGTCTTTGCTTTTACTTTTTTTTCCCTAATATTACATTCAATTTCTATTTCTGTCCCTTCTTTGCCTGTTCCTGTTCTCATCTTCCTGAACAACTATGTGTGTGTGTTGCAGGTCTATGCTGAACAAACAGCTGACTGATGGTATATGATGCCCTGCCTCTTGTGCAAGTTAGGTCTACCTAAGTGCTTTTTTTTCTTTTTAGCATTAATATTTTGGGGAAATTCAAAACAAGTTGTTCATCAGGAGAAGATTGTGGGAACCCTCTATTAGTTTGTAAAGCTTTTTTGAACTCGTTTCATTCACAGAGCATCAAGCTGCCTCACACACAATCAGGTATGAAGGAGTGAGTGAGCAGTGTTACAGGTTCTGGGAAGCACTAGGAGTGCCGTTTGAAGGTATTAGAAATGATGGTGGGGTTTCAGTGACAGGATGCTGCACAGGTTTCTAACCAAAATTCCTAAAGGAGACACCCAAGAATCCAAGGTTAGTGGGAAATGAGTTCCCAAACTCTAGCATAGGAAGGAGCAGAGGGTGTGGCCAGGACTGAAGACTTCTAGAACCACTTCCTTCCCCTTAGCACCCTGTGGTTGACCAGAGCATCTCAATATGTAAGACTAGACTAAAGAGTAGAATGGCCAGGACTCCAGCAATGAGCCAGTGGACCCCAGTCCTTTTCCCACCCCAGCTGCATAGGAACAAAGGAAGAGAGAAGGAAAAAATGAATAAGTTTACATGTGTGGCCAATGAATGAAAAATGGCCTTGCTCACTGCTGGATTTGGTTCAATAAATATTTTATGATATGATCAATCAGATTGTCAACTCATGGGATCAGGCTGACTGCTTTCAGCTCTTGGTACTTCAAGATATCCCCCTTCCCCACAAATGCATTGTTTTCTCTCTACACTCTATTAAAACCTCCACTCCCCACCCATCCTTTGATTTCATCTCTAGAGTCACTTCCGCAGAAAAGCTTACCCTGGTTTTCCTGATTAGGTCATTTCGATCATCTTGGAATCTCCGACCAGCCCATACAGTTTCCCTAGCATAGACATCTGTCTGTAATGCTGTGCTTATCAGTGCAAGAATTTGATTAATGTGTGTCTTCCCTGCCTGTCCAAACAGTCTTGCTCCCCATTGTGCATTCCGTGTTGGCCACAGTGCTTGGTGATTCACAGATACTTGGTGGATGTGGCTGACTGAGAGGGCCCAGGCAATACAAGTGCGCCAGAGGGCTTGCAGGTCCCATAGAAGCAGCATTGCTGGGGTTTAGAGACTGTGTGGGTAACAGTAGGGAGGCCAGAAAACTGGTCATTTGATTTTCAGAATGGGAAGAAGTACAATGGGTTCTGAAAGCAACAACTGATCTTGATTTCAATTCCCAGCAAAATTCTAGAATGTCCATAACAACTCCGCCAGGTAGGCCTGGCAGGTCTTACCATTAACTCCGTGCTACAAATAAGGAAACTGAGCTTTGAACACATTAAAGACCTTGGGCAAGGTCATGCAGTGAAAAGAGAACTAGGACTCCAATTCAGACCTGACTACTCCCACCCACAGTTTTGAAGCTTTGTCAGTGTGGCTCCTGTACACGATATTTAAGTAAACAGTGAATGCTAATTACACTGCTGTCACAGTCCAGTAAGGCCGCCACTGTTGTCACAGAGCAAACTGCACCCTGCTTCTTAGGCTTCCATTCTGCATCAAATGTTCTCTCACGCTCCCACCAGGTCTTGGCCTGTGACAGGTGCCAGGTGGATGATATGGGGTGAATGGCTTTCTCTTGTCGCAGAACAAATGCTAAGAGTCAATAAACAGCTTAGATCCTGGAAGAAAAACCTGCTCTACAGGAGCTGGGGACACCCATGGCACGATAGTGGTGGCCCCTCCCTCTCCACTCAGCCTTGCCCAGAGGAGCCAGAGCAGGACTCTGGTCTCCCTAGAGTCCCACCTCTATTTTTCTGGAACTCAGGAGCCCTCAGCCTTGCAAGGGGCTTGTGCTACAGGTTTGCATTACTCCAGCTCTCAGGAAAGCATGTCAGCCCTTCCGACAGACTTCCCTCCCAGATCTGGGGTTTTTGAAGCACACTTCAAACTCCAGGAAGAAGGATAACCTTTTTCAATTTTATTCCTTCCTAGGATTAAAGAAGCTGCATTATGTAGAAGAGAACCTAGTACTGGAACCAGACCAAGGTTCCAATCCTGGCTTCACCTTCAGGGCCAGCAAGCCCTTCTGAGTGTGTGCAGAATTGCTGTAATTTTTTAAATAGGCAGTTGTATCCTTGGAAGGTACATCACAATGACCAACTAAATATTTATCATGTGGTAAACTACCTGTGCTCTCAGGGACAGTTCACACTCCTCCTTGCCATTAAAAATTATAACTAGAATAAGATCCCACAGCTTAGCAGGTGCTTTCTATCTCTCAGGTGTTTTGGAGAGCGGGAAAAGAGAACCAGGAATCTGCCAGTAGGGCTAGAAATTCTAATCTTGGCTTCATATTAGAAGGGTTCGAGGACTTTAAAGAAAATGCTAATACCTAAGCCCCACCCCAGACCAATTAAAACTGAAGGTGGAATCTCTGGGGTTGGGCTTTCTAAAACCACGTATAGGCAATTGTGAAATACATCCAGGTATTATAAAGTGCACACCTGACCCCCATCTGCGGCACTGGGATTCTGGTCCTGGAGTTTAGGCCACAAGACATATTTTTGTGTACATACATACCAACATCATGATTTAATGTGTCCAGCCTCCTTTCACACTTTTATACTGCTTGACTCTCCAAGCTCTGATACGTCCCCTGGCTTCAGAATTTCTAAAACATAAGGTCAACTTCAAGACATGGTTTCTTCACCATTCTTCATTCTTCTAAGAAGGCAATTATCAATATCAATCACTGGAAGGAAGGAGAAGGAGGCTCTGTCTGCAGTTGAGCCAGTTAAGGCACACACACAGCTTCACTGTTGTGTACTTCAACTTGAGCTTGGGTTGTTACTGAATAGGAAAAAAAAAAGGTAAGTTTAATAACAATTATTATTTTATTTTACATAACTAGGCTACAATACCAGTGCATTCAAGCAATGAGATGAATAAGAATATTTTAAAAGAATACAAAACATTTTTATCTTGGTTGGATGTATTATACATTCTCTATCTATTGCTGCATAAGAAATTACCCCAAATCTTAGTGGCTTAAAGCAACCACAGTAATTTATTCTTTCATAGCTTGTGTGGATCAGGAATTCAGGGGGAGTTTAGCAAGCATAGCTTGTCCTCAATTTACAATGTCTGGGACCTCAGCTGGGGGCTGGAATCATCTGAAGGCCTATTTCTCTCACCAGTCTGATGGGCTATACTGGCTATTGGTTGGGATACCCACATCTGACCTTTTTACGTGGCCTGGGCTTTCTTACAACATGGTGGCTAAATCTCAAGGGTAAGTGCTCAATAGTGAAAAAGCCTATTGCCTTTGAGACAGCCTATGAAATCAAGCAGTTATTTCTCCCATTTCTACTATTGGTTAAAAGGTCCACTCAGGCTCAATAAGAATGAACGTAGATCTGTCTCCTTTGGAAGGAATCTCAACTTCATATTGTAAGAAGAAGAGCATATGGGCTGGATATATTAGTACAGCCTACTTGGGAAAATAGTTTTCCCTACGTCATCTACTCATCTTTGCTCAGATTCCAAAGTAACATGCTCATTGTAGGAAAAAATTCAATAGAAGTCCAGAATTTTTATACCAGAGTGGGTTTCCTTTCCCACTTTACTATCTCAATCCCATTCCCTGGATATAAACATTGCTAGCACATTCTATGCAAACTATATGCATATATAAGTACATAAATGATGTATCATATACATTATTCTTCAACTTGCTATTTTTATTCAATGTTATATCATGAACAGAATTTTATGTTAGAACACATAAAATCATCTAATTCTCTAATGCTGGCTATCCTTGTATGGTGGCACCATAATGTATTTACCTAGTCTTCTATTGATGGATTTTTAGGTTGTTCTTATTTCTTTCAGCTCTTAAAAATTAATGATGTAATGAACATCCTTCTATTAGTTCATGAAGGACAGTATCTTAAAAATGGAAAGTTCTGTTGTAAGGATTTGCAAGATACTATTTTTCAACATGAGTATTTTTTTAAGTTAGTGTCATTGTTATAAGGTAAATCTACATTAAGAAGGATATGCTTTTTGCTTTGCAGATGAGTAGGTTTTATTGTTTTGTTTGCAGTGCTGGGGATTGAAATAGGGTTGCTCTACCACTAAGCTTTTTATTTTTCATTTTGAGACAAGATCTTCCTAGGTTGCCCAGGCTTGTCTTGAACTTGCCATCCTCCTGCCTCAACCTCCAGAGCCTCCGAGATTACAAATGGGTGTAGGTGGTGCCTGGCAGGAAGAGGTTTCTCTACTTAGCTTTAACATAGGGGAAAGAGACAAGCACATTTGTTCTAAAGTTAAGAAGTTGCTTGTAAGCTTTGAAGGGAACTCATTTATTTAGAAAATGAAAAGTGGTAGGAAGTAGGTGATTATGAAGAGGGGCGGTTTTCCTTTTCAATTTTTTCACCAGGGCCTTACGCGGGCTAGACATACACTTTACCATGGAGCTACATCCCCAGCCCTTTTTCTACTGTTTTAACACAAGCTGATACAGAATTGAATGTGGATTCTTAAAATTTCCACTGATGCTTGGGGGCTCATCAGAAGGTGACAGCAAATAAGAAACTAGCGTAAGGAAAAAAAAAAAAGCTGGGTGCAGTGGCACAAACCTGTAATCCCAGCACTTTGGAGGCTGAGACAGGAGAATTGGGAGTTCAAAGTCAACCTCAGCAATGGCGAGGCCCTGAGCAACTCAGTGAGACCCTGTCTCTACATAAAACACAAAATAGGGCTGGGGATGTGGCTCAGTGGTGGAGTGCCCCTGAATTCAACCCTTGGTACCAAAAAAAAAAAAAAAATAGTGTCATGTATAAGCCAAAAGTAAGAAAGGTGACTACTGGCCATTCAAGATGAATATATGGATATAAGTAGATTTCCAAAATATGTTATCCAGTGTGCCATCTATCCTTTGATCACGGCTATTCAAATTTATTCTGGTTTTTTTTTCCTCTTACAAAGATGGTTATTAAAAACTTCTTGGGGCTGAGAATATAGCTCAGTTGGTAACCTACCAACTTGCCTTGCATGCCCAAGGCTATGGGTTCAATCCCCAGCACCACAAAAACAAAAACAAAAAAAAACAAAAAAAAACTCCCAACTTTCTTTACTGGAAATGAACCTTGAGGATATTATGCAATGTGCCAGACACAAAAGGACAAATGCAGTATGATTCCACTTATGTGGGGGGCTGGGATTGTGGCGCAGTGGTAGCGTGCTCGCCTAGCACGCATAAGGCACTGGGTTCGATCCTCAGCACCACATAAAAATAAAATAAAGATATTCTGTCACCTACAACTAAAAAATAAACATTAAAAAAAATTACCATGTTTATCCACTTATGTGAAATATCTAAAATAGGCAAATAAAAAGAGGCAGAAAATTAGAGGCCACCATAGGTTGGAGTTGGAGGAAATGGTATGTTATTGCTTAATGAATATGGAGTTTCTGTTTGAGGTGATAAAAGTTTTGGAAATAGATGATAGTTGCCCAAAATTGTGAATGTGACTGTCACTGAATTGTACACTTAAAATTGGAAGAAAATGAAAAAAAAAAAAGGAAGATAATGGCAAACTTTATGTAATATACCTCCACACATGCATCCTCTGTACTGGAGCAGAAAAAAGAGGTTGAGGCTCTGTCAATGTTCCCGTGGCTTTGCCTTCCCTTTTGTTTTTAAAAGAACAACCTCTATTTTTAGGGATTTCACACAAAGGCCTACGTGGGTGTGGGAAGTGCTCCCAGCTGCCCTCCTGTTTCTCCGAAACCTACAAGGAAGCCTAGCAAGTTATTTAAGGTTTAAGAAATATGCCAGATTGGAAATGGAGATAATTTAATCTCTCTGTATGTTAATTTGTTTTTTCTGCAATTTGAGGCCCTGGAAACCTTACTTCACCCCTAGTCAAGGTGTTTCCGGGTCTTGAGGTAGGTGGTGAGGGTAAACCCTCCACACTTCAGCATGCCCGGAGGCACTTTCCTAGCGAAACAAGTTCCACTCCCTGCGAGTTTGGGACCCCTGGTGCGCAGGGTCTCAGTCTCCCGTCCGGATGCTTCTGCCTCTGCGGGGCCGGGACTCGAGCGTGGGCTTCCCCTTCTGCGGCCTCCCGCACATGCCTGCAGTGGCCGCTAAGGTCCAGTTGTGGCCCTGCGCACCTTACCACGTCCCCACCCCGCGCCCGCCGGCAAAAGGTTCTCGTCTCCTGGTCCTGGGTTTGAGAAAGCCCTGCCCCCTGGCGAGGAGTAGGCCTGCAGCGGACTCTCAGCGCGGGGAGGGAACTCTCTGCAACTGCCTCTCTCCACCTAGACCCAAGAGTCAAGGGAGCTGGGCTGGGTGAGTTCCCGAAACTGGGAGGGAACCACTTCGCCAGCCGGACAGCTGGGACCCGAGTGGCTGAAACCCTGTCAGCCACGTGGCGACGGGGCGGGGCTGGGGCGGGCCCAGGGCCGGGAGCTCGCAGACCCGGGAACAGGTGAGAGTGGTCGGGCCCAGTGGCGGGAGTGAGAAGGTGGTCTCGAGGACAGCGCCGCTCCCCAGGAGGAGCCCTGACCCACAGCAAGAGTCCAGACGTGGGGTCACCTTGGCTCCCTGGCCCAGGTAGATGCTCCCCTCCCACTGCCAGCCCGGGCCCTCAGATGCGTGCTCTCTGTGCCCAGCCCTTCCTCAGCGATCCTGAGAGCCTAGGGTGAGGGCCACGTCCCAGGGCCGTCTGAGACGCGAGGGTCGGGGCTGTGCTCAGTGAGCCAGGGAGGGGGGAAGAGGGGTGGGCGTTGGACCAGGTCCTTGCCTCTAAGCTGCTGGACGTGAGAGTCCAGCACTGTGTGGCAAGCACCCACGCAGTAAGGTCTATGTGGCATGGACCTGACTGAGCACCCTACCATCTTCCTGCTTTTGGCATACCTTAGCCCACCAACTCCCCAGTCTCCCTAGGGTTTCGCTGTAGAACACTGCCCCCAGCTCTTTGCATTTGAATGTCCCTCTGTGCCCATTCCCTCACTCACTATCCATGGAGACTTATCATTGGTCATACTTTCCCTCAGGAGGGAGAGCCTCTTCTCTCACCCTCTCTTTTCCTCCTTCCTCCAAATGCCATGAGACCTGTCTCAGGGAATAAAGTCCCTACCCTAAGGAAAGCCACGCCTGGTGCCAAGGGAAGACTCTTCTGGTGGATGAGTACTATGCTCTTACAAAGATGCTCAGAAATCTTTTACTCACCATTGGCTTCATTCCCCTACCCCATTCTTGTCTCCCAAAACAACCTCCCAAATTTCCCTCCAGGATGATCTTGGTCCAATTCACAGGCACTCACCACCTGGCTCCGGTTCAAGGGATACCATGGTACCCTTGCCCTGGACAAAGGGTTCCTAAGGCACACACATACACAGGAGGATCAGGGGAGAGTGTAAAACCGGGTCCTCTGACACCCATATATTGAAGGATCTCAGGAAAGGAAGCAAGCTGGTGCACTGTGGCTTTAGAACAGCAGGACTTGAGCATAGGTGGGCTCTGGAGCATCAAGGGGATCTGTGGGTACCAAAGAGGCCATTAGGAAGTCTCCAGAGGTGCAATAAGTCTTTTCTGCACTCAGGGCCTTGCTCCATATGGAAGATGGATGGGCAGTAAGGAGGCAGGGAAGGAGGAGCCAGCATGACCAAGGATGGTGTTTATTCTCCACAGGGGTCTCCCCACCCAGAGCACCAGGATCCCGTTTCCAGGAGAATGGCTCAGATGTCTACAGTGCAGGAACTCTTCCATGAGGCAGCCCAGCAGGTAGGTTTTTAAGTATGTGGCTGGTGATGGAGCTGCCAGAGGCCTTTGAGCCAGGGGTCACCAGCCAGCCAGCAGAATGGGAACAAAACAGTGCTATTTTCAATGCAGTTATCTCAGAAATTCATTTTGGCATTCCAGCTTAATTGACAAAATCTCATGGGCAACTCTTCACTGTCTACGTGCAGAAAATCTTCTTTGGTATTATTTGGATTTTGAATCTTGCATCTCTGCCCCCCATCTTGGGAGGCCTCCATGAACAAAGTGAGAACCTCAGATAATATGAATTCCTTGCAGTGTTCTCAAACCAATGTGAGAAAATCTCATATGTACTGAAGTCAAATGGATTTCTGAATTCTCTACTGTCTACTGGATTTTTTTTCTTTATCCTTTCCCTGTTGATTATTATTTATAGTAAATATTCAACATGTAGAAATGCAGTTGAAGTGACTTTCCCCACAAATAGTTGCTTTCTTAAGGCATGCCTTAGCACTGGAGGGTGGGAGGGAGGAGAAAAAAAAAAAGAAATGAAAAACGATACTTAGATGTTTATCAGGAAACTACTTACACCCAGGATCTCTGCCATCCACTATCACTCAACTTGAAGTTTTCATTGCTCCTTGGATTCTCTCATGCGTTGTGGAAAGGAGCAGGAGGACTTTTCAGCATTCTAACAGGGGAAATAAGCCCCCTAAGAGGGGAAAGAACTAACTCAAGACCTTACACAATAGCAAGAGAGCAGGATCCAGAGGTTCCCTGAGCCAAAGGGCAGAGAATGGTGAGAAAGATGGGGCTCAGGCTTGGTGGGGGGGATCCAAACTGGCTGATAACCCTCTATTCACAGGCACATGTGAAAAAAATGTAGCATGCAGTTGGCAGGCAGTAAGTGCTCAGTAAAAACTATTGCTGCACGCCTGTAATCCTAGCAGCTGGGGAGGCTGAGACAGGAGGATCTTGAGTTCAAAGCCAGCCTCAGCAAAAAGCAAGGCGTTAAGCAACTCAGTAAGACCCTGTCTCTAAATAAAATACAAAATAGGGCTGGGGATGTGGCTCAGTGGTCAAGTGCCCCTGAATCCAATCCCTGGTACCAAAACAAACAAACAAACAAACAAAACTACCGCTGCCTTCCCCTGTGTCCAGGGTATGTTCTTGGTGTGCTTGGGAACTCTCAGTTTGATTTGTAAGGGTCTTATATTTCTTAGTTTGACCAGTCTCTCACATACTTTCCCTGTGGTTTCTTTGGGTATGTAAGACTGTACATGAGTCTTGTGATTATAACATTTATTAATGGACTACTTCTTTCAGTTAGCACTGTGTCAAGCATGATAAAGAATCCCAAATGGAAAACATAAGGCCAGGAATTCCAAAAAGAGAATCAAAGAAGACATTCTGGGTTTTTCTCTGTGAAAGGAATCTGTTCAGGCTTAGCCCTCATCCTCTTTCCCCTGTTGGAGACCTTCAGTGGCTCCCCATGTCTACCTACATGAGTTCAGCCTGTAGCTTAAACCCTGTGTGGTCTACCCAGATAGGTTTCTGGTATCTTCCACTTTTATGTACTCACTTTCAGGCAAACCACACCATTCCCCAGTGCTTATGTCTTCCCTGATCTTTGTGGATACTTCTCACTTGACTGGGTTGTCATTGGAACCCTCCCAGTACCTAAGGCAGTGCCTGGCATTTAAGTGACAATGAATGTTTGTTGACTGACAGTGCAATTTCAGTTGTTTGACATGCCCTATAAGAATGTTGTCTTTTTTAAAATGTGATGGACATCAAGGCCTGTGTCAGCTCCTTCTTCAATATCTAAACACTGAGCAGTTGAACAGTGTCCGATGTTCAGCGTGAAGACCTTTGACCTGTACTATCTAGATGCACTGAAACACATTATTTTTTCTCTCTCTTCTGCATTGTCAGGGTACCATGTCTTCACTGGATTATTCATACCTTCCTTCTTTCTCCTCATTGCTACTAAAGTGACCCTTTCCTGAAGTCTCAACCTGTGCATTTGTCTCCTCTAGCTAGACCCCTTCAGTGGCTTCTCATTTCCTTTAGAATATAGTTCAGACTCCTTGTCTTCACCCCTAAGGCCCTCCATGATCTGACCAACCTGTCCTGTTCCTGTGTGGACTTCTGTATCACTGCCTGTGTGGCATGGAAATGAGCTCTTTCTTTCTTATCTTCCTCAAGCCCTAATCTTCAAGATCAGAGGCACATCTTTTTTTTTTTAATGTTTTATTTTTTAGTTGTAGGTGACAGAATATCTTTATTTTATTTTTATGTGGTGCTGAGGATCGAACCTAGTGCCTTATGCGTGCTAGGCGAGCACGCTACCACTGCGCCATAATCCCAGCCCCACATCTTTTTTTTTTTAAAATATATTTTTGGTTGTAGATGGACACAATACCTTTATTTTATTTATTTGTTTTTATGTATGCGGAGGATTGAACCCAGTGCCTTACACATGCTAGGCAAGCGCTCTACTACTGAGCTACAAGCTCAGCCCCAGGGACACATCTTATTCATGTCACATCCCAATTCCTGCCATAGTGTTCAGTGCTGAGAAGATGCTCATCAGTGCTGGTCCTATTGAGCTGAACTCTTCCAGCTAGGGGTTAGAGAAGCTGCCATATGCATTAGTCGTTTTTTTTTTTTTGCAACAGGGATTGAACTCAGGGGCACTCGACCACTGAGCCACATCCCCAGCCCTATTTTGTGTTTTATGTAGAGACAAGGTCTCACTGAGTTGCTTAGTGCCTTGCCGTTGCTGAGGCTGACTTTGAACTCGTGATTCTCCTGTCTCAGCCTCCCTAAGTGCTGGGATTACAGGCTTGCACCACCACACCCAGCTTTGCATTAGTCTTGAAGTACTGGTGGAAATGGAACACATAGCAGATTTGGGAAGCACATCTCAGAGGGCAGGGTAAGGAAATGATAACTGCTGCCAGTTACTGGGTACCTTTTGTAGTCTGAGCACTTACTATGCATTACCTTAATTAATCTTCACAATATTATTCTGGAGGAGATGTGATTAGTTTTGTTTGATAGATTAAGGACTAAAGCACTTTGAATGCAGGCATGTTTGATGCCCAGGCCCAGTTTTTTATCTTTTCTGCTATATGCCACCTGCTCCAGTTGTATAAGCAAAGCCACCCAGATGTTACATCAAGGGCCTTTATGGGGCAACAGGGAGTAGGCTGGGTGGCTGATGCATTTGAATCTGAATTCTGGGATTAGCTGGCACTCAAGAAGTTTCCTTTGAACCTTTTTAAACCCTTACTCCAGTATTCGGGTCAGGAATTCTGCGAAGAGCTTTGGGACCTGTGGAACACGGGGTTAATAGGCAGTACCCAGCGAGAAGACAGGCTAGTGGTGTTATGTCAAATCCTTGGTCTTGATCTGCATTTCTCTTGGTCATTGTGACTAGAAGGTTGCTTATAGGTTGTGAGTTAGGTAGAGAAGTAGATGCATGATTTGTTGGTTTGGCTTTAATCATTTTAGGACCAGATGGGGTAGCTGTGAATATGTATATTGGTTAGTCACAAGTGCGCTCCTTACAGAAGGGCAGTAGATCTAAGGATTAATGATGTGGTCAAGGGTACATGTGCTGCCTGGGTTCAAGTACTAGCTCTAACACTTTGTAACCTTGGGCAAGTTACTTACCTCATTAAACCTCCATTTCCTCACCTATAAAATGGCTACATTTAAATGAAAAAGAATCAAGGAGATAATTCTTGCAAATATTTAGTATAGTGATGAGTTCATAGCATTCAGTAAATGTTGGCCAATAATAAAATTAAGGTGGAGAGTACACATTTAATCCAAAGAGTACTATATAAATTATCAGAAGGATCCATTGGCAAATAAATGCATGACTCAGCACAGCAAAGTCAGGCAGAAGACCTAAGGCAGAAGTTTCAACTCCAGAATGACATCATTGGGCAGCGTGGGATGTGGGAGTATGGGAGGAGGTGCTTCCCTGTGTCCGAGGCCTGCATGAGTCCCAGGGTGTGATCCACCTTGGACCCTGCCCCTCATCTCCCAGCACTGTCTGATGTCCTGTTCTTTCTCTTCTCTGTCCTTTCCTCCCTTGTTCTCTCTCTTTTCCTTCTCACATTTTCTTACCTAAATTAGCTTGGCACAGTAAGAGAATCTGGTCAAATTTTGGTTTGGTCAAGAGATAGAGAGGTACTTAGAGATCCTCTAGCCTAGTCTCCTTGCTTAGTGTTAGGAAATAAGCCAGAGATACTGAATGACTTGTGCAAAGGCAAAGAGTGCAAGGAGTGGCAGTCGGGCTGGAACCCCCGCTACTGAAACCACAATACAGCTCGGGGTTGATCCAATCTTCAGGTTATAATATAATTTTGAGCATTGGTGCTAGGCTTTGTCATCTCAAAAAACTGTGCTCTTATTTCTGAGTCCTCTTAGCCAGTGTACATTTAAGAACTGACTTGTATTTTTGCTGGGAATATTTTTTCTATAGATTTATTGATGTAAAACTGAAGTACAAATAAAATGCACATATTTGAAGTATGCAATTTGATCAGTTTTGATATGTATGTAGCCAATACAATCAATATTAAAAGCATTTCCATTACTTTTTAAAATTTGAAATCATGCAGACTGTGTTTCCTGCATGATTTATTACATTAGAAATCAATTACTTTAATATATATAGAACCCCATCTCCACATGTCAACTATTTCAAAATTAAATGGCACACTTATAAATATCTCAGAGGTCAAGGAAGAAAGCACAAGAAAAGTAAATAAAAAGTGCTTTGAACTAAGTGATAATAAAAGCTTAAAATATCAGGATCTCTGGGACGAAAGAGTATTCAGTTGAACATTTATAACGTAAAGTACTTATATCAGAAAGAAACTAGAATAGCAAATTGTTTTCAAATTATGTAGTAGGAATGAAAAAATAAGAGTAGGAAAAGAAATATGAAATAGAGAAGAAATAATACAGCTAAAATTTGATAAAACATAAGTCTAATCAAGAAAAAGCAAGTATACAAAAATTAATATTAATGGAAAAGGAACTATCAAAATAACCCTATAGATGCTAAAAATATACTAAGGTAATATTACCAGTTGTATGCCAACATATGTGATAGCTTACATAACATGGTCTATATTAGAGAAGGATCCATGTGCTGCTGAGAGGAAAGTGTATTCTGTCATTGATGGATAAACTATTCTGTGTCTGTTAAGTCTAAATTATCAATTGTATTTTTTACTACTATTGCTTTATTTAATTATTATTTGGAGGATCTATCCAGTGGTGACAGAGGCATGTTAAAGTTACCCATATTATTGTGTCATAGTCTATTTGATTCTTGAAATTGAGAAAGGTTTATTTGATGTATGTAGATGCTCTATTGTTTGGGGCATAAATATTTATGATTGTTATGTCTTGTTGATGTATAATTCCCTTAAGCAGTATGAAATGTATTTCTTTGGGGCTGGGATTATGGCGCAGTGGTAGCGTGCTCGCCTAGCACACATAAGGCACTGGGTTCGATCCTCAGCACCACATAAAAATAAAAAATAAAGATATTCTGTCACCTACAGCTAAAAAATAAACATTAAAAAAAAAAAAGAAATGTATTTCTTTGTCCCTTCTGATTAACTTTGGCTTGAAGTCCACTTTATCTGATATGAGGATGAAAAACCCTGCTTGTTTATGCAGTCATGAGTGACCATGTTTTTCCCATCCTTTCACCTTCAGTTTGTGGATATCTTTGCCTATGAGGTGAGTATCTTGGAGACAGTATATTTTTGGGTCTTGCTTTTAATCCAGTTGGCCAGTCTGTGTCTTTTGATTGATGAGTTTAGGTACTAGGCATTTTTTAAAGACTGTTTTAGCATCTTTAAAAAGCCATACTGAGGGGGCTAGAGTTGTGGCTTAGTGGTAGAGTGCTTGCCTAGCATGTGTGAGGCACTGGGTTCGATTCTCAGCACCACATATAAATAAATGAAAAAAATAAAGGTCCATCAACAACTTTAAAAAAAAAAACATTAAAAAAAAAAAGCCATACTGTGCATAGCACGTGCAAGGCCCTGAGGTCCATCCCAGTACCACAAAACTAAACCAAAAACAAACCCTACACACAAATGTGAAAAATAAGTGTGGGCATCCCACGTTAAGCAATAGCATATTACTATATTAATATGTACAGAAATGAATGCAACGGAGAAGGAAAAAGAAACATAAGACAAGATGGCCTTGCTAGCCTCTCCTTTTACAGATAAGAAACCTGGGCCAGATGGTTGGATGGGAAAATAGGGCTCTTGTCTTAGATTCCCAGAATGATGAACCCCCTTCCCCCCTAGTTTTTGGAGGACAAGAAGCTTACACAATTTTTAGGACTCTCTTTAGTAAAAAGGATACAAATTACACCTATAAAATTAGATATAATCTCAGCTGGGCATGGTGGCGCAAGCCTGTAATCCCAGCATTTAGGGAGGCTGAGACAGGAGACTCGTGAGTTCAAAGTCAGTCTCAGCAAAGGCGAGGCGCTAAGCAACTCAGTGAGACCCTGTCTGTACATAAAACACAAAGTAGGGCTGGGGATGTGACTCAGTGGTCGAGTGCCCCTGAGTTCAATCTCCAGTACCAAAAAAAAAAAAATTAGATATAATCTCTGGAAGGCATCCAGTGTAAGTGAAGGATCTAAACTATTAGTTACCATAAAATCATCTCTAGAAAATGGACAAAACCAGTGTTTGGAGGTAGCAAAAGAATAGAAGCTTACAATCCTGGGGTCAGTGGGAGAGTAGAAATGACAGATTCTCAGGACCGAGATACACCTGGGGCATTTCATGTGGACACTACACCCTTCCCTTCTCTTTCTTCACTGCCTTTCCTCTTTCCATTTTATAGTCCCATTTTTACTAGGTATTTTAAAAAGACTATTTCAGCATCTTTGCCCCCAAATGACAAGTGGGCCCAAAATGCTACATGTAAAAAGTAAAATGGAGACACTTTCTGGATAAAGAGGTCCTACCCAGAAATTGGGATGAAAATGTTTTTCACTGAAATGAATTAGATTGGGTCCTGTGTCTCATTTGCATCTGCAGGATTTTAAGTTGTGGAGGTTATTGAATGATAATACAGATAGGTCAATGCCATTAAAGGAATATTTTAATTGCTCAAATTTCTCAAGAAAAGGGAATAAACCACACTGTGCAGGGCCACAGGGGAAGCTCCAGGTCAGATGGTCAAAGATAGGAAAAGTTCAGGCCAAAGCCTTTATTGGGGTTTCTGCAGAAAAAGCAAGACAGAGAAGAGTATACAGTTTAGGATTCACCAGTTTGAATAATTCTGATGGACTCTGGACTATAGGAGTGGTCACTAGTTGCCTAGTATCCAACCCTGGATGATTAGGTCAGGGAAGACACTGCCTTGGTATATAAGAGTTAGACAAGGTGGTTATTGGAGATGTAGACTTAGAGCTGGTTGATTTGTGTATGAAAGGCATGTTCTTGCCAATCCCTTTGCTATTTCTAAGAATTGGCTAGTCCTGGGAGGGTCAGTCTCTTCTAAGCCAGCACAGTTTTTAAGTTGCTATAGCATTATAAGATATGGAAATTAAAAATAAATAAATAAGTACATGGGTAATACAGTCTGCTTAGCTGTAAATGGATGACCTACGTGACTTCAAAACTTCTTACTGCCTTAGATACATTTATTTCATCAATGGCCAGATATAGAAAAAAATAGTGTCTTTGCCATCATTTAATGGATTGGGGTTTACAAGAAGTAACCTAGATTCTATGTTAAGGATGCTGAGGTACTATTCTTGTAATTTGAGTATGGTGCCACTAGGTGGTGTTTAGACTATGGGGGTTTCCTATGGGGGCAGATATTTGAGTTTTAGCTTCATTTTGTACCTTCTCTCACCAAAATATATTTCTTCAGGATAATAGTTTAAATACTAGATAGTTCTATAGTCATGGAAAAATATCAATTAATTGTAGTTAGACTTAAAGAAATACACATACTTCAGTAAAATTCAAATCAGTGTCTCTTTGCTTTTCAATAATTATCAAGTATAATTTAATCTAATTCTTAAAATTAATTTTCCCCCTGAGTTTTAATGCATTAATTGAAAGTTGTAGTACTTGTAGAGATGGTGGTTTAGGACAGCTTGATATGAAAAGTCTTTCAAGGTAACACCCATTTAGACTTTGATGCATTTCTAATAGGATAGTGCTTTTACCACTTCCCAGGAGAAAGGTCCTATATTAATCAAGTTCATGTTACTAGTGCAACAAAATACCTGAGGCACTTAACTTATAAAGAGGAAAGGTTTATTTAGCTCCCAGTTTGGGAGGTTCAAAGGCATGGCGCCTGCATCAACTTAGTTCTGCTGAGGGTGGCAGATGGCAGTGGAGGGAGCATGTGGCACAGTGAGCAATCACATCTTGAGCCAGGAAGCAGAGAGAGAAGCGGGGGACGGATAGACAAGTAGGTGTGCTCACGCGCGTGCGCGCACACACACACACACAGGGTCCCACAGTCCCCTCTGAGCATGCCCCCAGTGACCTCCCACACGAGGCCCCACCACTAAAGCTCCACATCATCTCCCAGTACCACCACCCTGGGGACCAAACCTTTACATATGAACCTTGGGGGGACATTCAACATCTAGACCAGGAGAGTCCTATGTACATTTCCTTTGTTTTTATTTTGGTATAAGAATATTTTCTTCCCCACAAGCAGAAAGAAAGAAAGAAAGAAAAAGATAGTAGAGTTAAAAACCACTCATCTGTATAGAACTTCTGAGATGTTCTTTTCCTAATCTGCAGGGCTTGTAAGTCACATTCGTGGTCACTGTCACTGGCTACAGGCTATTGGTTACTTAGGACTAGCATGAAGCCACAGTGGCCCTGCAACCCTCAGTAAGCCAGAAATAGTTGTGTCCTTGCTCTAACATGAATCTCAGTATTCACAGAATTTAACTTAAAAGAAAACAGCCTCTGCTCATTCTGAGTCATTTTTTAAATTTAGGCAGTTATCAGTAAGAACAACACAAAGCAAAAATAAGTCATGGTTTTCTTTAAAGATACACAAATTTGGGGGCAGTCATTAATTTTACAAAAGCCTTTACCATGTTTTAGTATCCCATTCACTGCGTTTAAAATGTGATTTAGATCACAAACATCTTTGGTGAATCCATCCACTGAAAACAGCTACAAACGGGGTAACTAACATTTAGTCAGCTAAAGAACCTGTTCTGTTTTTTAAATATTTCTAATGATGTGGGAATTTTTTTCTTTAAATGAAAAATAAGTTTAGATGTTTTTGTCATAGAAGTACTACATATATGCAGGAAAAAGCATTTAAATAAGACAGAGCAATAGACAAGAAAAAACTTCTTCCCCTCCTCCCTCCCTGCCATTCTCCAGAGGCTGTCACTGAAGATGGTTTCTGGTTTTCATTTCCTCTATTGGTTATCAACATCCCTTTAAATAATATACTTACACCTCAATTTTTTGATAAATTTATCAATGCACTATTTTCTGATATGAAAAATAAGACATTGGCACACATAGTCTTCCATTTCTCTTTTTAGTTTTTTGTTAGTTTGATTATTATTTTTACATTGTCAATTTTATAGCATTTATGTATTTTTCTGTAATTGTAATGCACATTTTCATGTTTATTTTAGTTGGTTCTAAAATTTTAGAACCAATAAACAGTGTTTAAAATAATAAAATGTATGTTTGTGTGTGTGTGTGTAACTGAATAACCAAGTGATATTGGAACCAGGGAGAAGAAAACAGAATCTTAAGTCATTCAGGCTTTGTTGCTTGAAAGTCTTGATTTCTTTCAAATTTTCTTTAATTTGCATTCATATGCTGCTACTTCTTTTTCTTATATCTTATGACACCTTTTTTCTGGTGATTCTCTTATTGTTTGGGTGACTAATTTTTTCATGGATCAGAGGTAGTAAGTGGATTCTTCCTTTTCTAACTTTAGAACTGTGGGAAGTCAGGTTTTTTTTTTTTCATGTTCTTCAAACACAACATTTTGCAGCAGATTGAATGTAGAAGTAGATATGAGAATCCAGCTGTCTTCTATCAGGACAGAATTCAAGAAGATTTACAAAATTTGTAACATGGTCTTTCTTTTCACAAAGAGAAATGGTTTCATTTTGGAAAATAGCTATTCTTTTGTGAAAATGTCCTTTATCTTAACAAGAAATGGGTTTATTATTGTTATATTAAAATCAATCAATCAATTAATTAATATCCCATCTTAAGGTCTTAATGTGCTAAGTATTGATAGGAATAATTCACATAAGCAAAAGTTCTTTGAGGTTTTCGTAATGTTTAAATGTAAAGGAGGTCTGAGACAAAGAGTTTGAGAATGGCTGCTGCAGGAACTTAATATATATTTTAGGCATTTCAGTTTATTTAGAATTATTATTTTGCCACTTCTTGTTAAATGTGAGAGCTTGGCAGTCATATTGGCTTACTTACCAACTCTCCATATTTTATGCTGTCACATATATTACTTCCATGTATGTGATGAAGTCTTTATGACAGCATTATACCTGTGATTGCCTGGGGCTCACATCTAGAGCCCCCGCTCTGGGATGAGCTGGCTCTGAACTGGGGCTTCTCAGGTGCCCTGGAAGACGGCACTTCCTTAACTCTGCCCCATCCTTTGCTTTTTTTCTGCCCCTCCAACCCCATCTGCAGGAATCCCTCCAAAATCTGGTGGCACTTGTTTTTCCTCCTTCTCATTATAATTAGAGTTTCAAACTTTAAGAAAACCCACATCTTTTCTGTCATTTCCATGGTAATTTAGAAGGTAGGAAAGTGCTCACTTTACCATCTTAAAAGAGATGCTTGATGTTACTTTCTAAAGCACATTTCACTCATTGATTCAGCTAACTCACATTTAATAGGTACAGTTCATCCTTGGTGATAGGGGATACATCCCAAGACCCCTAGTGAATGCCTGAAACCACAGATAATGCTAAACCCTGTATGTATTGCTTTTCCCTGTACGTGCTTAACTGTGATGAAGTTTAACTTACAAATTAGTCAAGTATGAGATTAGCAATAACTAATAATAAAATAGAACAACTATAAAAATGTACTCTGATAAAAGTTATGTACATACAGTCTCTTTCTTAGAAGAGTCAAGGCAAATATTAATATTTTCAGACTGAGGTTGACCATAGGTAACTGAAAAATGGACAGTGAAATGGGATGAGGCACCACTGTATCTGGTCCAAGTTGGGAAACTAGGGGTACAAGAGCAAATGGTTTTTTTAAAAAAATAAGTGTTGAGATCCTTTTATAGAAGGGCTTTTTATTGAAGTTATTATTTATATTTGTTTTTGTCAGCTTTTTCACCCCTGTGACTGAAGGACCCAACTAGAACAACTGTAAAGGAGGAAAAGTTTATTTGAGGGCTCACAGTTTCAGAGGTCTCAGTCCATAGAAATCTGACTCCATTCCTTGGGGCTCCAGGTGGGGCTGAATATTATGGTGGAAGAGTGTGGCAGAGGGAAGCAGCTCACATGATGATCAGAAAGCTGAGAGGCACAAATATATACCCCAAAGCCGTGCCCCTAAAGCCCCACCTCCTCCAGACACATGTACCTGCCTTCAGTTACCACTCAATTCCATCAGGTAATTAGTTCACCAGTTGGGTTAAAGCTTTTGTAACCCAATCATTTCTTCTCTGAACCCTCTTGCATTGTCTCACATGTGAGCTTTTGGAGGACACCTCACATCCAAACCATAATATTATCCAGTACTTTATTGTGGTAAATTATACACAACATAAAATTTACTGTCTTAAAAACATTGTTCAAGGCTGGGATTGTAGCTCAGTGGTAGAGTGCTTGCCTCGTATGTGTAAGGCACTGGGTTCGATCCTCAGCACCACATAAAAATAAACAAAATGAAGATATTGTGTCCATCTACAACTTTAAAAATATTTAAAAAACAAACAAACATTGTTTTGTGTTGAGTTTGATGGTGTTAAATGCATTGATAAAGTTGCACCACCTATTTATTTTAAAATTTCATTTTGATAAAATTTCACATTCATAGTGAACTTGGGATAGTACCAAAACAAAAAAAAATGTATATATATTCTTGACTCTGACCACTTGTTTAACATTTTGCCCTTTTGCTTTCTTAGGTCACTCTTTCTCTCTCTCTTTCTTGCTCTCGCTCTCACTCTCATTCCTGATCTCTTTCTCTCTCGTTTTCCCCTAAACCATTTGGAAGTAATTTGCAGACATTCATGTCTCTTTATGCATAAATGCCATAAATACTTCCATGTGTGCTTCTTAAAAATAAGAATTTCTCTAACTAACTATGGTGATCCTATTATCTAATCTATAGTTCCACATGCAAAATTTGCCAATTATGCCACTAATATCCTATAGCTTCCTCCTCTCATTCCCCCAGTGCAGAATTCAATACAGGATCATACATTGCATTTAGTTGTTGTATCTCTTTGGTCTCTTTAACAGGAGAGACTAAGGAACAGTTCCTAGAGGAGAATACTACTGGATAAGAGGAACATGGAACAAATTCCTGGCTTTTCTTTGTCTTTCATGACCTTGGCATTTTTTTGTTGAATACAAGCCAGTTATTTTGTAGAATGTTCTTCAGTTTGGAACATGATCCCTCATGACTTGATTAAGGCATTGTATTTTGACAGGAATACTAGAGAAGTGATGTTGGGTTCTTCTCAAAGCACCCTATCAGGAGGCACGTGATTCCCATTTGTCCCATCTTGGTGATATTAACTTTTGTTACTTCTATCAAGTGGTGTCCACTAGGTTAATCCAATCTAAAATTATTAATTTTACTTTCATAATTTATAAATCATTTGTTGGGGCTTATCTGAGAGTATGGAAATATCCTGTTCCTTATTCATCTTTTACCCACAAGCTTTAACATCCATTGATGATGATTCTTGGCCAATGGGTTCTCACTGTGATGGCTGCAAATGGTAATTTTCTAACACTGTAATTCCTTCCACATTCACTAGTTGGTTTTATTTCTTTCTTTCTTTTTTTTTGGTACTGGGGATTGAACTCAGGGGTACTTGACCACTGAGCCACATCCCCAGCCCTATTTTGTGTTTTATGTAGAGACAGGGTCTCACTGAGTTGCTTAGTGCCTCGCTGTTGCTGAGGCTGGCTTTGAACTTATGATTCTCCTGTCTCAGCCTAAGTGCTGGGATTACAGGCCTGAGCCACCGTGCCCGGCTCACTAGTTGGTTTTCTACAGTAAGAAAGAGCTTTCTTTTCTTGCTCCCATTTCAATTTATTTATTTATTTATATTTGCATGGATTCAGATTCTTATTCTATTCCATGAATATTTTATTGCTATTATTATTTGTTTTGATAATCAAGCATTTGGCCAATGGGAGACCTTTCAGGCTGGCTCCTATGTACTTTTGACACATTTTTGCCATTTTTTTTTAGCACTTCCCTTACTTTATGGTACAAGCCATTATAGACACATATTGTACTTTTTCTGCCTCATCCTTGAATCAGCAACTTCTTCAAAGAACCTGCCTGGTTTCTTTAAGTAAAGAATGGTATCTAGAAATCATGATCTGAGTACTAGGTATGTTCATTGCCACTGGGATGTCTTTGCTTATAGACCCTTTAAGTGAACAGAGTAAAGGAAGATAAATATAAATATACATATGTATATTTATTTCTATATGTATACACACATGTATATGTATGCATATATATGTGTATATATTAAAAACTACAAATTCAAATGGATACTTCTAATTTCAGCTTATCCCCATAGGTTCACCCTTCTATTCTTTCTCTTTCCTTAGTTGGAACCTCTTCTCCAACAGTGAGGAACTTGACTTCCAGTCAATATATTAAAGTATTTGCACAGTCCTATAATTGACATAAAGCAGATTCAGAACTGATAATGTATACCCCCACAGAAGAAACACCACAAGCTGTGCACGGTGGCCCACGCCTATAATCTCATCTTTTCCCACCTGAAGTGTGTTTGTGTTGTTCATTTGAAATACAGTTAAGCTGATTTCCTTGTCTTTGCATTCTATTTTGATTCTAATAGATTTGATTTTGAGTATGTAAGATATTAAAACGATTCCAAAACTCTAAACTATAGGAAAGGGTATATTCATTACATAAGCATTCTTTAAATGGATATAATATTGGATGATCCATTGAAGCACCTAGAAGAATAAAACTTCTGCAGTTTTTGAAATTTATCTAGGACTTATTGCTTCATGCATGCTAAGCAAAGTGCTCTATCACTGAGCCCTAGGCCTGCAGTTGATTTTTTTAAAAATATTTTTTTAGTTGATGGATCTTTATTTTATTCATTTATTATTGATATGTGGTGCTGAGGACCGAACCCAGGGCCTCATGCATGCTAGGCAAGCACTCTACCACTGAGCTACAGCCCCAGCCCCCTGCAGTTGATTTTTAACTGGTTTGCCTGTTGTGGGGAGGGTGTTGGTGTCCATGTTGCTCCTCCTTGTGTTAAATCCAGGTGGAATCCAGGTAGACTTCCTAGCAGCAACCTGAGCCTTGCAGGAAAGGCTCTCCCCTTTTGCCAAGGAGATGGGGGAGAGCAGGGGAAGCTCTTATTTAAGTGGCCATGGCCTTGCTCCTGCAGGCTTCTGTCACTTGTGGGCTGGCATCAGGTGTCCAGAGCATGTGTCTGCCGACTCTGAGTTCTAGAGCAGAAATAGATGGTCTTGGTGAGGGAGTTGCTGTTGGTTCTGAGTGGCAGAACCCAGGGTTTGTGCATCAGCATTAATGTCTTCACAGCCTCTAAGGGTCTTGCACCTCTGAGGCTGTGCCACCGTGTGACTGGTTTATGCTTTCAAGAGAGCTGCAGCCATGGACAAGTCTGAGGACACACAGGCCTGGAAAGCACTTGGGTCAGACACACAGGACCTGCTGTACTTGGACACTGGCTTCTAGCTGCTTCTGTGGCAGAGGAGAGCAACACTGCCAGGAAGACCTCACCTCTCTAGGAATCACTGAATCAGAACTGGCAAGGGCACTGCGTGGTCCTAATCCAAGGAAACAAGGTTTAGGTGAAATCCAGTCAGATCCTGATGAGCTGGTTCCATTGTCTGCCTTGAGTGGGGCTGGCAGTGTACTACTGGCTTACTAAAACAGTCTAGAACTCCTTCCACAGACAGTACAGAGGGCTGGCTCCCCCAATGCTTGGGTGGGGCAGGGCTAGGGAGGCAGCTTTGAGACTGAGCCTGAGAGCAAGAATTCCACCTTCACCATGAGAATGAATTAGCTGAGGAAAACAGAAACTTCACAGTCAATAAGACCTCTCTTCTTTGTCTTCCAACTTTCCTGAAGAAATACTTCATCTACGTTTAGGATCATCTGTGGTGTTTCAACCTTACACAAATCTTTCGCAATTATCTTGCCATCTAAACTTTATAGAAACCCCATGGTTCAGGTGTGTCAGAGCATTTTGTGCAGGTTGAGCCCCTGGCCAGGCTGGCCTCCTGCCCAAATCATGGTCACTGTGGTCTGGCACATGTTGCCTGTTCAGAGCCAGGAGAAGGGAATACAGCTTTCAGTCTGCCCACTGGATCACAGTTCAGCAGCAACTGGAGCCTATTCTCTGGTGTCTAATTAATAATTAAATAATTAAGTTTCAGAAAGCAAGCTGCTGGTTCATTTGTGTGTAGTATAATCCAGGTAGAACCAATCTTTGCAGGTATACCTGGGGAGGAAAGGGCAGGTCATGTCTTGCTTTGACCCACCCCTGACCTAGGTGGGAAGAAGGTGACTTTTAAATATTTTCCCCCTCCAGTTGCCAGAAGAGAGGAAAGGTGTCATTTCACATTTCAGGTGTGTTTACTAAGGCCTGGCAGGTGACCTTTACAGGCAAAAGGCTCCTGAGCATGAGCCCTGTCATTGCCTCTGGCAGGACTTTTCTGCCTCTTATTCAGCTCAGCTTGCTGGGTACAGGAAGGAGAGTATTTCCTACCTGGTATTTTCCCCAGCCTTTTAGACCCTGCTCAAGTGTTTGGAAATTCTCTATTCACAGGACAAAGTCTTCTCTCTTGGAACAAAAAACACCCACCGGGTCGCCATGGCTTTCCCTGTGTTGAGTGCAGGTCCTTTGGAGCTGAGGGCTTCTTGTCCTGGGGGCATGGGAAGGAGCACTGTAGTAGGGAACAGTCCAAGGTGTGGTTGCCTGGGGCCAGGCTCCCAGCAGCAGTACCCCTGGAACCTGTCAAGCCTGCCCTCCAGGCTGAGGGTGCTCAGGAGACAGAGGAGTCTGCCCGCTGAGCATGACTTATGGCACCCTTTCTGTGGGACCAATTCTCCTCACTTTCTTCATCTTTCTTAGCCTGCGTCTCTTTTTCCCAGTGGACCCCACATTAGGCATAGCCTATATCCTTTAGCTACCTCCCTTTCTCCAACCTGTGTGTTTATAGAACATCAAATGGGATTCTCCTTGTTTTGGAATTGATGACCGAGACTCAAATCTGTGGACAACTAGGTTCTAAAGGTAGCTACTATCAGTTGGGACCAGACCTCTGTCGTGCTTAGTTGGATAGCTCAGAACTGGCCCAACCCTCTTCATCCTTCCTCCCAGCCATTCCTCTTCAGGCAGTGGAAACCATGGGATAGGCACTCAGGGAGCATCACTGAAGCCATGGTTAAGATGAGAGGGGATTCCTTCCCCTTCCACAGAGGAAGGAGGCAGGTCTGAGGTCCCAGGAGAATCACAAAGTGTGTGGTAGGCGTGAGAACTGATATTCTGCCTTCAGTGGCCCTGTCCTTCAGCCCCTCTGGGCCAGTAGTCACTGTGCCAGGTAGTGGTTGAACCGTGGAGACTGAAGCCTCCTGAAGCAACTCTAGGAGGGAGCACAAGGCTGAACGGCATTGCACTAGTGGTAACACTGGAGCTGGTGCTTTTATGCGGATGCCTAGGAGGTGGCGTGTCGTTTCAGGACAGTCTGGGAAATAGCCCTCAGAGTCTCTGCATTACCTATCTTGCATTTCATTGTAGGGTTCTCTCTCTCCTCCTCTTTCCCTTTCTCTGTGCTGTTGTTTCTTCCCTTTCCTTCTCTCTCTCTAAGTGGGCTGATGTGGTCTCTCTCTAAGAACTTTTGGGTTTCAACCTTAAGGTCAAACCCAGGCTCTTCCTTCCAGTCTCTGATGAATAGGTTATGGGAAGACTCAGTTATATTCTTTGTTCAATTGGTGATAAAAAGTAGGTACATGCCTTTAAAAAAAATTTTTTTTAGTTATAGATGGACACATCTTTATTTAATTTTATTTTTATGTGGTGCTGAGAATTGAACCCAGTGCCTCACATGTGCGAGGCAAGTGCTCTGCCACTGAGCCACAACCCCAGCCCGGGGTACATGCCTTTAAACATCCCAAAACAAGCTTCATGGCTCAGTCACCAAACCCATTTCAATCCAGTTATATTTTCCTTCTCTCAGTAAAGGGTTTCCTAAAAGTTCTACCTGCTGTAGAAGTAAAGAACCCGTAAGGGTGGGCTGGGGTTGTAGCTCAGTTGTAGAGTGCTTGCCTAGCATGTGTAGAGGCATTGGGTTTGATTCTCAGCACTGCATATGAATAAAATAAAGGTTCATTGACAACTAAAAAATTTTTTAAAAAAAGAACCCTTAAGTTTACTAGACCAATGAGATTAAAGGAATGGGAAGGCTTTCCGTACTCCATTGGGTACACAGAACAGCCTTCAGAGTGGAAAGTTGAAAACTATCACCAAAGGCATTTTGTGGATAAGGCAGATGGGTGCACAGTTAAGTCTAGTCCAGAATGTTAATGTTTGAGACCTGAAAGACCTAAATTTAGGGCAGAAAAGGGCAAGTAACCTTTAGGTAAGTGTGGTATAGGGAGAGCACACATTTTACAATTTAGGGACCTGGATGGAACCCGGGCTGAGGGACTTGGGGCAGCCAGTCCCTTCAGCTCCAAGGAGGCACCCTCTCCCTGCCTGCCTCTGGGGCTGTTGTGCTAAGGGTCAAAGAAGAAGGCTTCTATGGAAGCTGACCACACTCTCTATTACTCTTTTTGTTGCTGATAGCTGCAGTTATTACTGTTTCTAATGATATTAGTCCTGCAGCACACTCTGATAAGAAGTTGAGCACAAGAAGAGGCAGGAAGTTGGCCATGTCCTGAGTTTCGAGATCAGGAACCTGGAAAACAATCCTGCATTCACTAGGCAGGTCCCTTGGTGCCATCTATTCAAGGACAAGCATAGATTGTCAGTCTTCTCTTTGAACCACAGTGACTGTTGTCACCTTTATTGTCAGGAGGTTCTGTGTTTGTGATTTGTGAATGACGGATGACTAGTCATGTACACAGATAAAAGGAGCTCCAGCTGGAGCTGAGAACTCAGCAGTCAGGACTGATAGGGAAACCAAGGAGTCCCCAGACCCTCTGTCCCATGTGGCTTAATTGATCACCTCAATTATTTCTTGAGCCTCTTCCTTTCCCTCCTTCCTTCCTTTCTTTTTTGCCTTCTTCTCTTTTCCTGATATATCTTTTTAAATTAGAAAAAAATGACACATAAAATTTGTACATATGTATGGGCTACAGTTCAATAATTCAATACATGTCTACAATGTGTAAGAATCGTATCAGGGTAATTAGCATTTCCATCTCCTCAAACATTTATCATTTCTTTATGCTGGGAACCTTTGAACTCCTTTCTTCTAGTTATTTTGAAACATATAGTAAGTCGTTGTAAACTATAGTCACCTTTGGTGCTGTGGAGCATTAGGATTACTTCCTCTTGTCTCTGTGTTGCTCCTTATTATCCAAACTCCCTCTCCTTCTTCCCCTCCCTTCCCAGCCTCTAGTGACTACTGCTCATTTTGAGGCCCTTCCTTGTCTGTGCGTGTGTGGCAGGAAAAAAGGAAGAGTAGTTGGCCCCAGTTTTGGCCCTAGATGATGGCTGCGTCTCTTGTTCTCGGCCATTGGGAACTGTGTGCCTCTGATTCTGGATCTTAGATTTTTTTCTTGTACTCTTGGTTTTTATGCCTTTCATTGTGTGAATGGATAACCCACACTCACCAGAGATGGACTCACTGCACAGGAACTCTTAGTTGGGCACCTCCTCCTCCCCACCCACCCTGACCGGCTCCCTGAGAATCATTAATCCTTGCTGCATAGTTTGAGGATAACGGAAGACACAATCTATGCAGTTTACAGTATGAGTTGCTATTGCTTTTGTTTAAGATCATTTTAGTATTTCCACAAGCTTTTAGTTTTTAAGTAAAGGGTTTCCATTTGAGTGTTTATAAATGCCTTGTTTATTTTCTGAATTGGGAAAATGAGCAGAGAATCTGTTGAACCAATTATTAGCCCCTGATGCTAAACAGTTGCCAAACAATGGTTTAAAATCTAGAGTCTTGGGAAGGAAGAAAATATAGGGGTCACCCGGTCAGTGTTCAGTCAGGAAAATGGAAACTACTGTAGCTATTAAACAGGGAATCTGATACACAGGATTGATTACGGGGTGTTGGAAAGGCTGAAGGAGCAAAGAGGGAAAAGTAAGGTTATCTGAAGATTAGTAACCTCTGGGAGCTGCTTTGAGCCCTAGGACCTTAGACGGAAAAGGAAAGAGACATTGCCTAGAACTGTGACCACTGCCTGAGCTGGGTCCCAGAGTATTTCTCCTAACTGCACATCACACAGCCACGCCTGCAGAAAGGCTGGGAAATGCAATCTACCTGGGCGGCCAAAAGGAAAGGAAGTCAGGTTTGTTGAACAACTAGTCTCTGCTACACATGGGTACAGCAGTCCCTGCTGTTTGTAGAGAAGAGTGATCCTGTTGGAGACTTAATCCTCAAAACTGTGTGTGGGCCAGGCACGGTGGCGCACGCCTGTCATCCCAGCAACTTGGGAGGCCGAGGCAGGAGAATCGAAAACTCTAGGCCAGCCTCAGCAACTTAGCGAGACCCTGTCTCAAAATAAGAAGACCAGCTGGGCGCAGTGGTGCAAGCCTGTAATCTCAGCACTTAGGGAGGCTGAGACAGGAGAATCGCGAGTTCAAAGCCAGCCTCAGCAATGGCAAGGTGCTAAGCAACTCAATGAGACCCTGTCTCTACATAAAACACAAAATAGGGCTGGGGATATGGCTCACTGGTCGAGTGCCCTGAGTTCAATCTCTAGTACCAAAAAATAAATAAAAATAAAAATAAAAATAAAATAAAAAGAAATAAAAAGATCCAGGAGTGTAGCTCAGTGACAGAGTGCCCCTGGGTTCAACCACCAGTGCCAAACAAAAAAACAAAACTCCTCAGTGTGTGTGTTTGTGAGCATGTGTATGCACACTTTTGAAAACACATGGCTGCCCTGGCTGGCACCATGAGGTGAGGGCTTTTTAAAGTTGAATTTCCTGCCTCCTCCTGGTCCACTCTCCTCCTTTGCCTGACCTTCCTGACCCTCCTGGTGGTGGCTCAGCTGACTTCAGTGTACTCTCTTAGCAGGGGGCCTTGGCCCAGCCCCAGCCCTGGTGGAAGATCCAGCTGTTCGTGTGGGAGCCAGTACTGTTTGGGACCTGGGATGGTGTGTTCACGTCCTGCATGATCAACATTTTTGGGGTTGTCCTGTTTTTGAGGACTGGCTGGCTGGTGGTAAGTGATGAACTGGTGGCCCTGGCCTCTTGTGGGTCCACAAACTAGAAACTCCTGAACCATGAAACAGGATATCAGTACAGTGACAAGCTGGCATTGCTTTGTATTTATTTATTTTATTGTTATGATTGTTCTTTTTTAGTAGTGGTTTTATGCCTGATTTATAATTTTTTATTGTTATAATTGTTCTATTTTATTAGTAGTTGTAAATATTAATTGACATTGCTATTTTTAAAAATTTTTAAAAATCTTTTTCTCTGTTTCATTTTTAGTGGTGCTGGGGATTGAACCCAGGGCCTTGTGCATGTGAGGCAAGCATTATACAAACTGTACTACATCCTCAGCCCTCTTTCTTCTTTTTCTTTGGTGCTAGGGAATCAAACCCAAGGCCTTCTAAGTGCGAGGCTAGTGCTCTATCACTGAGCCACATCCCCAGCTCCTTGGCATTGCTTTTTGTTGTTGTTGCTGTTCTGGGAATTGAACCTGGGGGCATTTAACGTCTGGGCCACATCCCCAGCCCTTTTTATTTTTTATTTTGAGATCTACTGAGTTGCTTAGGTACTTACTAAGTTGTGAGACTGGCCTTGAACTTGCGATCCTTGTGCCTCAGTGTCCCTAGTTGCTGGGATTACAGGTGTGTGCCACCATGCTTGGTATGCCAGTGCTCTTTAAATGAGAGTCTGTGAGCCTGGGGCTCAGAGGTTCCAATGGAAGCCTCACCATGGATTTGATTACATGAAGCAGTCAAGGGTCATCATGGGCGGGACTAGAGATGGGCAGAGAGATCAGGTGGATGGCAGTTTTGCTTCTAGCTTGTGACCCTCTTTGGCCTCCTCATTCTCATCTTGCCTTGTGTCCTGCTAATGCACCAGCTCCTCACCCACATGGTTGCCTTCCCTTACTCTCCCCAGCTCTGTGTGTGACCATGCACCAGGCGCTTAGTCAGGGGTGTAGGCTCCCTACCTATGAGGGATAGATTATCCTTCACAATATCCTAGAGGGTCAGTTTGTCTTTCTCTGCACAGAGAACAAAAATCCTTTCCTTTATCTTATGCAAAAGTATTCTTCCATGCCTGTGCTCACCCTGAGCAGGTTCTTAGCCCTTCATATTGTGTCTTCTCACACAGTGAGACTTCAGTAGACCAAATAGGCTGGCTGCCTGGAACAAAAGGTGAACACCTGCTGTGTGCTGGCACTAAATGGAATTGCAAAACCCAACACCTCCTCCTTCCCCTAGTGGGCAGAGTCAGTCATCAGAGCAGCATGAAAGACCTCAGGGTGGAACAGGCTGAGGGTGCTGTGTTCTGAAGGGTCCAGGAAAGCTTCCTGGAGGAAGGTGCAGTTGTGAAAGGCCTTGAAGGATGAGTTGGACTAGACCAGTGGAAGAGGGAGCCCTTGAAGGTATAGAATATTCCTCAAGTAACAGAGCCAATGCCATAGGAGATACACGCATATGAGGTACATATGATCAGGAAAATCTTGAGTGTGAAGGTAGAATACCCATGCAGAATTTCTACATTGCAGCCTAGAGGCAGAATCCCTTCTTTGGAAGACCTTAGTCTTTGCTCTGATGGCCTTGAACTGATCAGAAAAGGCCCACCCACATTATGGAGGATAATCTCCTTTACTTTATGACAACTGATTATTTTAATCACATCTTTAAAAATGCTTTTACAGCAACATCTAGGCTAGTGTCTGGCTAAACCACTGGTCACCACAGTGGACGCATAAAATTAACCATTCCATGGACATATTGCAGGAGATTAAAGCTCCATGGTGGTGGGATGTGCAGAGTTCTTGGATCCCCCTGAGAGGCCTGGATAAGGCCAGATGTTCTTAAGCTCTTATTCTATCACACCCCAGTCTTTACTGAGGGTTCAGCCTTAACTGTACCTGGGTGAGTCTGAAAATGTTTATTGTTAATGCATAGAAAGCTTAGATTGGGATCAACAAATTAGTGTTTATGCTAAGAATTTATGTCTCTCACAAACCTTCCATATTTACAGGGGCTGCAGACTTACCAAAACATAGCCCCCAGCCCAGACTGTTCATCTTGTCAGGCAGGCTCAGGCTTTCGGGCCTTGCTCCAGTTCTTCCTCTTCCTGTGCGGGTCACCTCACTGCTTAGTGACTCTCCAGCCTGTGTCCAAGGGAGGTCCATCAACCTGACCTCTAAGGCAGAGGAGGCCTGATTAGCATCCACCTGGGATTCCTGAGTTCTGCTTCATGCAGGGATGGTTATGGAGAGGTGGAAGGAGAGAAGACTCTTAGCCCTTTAGCCCTGTCTCTTTTTTTCTTTTCTTTCTTTTTTTAAAAAAATGGCCATCAAGAACTATTCCATCCCCAAAGTGAAGGTACAAGTTGCATTAGTTATTATTATTGCATATCAAATGACCCTAATACTAAAGCAATAAATATGTCTTCTCTTACAGTTTCTGTAGTTTGGGGATCCAGGTACAATTTTAGGTGGGTGCCTCTTGCTTGAGGTCCTCATGAGGCTTCAGTCAAGCTGTCAGTCAGGGCTGTAGTCTCCTCTGAAGTCTCGGCTGGGGGGGTGGAGAGTGGATATTGACAGACCTGGGTCCTCGTCGTGTGGACGTCTGCACAGGGTTGCCTCATTATAAGGCAGCAGACTTCTACAAGGATGAGCAATCTAAGAGAGGAAGAGAGAGCAAGAGCCTGAGACAGATGCCACAGTCTTTTTACTACCCTAATCCTAGAAGTGACACTCTGTCACTCCTGCAGTGTTCTAATCATTGAAAGCAAATCACTACATGGATAAAACAAATAGCCTAAAATGGAAGTTATGTGCATGTTTAATTTTGCACTTCAAAAACTATGAAATAAATGACAACTAATATGATCATTTTGAGTGACTGACAAAATATTTGCATACTTTAAAAAGTGAGTCATTGGTGCAGCCCAATCCCAAAGGGCTGAGGATTACACAAGGGCAGAAATAGCAGGGGGCAGGGGTCATCTTTTAAATTTGTCTACCACACAAATACATCCTTTGCCTTAAAATGATTTCTAGTTTTCAGCTCTGACATCAGTTTTACCTGAAGAATCATATTTGATCATGAAAACAAAGGCAAATGTGAAATGCCAAAAATAATACAGCACTCTAAATATAGAGCTTCTTGGGAATGGCATAAAATGAAAATAGGTAGAGATTATGCCAAAATTATTATTTTTTAAATAGAAGATTTTAACTGTAAAGAATAATTTGGAGGCATACTTATGATTTGGAGAATGGTAAAGTGATCATTCTAGTATGAAAACTTAAAGATGTCATCGGGCATTTTATTTTCACATGCAGACAATTTATAGGTATGAACAAAAGAAGAAAATTACGCTATGTAATTTCCTTATAAGTGTAAAATCAGCAAAATTAGTCCTCAGCATGTTGATATGTCATACTCACAAATAGTTTGAGGGCATCTGCCTGGGGGGCAGCTGCGGCTGGGGCGATGGAGTGGGGCAAGGTGAGTGGGCATTAGGATTGGCTCCTCTCAGTTCTTGTCCTGCGCCTGTCTCCCGCCCCTTCTTCTGCACCTCCAGAACCATTCATCGCCACCACCCCTAGAAATCCCAACAGCAGTGTGGACCATCTGGCTGTGGTTGGGTTTTTGTACACATTCCCACACAGCTGTTGACGGCCTGTTCCCAGAGGGAGCCACAGATGTCCTCCTGCTCCAGTCTAGCCACTAAGGAAGAGGAGAGTAGGTGGGTGGAATATTTAGAAACTGCATAACAATAAGTAATAATAGTGATAATAGTGGCATAAGATTCAGAGCAAAATAAGAATATAGCAAATAAAGTTTATCAAGCCCTTATGGCATTCTAAGTACATTATATGTACTTAATCCCTCTAAGATTTGTTATTTCCTGACAACCATGAGATAAATATTATCCAGATTTTACAGAAGAGGAAACTGAGCAGAGGTGAGGTGCCAGTAGCCATAGTCGAGGAGAAGCCCTGTGTGCTCCTGCTCAGCATGCAGTTTGCATTCAGAGCCCTACCTCTGCAGGTGCACATTTCTTTCTTGACCTGGGTGTTCACTAGGAGACCTCTCCTTGCTCCTTAGTTCCACGTTAGGTCAGATGGTCAGAGACTCATCCCTTTTGTCAAAGACTTACTTGTATGTGGGTAATGGCTACTGCATTGCTATAGCTATCTTTTTTTTTTGGTACCAGGGATTGAACTCAGGGGTACTCAACCACTGAGCCACATCCCCAGCCCTATTTTGTGTTTTATGTAGAGACAGGGTCTCACTGAGTTGCTTAGCGCCTCACCGTTGCTGAGGCTGGCTTTGAACTCGTGATTCTCCTGCCTTGGCCTCCTAAAGTGCTGGGATTACAGGTGCCACCGTGCCCAGCTGCTACAGCTGTCTTATTGCACCTTGATGTAACCTTTAACATCTAAAATTTACCTTTCTTTTCTTTTTCTGTCTTTTATTTTTTTGATTCTGAGTATGGAATCCAGGACTTCAGGCATGCTAGGCAGGTGGTTTACCACTGAGCTATACCCTCCAGTCCCACATTTTATTTCTATTCTTCTTTATTCCCATAAGGAATTTGAGGTAGTTAACTACAACAACAAAAACCAAACCAAAAAACCCCACAGTACTTCAAGCTAAAAAACGCATGTAAAACTCATGAGAGAGAAAACACAGTTCCCACAAATAAAGGGGAAAGGTGAAGATCGCTCACTGCAAAGATTCCTCCTGGGGCCTGCACATGCACCCTGAGCTCTTCCAATCAGCCAGGTCTCGCTTGCAGGTAGCTCCAAAGCTAGATGATCAGTATGTCCCCAGAACTTCCTTCCCCAGTGGCCTATAAAAGGGTAGCAGGCAGAAGGCTTTCTTCTCCTAGGTCTACTGTGTGGCAATGTTGTAGTAGAAAGGAATTTTGCCAGGGAAGAAAAACCCAAATTGGTCTATGTGAAGTTCACAGTTAATATGACTTAAAATGCAAATATTCCAAAAAATGTTTTTATGAATCGGTGGAAATTTCTAGGAACAGGGTATCAGGAATGCTGGGAGTAGGAGTAGGTAGGGAGAATAAAGAGTTGTTCAGCTCTGACTCCCTGCAGTCCTTGTTCTCCATCCCAGAGCAGCAGTGGAGCCCCAAACATCATCTTGTGAATAGGAACAGAGCACCCCTGATTTCCAGGACATTTCTCCAGTTCATCTTAAGGCCACTCAGCCTTTGCCCTGGCCCTGCCCACTCCTATTTTCTCTCCAGCATCCACACAGCAGAACCTTGCCTTCCAGGTGCCTCCATACCCCTGCTCTAGGAAGGCCCGTGCTTTGCCTCTCTTCCTTAGGTGTGGTGTGTGCTGTGTCCATTTCCTCTCTAGGACACTTGCTTTTACACTGAAATGTGTCATCTACATGGATACCCCTCTAGGCATGTGTGTGTATGCCTATTCACTCAGAAGCATTGAGTGAGCACCTACTGTGTGCAGGACATGCTAAGCCCCAAGGGCATGAAGGGAATCCTGCTCTCCTGGGGCTGACAGCTAGATGTAGGGGCTGACATGGAAAGAGACAGTATGACAAGGACTGTGGTAAGTACTAAGCTGTGGATAGTGGAGGAGCCCAGAAGCGTTACAGGGACGGCTCCTAGAGGAGGAAATCCTAAGCACTGAGTCTTCAAGGATGCTTTGGCTTTAACCTGCCAAACAAGCAGAATGAGCAGTCAAGGTATTCCAGTCATATAGGTGAAAGGATTGCAGGGACAAAGCATGTCTCTGCATGGTAGGGCACAGAGTAACGGATTAGAAGGTGTCTCATGAGTATATTGAATACTTCGACTTCACTACATGGGCAATGGGAAGTCATTGGAGAGTTTCAAGCAAGGACCCTTCTGTTCATCTAGAACTTTTCATAGGCCTTAACAACGGCGATGTCCTTTAACCTTTTCTGATTGCCCTGCCAGTGACCTCCCTTATCCATTCTAAGGCAGTAGACCCCAGAGTGAGGGGAAGTGGCCAGTGCACCCCATCGGGGCCGCTCTGGCAGGGCCTCCGCTCCTCACCCTGATCATGCTCCTTGCTGCTCTGCAGGGAAACACGGGTGTGCTCATGGGCATACTTCTGGTGTCCTTTGTCATCCTTGTGGCCCTTGTTACTGTGCTGTCCGGCATCGGCGTTGGGGAGCATGTTGGCATGGGCAGTGGCGGCGTCTACTCCATGATCTCCTCCGTCCTCGGCGGGCAGATGGGAGGCACCATTGGGCTGCTCTATGTGTTTGGACAGGTAAGGATGCCAACGGTGGAACACCCTGCTCCTGCCTACTTCTCTTCTCACCATCTTCTCTTCCCCTTCCTCTTTCTAGGGTGGGGATAATGGCCCCATTTTATAGGAGAGCAGGCTGACCTCTGACCCCTTAGTCCAGATCCCTGACCATTAGTCTAGAGCTCCTGCCCCCACCACTCCTGCCTCATGGATTCCTGATTTGACAAGGGGCTTGTCCAGCACCATTCTTGCTGCCTGTCTAGGAAGAGTGTGCACCATAGCAGCTAGAGCCCAGGTGGCAGCCATGTGGCCTGAGCCCAGGGTACTTCTGTGTTGAAGAGGGGGCATTTCGCCTGTGCCAAGGGACTTTCTTGGAAGCAGGCCCTTTTCAACTGAGCTAGAGCTCTCAGACACATTTGATGACTCAGGTGACCTTAACAGGGAGACAGAAAGCCCTTGTGTGGACACTGTGTCTGAGAAGGAGAATAGCAATGAGGAGGCCACCTTATAGAGATGGATGAAGGCACAGGGAAAACCAGCAAGCAGGGAGAAGTTCTAAGGCTTACTTAGCTAAAACACAGGGTAGTGATTTAATGCTGAGGAAAAAAAGTACAGACAGTAAGAAGCAATTCTTTGTAAGCATTTCTTGGATTGAAAAAACTTTTATGGTACCCCAAAGGGTGGTTTTAAAAACAGCTTAAAGAATTTGTATAAAAAAGAGTACAAGAGACTCCTCAAGGAAAGCATTGGTTTTGGTTCTTTTATTTTTAGGCAGCACAGGTAAGGGATTTCATCAAAAACACATCTGATTCTCTAACAGCGCAAAGCAATGTGTGTGTGTGTGTGTGTGTGTGTGTGTGTGTGTGTGTGTGTGTGTGTCTGTCTGTCTATCTATCTAGGACAGGTTCATGGAAGCCAGATGGGTTGTCACTGACTCTTAAAGAGCATGTGCTTTTGCCAGAGAAAGTTCTTTAAGAATAGTATAAGTTGGCCATCCCTAATCTGAAAATCCAAAACCTAAAATGCTCCAAAATCTAACATTTTTTTTTTTTGGTACTGGAGATTGAACTCAGGGGCACTCGACCACTGAGCTACATCCCCAGCCCTATTTTGTGTTTTATGTAGAGACAGGGTCTCACCGAGTTGCTTAGCGCCTCGGCATTGCTGAGGCTGGCTTTGAACTTGTGATTCTCCTGTCTCAGCCTCCCAAAGTGCTGGGATTACAGGCTTGCGCCACTGTGCCCAGCTCAAAATCTAAAATTTTTTGAACCTTATATTGAATGGTGCTCAGAAGTTTCAGATTTTAAAACATTTCTGATTTCACATTTTCACATTAGGATGCTCAACCCTTGAGGTCTATGCAAATATACCAAAATTAGAAAAATTCTGAAATTTGTAACATTTCTGATTTCATGCATTTTGGGTAAAAGATATTCAAACTATTGTCTGTGAGGTGAATAATAGGTGGCTGGTGTACCTTATTCCCCTGAGGATTTGTGCATAGCTCTGCTATTGTAGAGCCAAGTGGGCTGCAGGCTGGACACAGAAGTCCTTGCTTTCCCCACTCCTGGGCAGGCCACAAGCCAGCTTCTAAAAACAAGTGCCAGCTCTGAATACCCAGGATAAAGAGAGGAAGCTGGTTTACCCAGTCTCCCTTAGGTGAGCTGATTTGGAAGGAGACATGAGAACGATGTTTTCTTAGCCCTGGCAGCCTTGCCTGAGAAGCCTCTGTGTCAGCAGTTCGGCTCCTTTGCCTTCTCTCCATCTGGGCCTTGGTCACAAACCTCGGAGTGCCCCTGATCAGTGTCTTCCTCACACCTCTGCTTTGTCTGAAGCTCCCCGAGACTGCAATCTGTATGTGCTACTGGTTTTGGTTTTCTGCATTTTGTTGAGGAATTTTTGTGCAGATTCATGAGGGCTGTTGACCTGTAGTATTTGTGTGTGTGACATCTTTGTCTGGTTTTGGTGTGAGGCTACTACTGGCCTCACAGAGTGAGTTGGGAGGTATTCCTTTCTCTTCTAGTTTTTTGGAAGAATTTGATGTTAATTCTTTAAGTGTTTGGTGGAATTTAGCAGTGAGACTATGGGATTTTCTTTGTAGAAGATTTTGACTTCTAATTCAATCTCTACTTACATGGGAAAATTCCATGTTTCTATTCCTTCTGGAGTCAACTTTGGAAGCTTGTGTCTTTTTAGGGATGTGTCTGTTTCATCTAGGTTATCGTATTGACCTATTGTTTACAGAGTCCCTTATAATCCTCTTTATCTTTGTATCCCCCTTTCATTCCTAATTTTAGTGATCTGGATCTTCTTACTTTTTTCTAGATCAGTCTAGATAAAGATTTGTGTGCAAAGAAATTAATTTTTTGATTTTGTTGATTTTCTCTGATATTGTTCTGGTCTCTATTTCATTTATTTCTTCTGTAGTCTTTATTATTTCCTTCCTTCTGCTTTCTTTGAGTTTAGTTTGCTCTTCTTTTTTGGTTTCCTGGGTATCAAGTTAGATTACTCATCTGAGCTCTTTCTTCCAGATGTGGTTGGGGTTCCCTGTTCCTGGTTCATATTAACCCTCTCATCTCCTCATCCCAGGGTGTGTATGCATTCATTAATTTTGAATGATCGCAGGGCTGGGGCTGTGGCTCAGTTGGTAGAGCGCTTGCCTTGCATGCGTGAGTCACTGGGTTCGATCCTCAGCACCACATACAAATAAATAAGTAAAATAAAGATATTTTAAAAAATATATTTAAAAAAAAATTTTGAATGATCGCTAGGGCAGATTGTCTGGTTTTGTCCCTGAGCAGAGGTTGGCAAACTTCCTTAAAGGACTCGATAGTAAATATTTGGAGTTTGCATGTTGCTATCACAAGCAATCAACTCTGTCATTGTAGTGCAAAAGCAGCTATAGAAGTCTGGTGTGTGATGCACACCTGTAATCCCAGAAATTCAGGAGACTGAGGCAGGAGGATCGTAAGTTCTAAGCCAGCCACAGCAACTTACCTGAGATCCTATCTCAATATAAAAAATAAAAAGGGCTGGGGATGTAACGGGATGGTAAGGTGCCCCTGGGTTCAATCCCCAGTACAAAAAAAAAAAAAAAAAAAAAAGACATTGCTCTGTCTCAAAAGAGGCAGCAAGCAGGATATGGCCAATGAGCCAGTTTGCCAGCCCCCTGCCCTAGAGCATCAAAATTTAGGAGATGCAAACATGAAATAATGATTTTAAAAGCTTGCAAAATCTTGTGGACATCCTTTGTTCTCCCGATTTTAGTCAGCTTCTTCTTACTGTAACAAAATAACCGCTATAAACAACTTAAAAGAGGACAGAATTATTTTGGTTTTAGAGAGTTCAGTCCCTGGCTGGCTGGCTGGCTCCTGTTTCTGGACCTGTGGGAAGGCAGCACATCACAGTGGAAGTATGTGAGAGCATAGCTGCTTACCTCATTGCAGCTGAGAAGCAGAGCGACAGAGTACAGGAGAGGTTGGGGACAAGATAGACCCCATTGGGGCCTGCCCTCAGTGAGCTGCTTCCTGCAACAAAGCCCTACTTCCTATAGTTTTTCCCCATCTCCTCATGATGCCAGTGGCTAAGAATTCATCAATGGACTAATCAGAGCCCTCACCACCCTATATCCCTTCCCCAGGGTCCCACTTTTGAGCATTGGTGCTTTGGGGACCAAGCCTTTAACACAGGAGTCTTTGGGAAACACTTCATATCTAAACCATAATGATCCCAAACCCTTCTTACCTCACTTCTGAGGCCCATGTAGTCAGCTTCCCTGTGGGACCAGACTCCCTGCGCTGAAGAGGGGAAGATGGCTAGAGACCCTCCTCATTCCCCGCTCCGCTCCGCTCGCCCTTGTCAGCCTGAAGGTTTCTTTGGGGCAGCTTAACTAGACACCAGAATGTCTGGCTTCAGCGTACTGACCTGTCTAAAAGCATTTATAATGGCTACTATGCTCTGTGCTGGGCTCTGTACAAAAACAATGGGGAACTGGAAATCTTTTATAAACTTGACAGAGGCCTGGCATTTTCCTCAGGGGAGTCAGCACACGAGCAAAACATATAATCCACCAACTTCAACTGAAATCAGGGATTAGTATCAGAAAGAGGCTGAGTGGAGGGGCAGCTCTGGTCCTTTTTTTTTTTTTTTTTAATATTTATTTTTTAGTTGTAGGTGGACAGAATATCTTTACTTTTATGTGGTGCTGAGGATCGAACCCAGTGCCCCCCGTGTGCTAGGCGAGCACGCCACCACTGCGCCACAACCCCAGCCCCAGCTCTGGTCCTTTAACTAAGTACTCAAAGGTGGAGGGAAGATGCCTATGATCATGAATGTGCAGTTCTTCTAAAACAAATACCTTAGAATGGAGGTATAGGCCACATTCTTTCTTTAAAATGGTTGGTGACACCCCCTGTTTCTTATGGCAGTGAGTTAGAGAAATTTCTCTGTAGAAAATAGAAAAGAAAAAGGAACGCCCATGATTATTAACTTTAGGAGGAAATTAAAATACTTTTAAAATATAATAAATACTGGATGCTAGGTGCAGTGGTGCATGCCTGTAATCCCAGTGATTTGAGAGATTCAGGAAGAAGGATCACAAGTTTGAGGCTAACTTTAGCGATTTAGCAAGGCCATAAGCAACTTAGCAAGACCCTATCTCAAAATAAAACATAAAAAGGCCCAGGGTGTGGCTTAGGGGTAAAATGCCTCTGGGCTCAATCCCTGGTACTGCCAGAAAATTTAAAAACTAAAAACAACCACTGGAGATGTTTACACAATTTGCCAGGAATGCTTTCCAAGAAAAAGTGGTGTTCAGCTTGGAAGATAGACCTCCTTACAGTAGTTGGCTTGCTCTGGAGCAGGCCCGGCAGTCACTGAGCATCCATACGTTATGGAGGAGCTCAGACCAGTCTTGAGATGGCTGTTGTGAGCCAAGTGTGATGAAGGCCTTGAATCCTGGGATGCTTCTCTGAACCCAGACAGACAAGGCTACAACATACCCCAATACAGTTTTTGCATAAACATAATGGTACTCTCAGTATGTTTGTTCTTAATAAATTCTTAATAAATAAATTCTTATAAAATGGCAAAATGATCTTCACTGTGGTCATTTAATGTATCAGACATAATGTAAGAAAAAATGAGCTGTCCCATCCAAGGTAGCCAGTGTCAATATCTTGTGTTGTCTTCTACCACTCTAGTCACATGCCTGTGGAGTTTTGAAGGACTTGCTTATTTTTATAAAAATGAGGACAAAGTTCATACTCTATTCCACATCGTGGGGGTCTCACTTAACCTGAAAGCCACAGATATTTCCCTAGGTTATGGAATTTTCAACCAATACTTTATGAGCATAGTACTTACTGAACATCAAATAATATGAACATACCTAATTTAAGGGCACATTGTTGTTCTCCATTTCATTTTTCTGTATTAGTAGTTTTATTCCTTTTTCACTTCTAATAGTCTATGTTTTTTGCATTCTCTCTTTTCTTTTTAATCAGGTTGCCAGGGGTTATCTAACTTATTGATTTTTCTTAAAGGGTCAGCTTTTGATTTTTGTGTCATTTCTCTCCTTATTTTTCTTCTAATTCTTCAATTTTGTATTTCCTTATATTAAATACTTCCTTTTACTCTCTACTTATTCATGTTCATCTTTTTGTAACTTTTCAGTTAATACTCTTTTCCTTTATTTTTCTTTCTTTCTTAACTAATAAAGCATTTAGGACTAAATTCTTTTTTTAAATTCTCTGGATACAAGTTTGGCTGTGTGTCTTGGGTTTTCGAATTCTCTTGTTCATTGCTTTATAGATAATTCAAAATTTTATTTTTCACTACTTCTGGCTTTGCCAACAGGGGTCAAATTTATTTACATTGCATTTTCCTTCTAATTGATGTGGCATTTTATTTTGCTTTTAGCTCTACCAGTATTAGCAGACAACCCTTAGAAGCCATAAGTAAGGATATTTTTCTTTTCCCTATTTCCTGTTTCTTTTACTTTTTCTATTCCTCGTAGCTAAGACATGTTATTTACTATCTCCTCCCTGACCAAATATGAAATGTCTTTTCCATTCTCTATAAACAACCTCTCTCCTTTCCCAAACACTTAAATTTTGAGAGGATAATATGATTTTGGACTATTAATGCTTCTTCTTCTTTTTTTAAAAATTTTATTTATTTCTTTAGTTGTAGGTGGATAGAATATTTTTATTTTATTTTGATGTGGTGCTGAGGATCGAACCCAGTGCCCCATGCGTGCTAGGTGAGCACGCTACCACTGCGCCACAATCCCAGCCCCTTACTGCTTCTTCTTAAAGCCAGTCTCTTTGACTCTAAGAATCCTTATTTACAACTTATATTGCAACTTCCCAGTGATGTTATCTATTTAGCATTAGCCAAGTGTTCTATGGTATCTTTTTAAATAAAATTTTAAAAATATCTTTGTTTTATTTATTTTTTATGTGGTGCTGAGGATCAAACCCAGTGCCTGACACATGCGAGGCAAGCCCTGTACCACTGAGCCACAGTCCCAGCCCCATTCTATGGTATTTATAGCTAGTTCCTGTTTCTTCTTCTTTGGTAGTTAATAATAATGAAAATGCCAATAGTCAGTATTTTTTTAAATATTTTTTAGTTGTAGATGGACACAATATATTTTTATTTTATTGCTTTGTATGTGATGCTGAGGATCGAACCCAGGGCCTCATGCATGCGAGACAAACACTCTACCACTGAGCTACAATCCCAGCCCCCAATAGTCAGTATTTCTATAACTCCAACTATGAGTCAGATATTTGTCTAGGGCATTTAATCATCCCAATAACCTCCTGAAGTCAGTCTGTTATTATCTGTGTTTCACAGGTGAGAAAATGAGGCACACAGAGTTTGAGACACTTTCCCAAGTCACAGAAAGTTTGGCCTTGCACGGCTTCACAGTTCATGCTCCTAACCAGCAAAGAGGTCTTTCAAGCATCCCAGAGAGCATTTTTCTCTGTTGTGGCTACTTGAGCTAAAACGCATAGAGGTGCAAACCCAAAAGAGGGGCTCTACTGGAGTTACTGGAAACATAAGTGGTGCATACAACTTGGCTCTCCTCATGTAAGCAAGTACTGTTCTGCTGCTAGGAAAAAAAGAGAGAGAGAGAGAGAATATGTTGGAAGCTCTAGATACAAATGGTCATGTTCAAGTTCTGGCATCATCCTCTGCATGTGGGTGACATGGGACCTGGGAAGTTGAAGCCCATATAAATGATCACTATCACTCCATTCTTGTCACTTGCTTTTTTAAGTCAGATAAATTTTTTTTTTTTGAACTGAAGGGCACTCGACCACTGAGCCACATCCCCATCCCTATTTTGTGTTGTATGTAGAGGCAGGGTCTCCCTGAGTTGCTTAGCGCCTTGCTGTTGGCTTTGAACTCGTGATTCTCCTGTCTCAGCCTCCCTAAGTGCTGGGATTACAGGCTTGCGCCACCGCGCCCGGCTAAGTCAGATAAATTTGACCATGAGAAATCCTGTTGACCTGGCCAAATACTGATGACATAGCATCATCAGCACCACTACACTCTTGGGGTTAGGTCAAGATAAGTTTGAGTTCTGAGGTGAGTGTAGGAAAACACAAGTCAGTCTCTCTCTTTGTTTCTCTTTCAGAGGTAATTATATTCCCTCCATGTTTCTAACATGGACGGAGATGCCTATCATTATGGGACATTGGGAGGGCTGGAATTACTTTAAGCTAAGTGTGTAAATTTTGGAAAACATTGACAAAAATGTATGTTGATCTCAGTGAAGAATGGAGCTGTGTGTGAACTCCCCTGAAATACAGAACTTGTGTTAACCTCCGGGCCTTGCATGGAAGGGCTGGGGCTTAGCAGTGCTTGCTTCCCAAAGCACTTGTTATATGGTCAGCCTATCACAGAATATGCCTTGGATGCTTGTGACATACTTAGCAAATGCAGAGTATTTAAGAGGTGTAAATCAGCTAATTTGTTTTTAAAAAGATGTTTGCATTCCTGGTAGTGGTTCACTGAATATTGCTATGTATCACTTCTATACAGGATATATAAGAGATAGAGGCAGAGAAAGAATTGTATGGAACTGGCAGTGAGCATAACATTTTTTCAGAAAATGGACATGAGGAAAGGCTTCATGGAAAAGGAGTGTCCCCAGTGAGGCCCTAACAAGGTTTGTTCCCTGGGAGAATGGCAAGAACAGGGCAACAGGGATGAGAGTGACAGCTGACCCTGGGGGCCAGTGAATGGACAAACCTGAAGAGCCAAGGGGGCTGAGGCTGAGGATTAGGCAAAGTGAGGTGGGTGTTATTTTCAATTATTGATTTATCTTTCACATTCCCCCCCCCAAAAGTAAAATCATGGCTCAGAGGCAAATATAAAATGAGCTTGTGCCAAAGCTTTTATTTAATGCATTAATCAGTGGAGGAGCCAATTGGATGTTAAAGAGCAGTGAGAAGCTAGGTGTGGATGTTACGTGGATGGAGATCAACCTACAGAGTCATGGGCAATTTACCAATTAATACAAAGACAAAGTTGCTGGGTTAGAGACAAGGCTAGTTGATGTCTTACTGGACAACAAGCTCTAATCTTCTGGGTTATCTGTTCCCCTGGATAAAAGTTAGTTACTTGTATTTCTATTAGAAAAAAAAATCTGCTAAGTTAACATGTAACTTTACTCAGTCTGGGATATCAATAGCGAACAGTGAATTGAACAGAGTACATTTGCCTAGATTTCCTTGGGTAGCTTTTGTAACATATGACCTGGAAAAGATGTGCCATCTACTTTTTTTTCTTTCTCTATTTCCAAGTTTTAGATAATTTCAGAAATAATATGAACCTACAAAGAAATGCGGGAAAGCTGGTTTGCCACAATGCCCTTCTGTGGCTCTGAAGATGGGACCCCTGCTTGCTCTTGTTCTAGATTTAGTTCTTGAATAGTGCAGACAGAGACCTCCAAAGGCCTCTTAGACCCAGAATCCCCCAGGATCCCCCCACCTTTCCTCTATACTCTGTTCATCTTCATTACCCCTGGCAGTCAGCTCTCAGCTTGGGCTCAGTGCTCACTCTCCCTTGGTCCAGACATAGTCTAGCAGCAGTAGGGCCTGAGGCAGATTCCCAGGTGAAAGGGCAGGGTAATGGTGCTGAGCCTGGGCTGGTGCAGGTGTTTGCTGGGCAAGCAGGGTACTCAGGGCAGGCAGTCCTGCCCAAGGGCTCCTGATGCTTCTCTGTCTTGCTGGCTCTCTCTATCTGGAGTGGCCGGGCAGTGTGTTGCAGGTGCCATGTACATCACTGGCTTTGCTGAGTCCATCTCGGATTTGCTGGGCCTCAAGAATATCTGGGCTGTGCGAGGAATTTCAGTTGCCGTGCTTCTGGCATTGCTGGGGATCAACCTAGCGGGTGTCAAATGGATCATTCGACTCCAACTACTGCTGCTGTTCCTGCTGGCCGTGTCCACCCTGGACTTTGTGGTGGGCTCTTTCACCCACTTGGACCCAGGTAAGCCCTTCAGGGTGCAGTATGTGGCCTATCCTGTGGATCTGTATGCTTTGTGAATGTTGAATGGTGTGAATTTGGGGATGACTCTCCCGCCATGGGTTGTACCTACACTTAGTATGGGCTGTTGCTGATCAGGTGAGTGAGTTTGTCTTGGTGCGACTTCACAAAGTCTCTCGTCACACATGTTTTCATTTCATGCTTTTTCTGTTCCCTTTCCCTTTCTTTTTAAAACAAAACTCAGAAAACTTCAATTAAAAGAAAGAATAGGGCTGGAGTTATGGCGCAGTGGTAGCGTGCTCGCCTAGCACGCCTGAGGCACTGGGTTCGATCCTCAGCACTGGTTCGATCTTCAGCACCACATAAAAATATTCTGTTCACCTACAACTAAAAAATAAATTAAAAAAAGAGTACACAGATTAAATGGATAACAGTGATTAGAAGACTGGGCAAGAAATAAGTAGGGGTGTAGGGAAGATAAAGATAGACTTTAATTTTATCTGTCATAGTCGTCCCCCCCACCCCCCGCCCCCAGTACTAGGGATTGAACCCAGGGGCACTTAACCACTGAGCCACATCCCCAGCCCTTTTTTTGTATTTTATTTAGGGACAAGGTCTCGCTGAGTTGCTTAGGGCCTTGCAAAGTTGCTGAAGCTGGCTTTGAACTCTTGATCCTCCTGCCTCAGCCTTCAGAGCCGCTGGTATTACAGGCATGTGCCACCACACCTGGCTTTTTTTTTTTTTTTTTTTTAAGGACTTTGCTTGCTTAGAGTGTGTGAGGCTCTGGGTTCAATCTTCAGCACTGTGAACAAAGGACTTGATGTAAATGCAAAAAACATTAACAATTTCTGGGAGGTAGGGACAGATATATGCTTGATGAATTTTGGTTTTCTGTGCTAAATTTTTTTTCAAAATAAAAATATGTATCCATTTACTAAGCTTAAAGAAAATAACCAACCAGGTATAGTTTTGCCTTTGGAGATGGTATCACACCTTTATAAGCAGTCCATCACTGTTTAATTTAACCCTGGGTTTTCCTCAGCCTTGAAGATGCTTGGCAACTCAACCCTAATGCCTTTGGCCTTGCGTGACAAGCTCTTACCCATAGTGTCACTGCTCTGTAGCTTTCTGATTTGTTCTGGTTTGGCATCAAGGCCAACTTGGCTTCTCTCCAGAGTGCAGAGCTATTCCTAAAACACTAGAAAAAGGCCACTACTTGATGTTTTTCACTTCGGGGACCTTGTCTTCATATGACAATATGACCAAGCAGCTTACACTGGACTATGGGTGGGGAAAGAAAGATGGAACCCCTAACTATGTTTACACACACACACACACACACACACACACACACACACACACACACACAGAGCACAGACCGTGACCTGTACAGGTAGCTATAGTAGCTGCATGTGACAACATTTGCATTGTACTTGGCACTTTACATGGCTTATCTTGTTTAATTCTTATCAGAACATCTGAAGAACAGCTATACCCATTTTTCAGATGAGGAAACCGTGGCTCAAAGATGCTATTTGTGGGAATACATGGCAGAGCTGGGATTTGAAACTAGACTTCTTTGTCACTACAGCTGAGCTGATCCTTGATGTGGGAAGCAAGCCCGTTTTCACATTCCATGATAGCAACTCTGCTTTTCCCCTTCTAGGCTGTGCCTGATGTGTCCTAAACAGTCTTGTCTTTTATCACATGTTGGTGGAGAAAGGTTAGAATTCAGTTCATATACACTGGTCTGGCCTCATCACTTCTTTACGTGCTGCAGTTGTTCTTTTGGAAGATTGTAGCTCCCCTAAATTCTTTGAATGTCCCTATCCTCTGGCATCCTGGGCCCTTCCTCAGAATCCCCAGGCTGCCCCATGATCTAGCATCTAAGGGTCAACTCCTGTGCAGAAGGGGTCCCCAGGGCCCACTGCAGTGCTAAGGGCCACAGCTATCTGCACTGCTCACCTGAAGCCCAGCTCTTCTGGAGCTGTTCTGTTTGGAATATCTCCATTGGAAGGAAAGGGCGATTTTCCCCTCCTAGCCTTGCACCATCTTATAGGGACATTCTCAAGACTGAGGGAGACTTACTGGTCTTTGGCTGCCAAACTGTCAGGACTAGAGCACCCACTGTAGTCCCTGATTCCTGAGTGCTTTCCCTTCCATAATACAGTGGCTGAAAGAGCACAGGTAAATTGCAGGACAATCCTGCTGGCCTCTCTGAAATCCTACTAGACTGATGTGTTTTCCTTCTTTTTCATTAGAAGTTTTCTTGGCTGCTCTTCTAAGTTACTCCAAATATTTCTCCTTCCTTCTGGTCAGTACATTAGCAGAGTGTAGTGTGAACTGAATTTTATTTTCAATTATTCCCATAGCAACTGGCCCCTCTAGAATCTGTTTTTGGTATCACTGATGTTTCATATGGGCTGTTTTCTTTGCGGTTAAAAATCCAAACTGAAACCTTCAGAATGGGTTTAGCAGAGTGATTGCAGCTATTAAAATAAAAAAGGAAGCCCAGTGTGGTGGCGCAAGCCTGTAATCCCAGCACTTAGGGAGGCTGAGACAGGAGAATCGCGAGTTCAAAGCCAGCCTCAGCAATGGCAAGGTGCTAAGCAACTCAGTGAGACCCTGTTTCTACATAAAACACAAAATAGGGCTGGGGATGTGGCTCAGTGGTCGAGTGCCCCTGAGTTCAATCTCCAGTACCAAAAAAAAAGACATATACATAAGGATTTTAAAAAAGACTGGAAGGAACTATGCCTAAGTGGTAATGATGATTGTCATCTATTGAGATTACATGTGGCTATGTTATTTTATTTATTTTCCTTCAATTGACCAGTGTTACCATTTTTAAAAAATTGACAGATGTTTTGGAGCGGGTGTAGATCAATGGAGAATTGAGCAGATAGTGCAGAGGTTCCCACTTGCATCCTCTCTCTCCCCTGCCACAGCTTCCCTGTTAACATTTGCATAAGTGTGGTACCTTGTTAACAATTGATGAATCAGTTCTGACACATGATTATTAACTAACACCCCTAGTTGAGGGCTCATGCTTGGTGTTGCACATTCTATGGGTTTTGGAAATGGGTAATGCCGTGTAGCCACCGTGACAGTATCACACAGAGCAGTGTGTAAGCCCCCTGTGTTCCACCTGTAATCTCAACCCACTGCATGCTCCCAGCCACCACTCATCTTTTTACAGCCTCCACACTTTCACCTTTTGCAGAATGGCATATAGTTGAAATCATGCAATATGTCGCTTTTCCAAATTGGCTTCTTTCGCGTACTAATATGCACCTAGGATTCCTCCATGTCTTTTTGTGGCTGGATAGCTCGTTTCTTTTTTATCACGGAATAATATTTAGTTGTCTGGATGAACCACAGTTTCTCTCTCCATTCACCTGTTGAAAGACATTGGTTACTTCCAGTTTTTTGGGCAATTATGAACAAGACTGTTACAGACATTCTTATTCAGGTTTTTGTGATGATATTTTTTCAACTTACTTGGATAAATACCAAGGAGCATGATTTCTGTATCATATGGTAAGCCTGTGTTTCTCTTTAAAGAAACTACCAAACTGTCTTTTGAAGTGGCTGCAATATTTTGCATTTTGAATAAGTTTCTGTGGCTCCATGTCCTGCCGACAGTTGGCATGTCAGTGTTCTGGATTTTGGCTGTTCTGATAGGTGTATGTTGGTATCTCGACATTTTAATTTGCAGTTCCTTAATGACATCTGATATTGACCATATTTTCATATGTTTATTTACCATCTGTGTATCATCTTTCATCTTTGGTGAACTATCTGTCTAGATACGCTGCCCTTTTAAAAATTGGGTTGTTTTCTTCCTGTTGAGTTTTAAGGGTTCTTTGCATATTTGGGATATAAGCCCTTTGACAGATATGTGTTTTATAAATATTTTCTTCCAGTCTGTGGTTTGTCTTTTCATTTCCTTAACTATGTCTTTGGTAGAGCAGAAGTTTTCAATTTTAATGAAGCTTAACAGATTAATTTGTTTTCTTCAATGGATCGTGCATTGGGTGTCACCTAAATTTTTCTCCTGTGTTCTCTAGAAGTTTTTTTTAAATTTTGTTTATTAATGCATATTGATTGTACACATTAATGGAGTTGAGTGTATAGTTCCATACATTCACAGAGTATGCACTGATCATTCCAGCCTCCCTTTTCTACTTATCTCTTTGTCCTTATACCCTTCCCAATCTCTAGTAATCGCTATTCTATTTCAGTTTGATTTTTTTTTTTAGTACTGAGGATTGAATCCAGGGGTGCTCTACCACTGAACTATATACCTAGCCCTTCTTATTTTTTATTTTGAAACAGGGTCTTGTGAATTGCCCTGGCTGGCCTTGAATTGATGATCCTCCTGTTACAGCCTCCCAAGTAACTAGGATTACAGATGTGTGCCACTGCTCCCAGCTAGGTTGACATTTTTTTTAGTTTCCACATATGAGAGAGAGAGAGAGAGGTGGGGGATGAACTTGTTCATCTGTGTCTGGCTTATTTCACTTAACAAAATATACTCCAGTTCCAACCATTTTCCTGTAGATGACAGGATTTAATTCTTCTGTGTGGGTGAATAATACTCTATTGTGTGTATATATATATTTTCTTTATCCATTCATCTGTTGATCCCATTCATCTGTGGGCACTAGGTTGATTCATATCTTAGCCATTGTGAATAGCACCACAATAAAACATGATGATGCAGGTGTCTCTTTGGTATGCTGATTTCACTTCCTTTGGCTGTATACCCAGAAGCAGGATAGCTAAATCATGTAGCAGATTTGTTCTTAGTTTGTTGAAGAACCTCAATACAGTTCTGTATAATGGCTCTACTAATTTATATTCCCACCAACAGTATCTAAGAATTCCTTTTTCTCCATATCCTTGCCAGGATTTGTTATTTTTATTATAGCTACCTTAAGTGGGGTGAGATTGTATCTCATTGTAGTTTTGATTTTCATTTCCCTGATGGCTAATGACATTGAACATTTTTTCATATATTTATTGGCCATTTATATTTCTTTTTCTTAGAAATATCTATTCAGATCATAATCCATTATTTCCTTCCCTGCAGTGTTGGGGATTGAACCCAGGACCTTACACATGTTAGGCAAGCGCCCACCACTGAGCTACACCCACAGCCCCATTTGTCCATTTTTAAACAGGATTGCTTGGGAGTTTGTTGTTTTCTGAGTTCCTTATGTTTTCTTGATATTAACCCTCTGCCAGATGAATAGTTGGAAAATATTTCCTCCCATTCTGTAGGGTGTCTCTTCATTCTGTTGATATATCCTTTCCTTTGCTGTGCAGATGCGTTTTAGTTGATGCAGTGTCATTTGGTCAATTTTTGCTTTTGTTTCCTTTGCTTTTCTGTCCTAACCAGGAGATTATTGCCTGTACCAATGTCTTGAAGTGTTTCCCCTATGTGTTTTTCTATTAGTTTCAGTGTCACTGCTCTTATGTTTAAGTCTTCAATCCATTTCAAATTGCTTCCTGTACAGGATGAGAGGTAGCAGTCAAGTTTCAGTCTTCTGCATGTGGATATCCAGATATCCCAGCACCATTTATTGAAGAGGCTGTCATTTTCTCTAGCAGATGTTTGTTGTTGTTGTTCTTTTTAGATATACATGAAGTAGAGTGTATTTTGACATAGCATACATACATGGAATATAACTTCCTATTTTTGTGGTTGTACAGGATGTGGAGTTTCACTGTATTCGTATATGAACATAGGAAAGTTAGGTCCCATTCATTGTACTGTTTTTCCTCTTCCCATCTCCATCCCTTCCCTTCATTCCCCTTTGTCTAATCCAATGCACTTCTATTCTTCCCTGCCGCCCCCTTATTGTGTGTTAGCATCCACATATCAGAACATTCAGCCTTCGGTTTAGGGGGATTGGCTTATTTCACTTATCATGATAGTCTCTAGTTCCGTCCATTTACTAGCAAATGCCATAATTTCATTTTTACTTATAGCTAAGTAATATTCCATTGTGCATATAGCCCACATTTTCTTTATCCATTCATGTGTTGAAGGGCATCTAGGTTGGTTCCATAGCTTAGCTATTCTGAATTGAGCTGCTATAAACATTGATGTGTTCATGTCACGGTAGTATGCTGATTTTAAGTCCTTCGGATATATATTGAGGAGTGGGATAACTAGGTCAAATGATGGTTCCATTCCAAGTTTCCTGAAGAATATCCATATAGCTTTTCAGAGTGGTTGCACCAATTTGCATTCCCACCAGCAATGTATGAGTGTACCTTTTCCCCCACATCCTTGCTAACATTTATGGTTGCTTGTGTTCTTGATAATTGCCATTCTGACTGGAGTGGGATGGAAATCTCAGTGTAGTTTGATTTACATTTCTCTAATAGCTAGAAATGTTGAACATTTTTTCATACATTTGTTGATTGATTGTATTTCTTCTCTGAAGTGCTGTTCAGTTCCTTTGCCCATTTATGATTGAGTTGTTTTTTTAGTGTTAAGTTTTTTGAATTCTTTATATATCCTGGAGATTAATGCTCTATCTGAGGTTCAGGTAGCAAAGATTTTCTCCCATTCTGTAGTCTCTCTGTTCACATTATTGATTGTTTCTTTGCTGTGAAGAAGCTTTTTAGTTAGATACCATCCTATTTATTGATTCTTGATTTTACTTCTTGCACTTTAGAAGTCTTGTTAAGGAAGTCAGTTCCTAAGCTGACATGATGGAGATTTGGGCCTACTTTTTCTTCTAGTAGGTGCAGAGTCTCTGGTCTTATGCTTAGGTCCTTGATCCACTTTGAGTTGAGTTTTAGGCAGGGTGAGAGATGGGGGTTTAATTTCATTTTGCTGCATATGGATTTCCAGTTTTACAGTACCATTTGTTGAAGAAGCTATCTTTTCTCCAGTGTATGTTTATGGCACCTTTGTCTAGTATGAGAGAACTGTTTTTATTTGGGTTTATCTCTGTATCTTCTATTCTGTACCATTAGTCTTCATGTCTAACAGATGTTTTTGGTGCCTTTGTTAAGAATCAGTTGGTTGTATATGTGTGGATTTTTTTCTGAATCTTTCTTCTGTTCCTTTGATCTCTGTGTCTGTTTTATACGGCATTCAGTGCCATGCTGTTTTGATTACTATAGCTTTTTAGCATGTTTTGAAGTCAGATAGGATGATATCTCCAGCTTTGTTCTTTTTGCTCAAGATTCCTTTGCCTATTTGGGGTCTTTTGTGTTTCCACATGAATTTTTTTTGCATGTATATGAGGTACTGGGAGTTTAACCCAGGGTGCTCTACCACTGAGCTATATCCCAGACCTTTTTTATTTTTGAGACAGGGTCTCACTAAGTTGCTGAGGCTGGCCTTGAATTTGTGATCCTCCTGCCTCAGCCTCCTGAGTTGCTGGGATTATAGGTGTGCACCATTGCACCAGGCTTCTATGTGAATTTTAGGATTGTTTTTTCTAGTCTGTGAAGAATATCATTGTTTTTTTTTTTAATGGAGATTGTATTAAATCTATAGATTGTTTTGTGTAGTATATACATTTTAACAATATTGTATCTGTACATGAAGATGGGAGTTCTTAATCTTTTTGTGTACTCTTCAGTTTCTTTCATCAGTGTTTTGTAGTTTTCTTTGTAGAAGTTTTTCACTTCCTTGGTTAATTTGTTCTTAGGTATTTTTATTTTTTGTAGCTATTGTGAATGGAATTGCTTTGATGATTTCTTTCTTAGCAAATTTGTTGTTGATGTGTAGAAGTTTTATGTTTTACATTTGTCTATGATCAATTTTGAGTAATTTTTTGTCAAGAGTATATCTAGATTATTTGCATGTGAATGTCCAGTTGTTCAAGCACCATTTGTTGAAAAAATGATTCTGTCTCTGAACTGCCTTTGCTCTTAGGTAAAAGATCAGTGAGCTCTAGTTATGTGTCTGGCTGTGTTATATTCCATTGATCTATGTGTATGCTTTCTCCATTCTACACCACTTGAATTATCATGGCCTTATAATATATACTAGAGTTGGGTTGTTCCTGTCCTCCAACTCTGTCTTCTTTTTTTACTAGTGTTGCTCTTTTTAAACTTTTTTTATACTTTATTTTATTAGTTAGTTTATTTATTTATTTATTTATTTATTTTTTAATATGATGCCAAGGATTGAACCCAGTGCCTCATAGTGCTAGGTAAGCGCTCTACCACTGAGCCACAACCCAAGCCCCTAGTGTTGCCTTTTAAATCAGAAAAAAATATTTTAAATACAATTAAGCTGAACTTTATTTCTTTTCCTTTCTTTAAATATCAACAACAAAAAAATCCTGAAATATATAATGTAAAAATGTAGAAAGTAGGGGTTGGGGTTGTGGCTCAGTGGTAGAGCACTCGCCTGGCACGTGTCAGGCACTGTGTTCAATCCTCAGCACCACATAAAAATAAATAAAATAAAATTATTATGTCCATCTACAACTAAAAACAAATATTAAAAAATATTTTTAAAATGTTGCAAGTATGGTAAAAGATAGAAGTTAACCTTCTTCAGCCATTTTTTTTCCACTTCTCTCCAGAGCCATTTTTTTCCCTCCCTCCAGAGGGAGGTTGGTACGTGTGTAATCTATTGCTATTAAACAAATTTCTTGAAAATTTAGTGGCATAAAACATCAGTAAACAAGTCAGGTGTGGTGGTGCACACCTGTAATCCCAGCACTTTGGGAGGCTGAGGCAGGAGAATTGTAAGTTCAAAGCCAGCCTCAGCAATGGTGAGGCGCTAAGCAACTCAGTGAGACCCTGTCTCTACATAAAACACAAAATAGGGCTGGGATGTGGCTCCGTGGTTGAGTATCCAGTACCCCTCAGTTCAATCCCTAGTGCCAAAAAAAAAAAAAAAAACAACCCATCAGTAAACATTTATTTATCTCTGGCCTTCACTGTGGGCCAGGAATGTGGGTGTGGCTCAGCTGGTGGTCGGGTTCCAGGTCTCTTGTGAGGTCCAGGCTGCGGTCATCTGAAGGCGCAACTGGAGCTGGAGGTCTTGCTGGCAGGTTGTGGTTGTGGTTGGTGGGAGACCTCAGTGCCTCTCTACGTGGTCCTCTCTCAGGAGCTGCTTGAGTGTCCTCAAGACAAGGGCCGACCAACATCCCCCAGAGCAAACAATCAGAGAACGAATAGGCGAAAGCTCCTTTTTGTGATCTAGCCTCAGAAGCCACTTAGTGGCACCACCGCCATGACCTATGTGTTAGAGTGAGTCACTGAGTCTCCTTTGAAGGGAGGAGACTTAGTTTCCACCTTTCAAATGAATTTGCAGGCACATTTTTAAGCGAAGGTGATTAATTTTAAAATCAGAACCAAATTGTATTTTAATACATGGTACTACATTTTCCTCTGTATGTCTAGTTTAAAAGGAATGAATGTTTTCTTACTTTATAAAACCCCCCAAAAATCCTGAAATCTATAATGTTGAAGAGTAAAAATTTCCTCCTCTCATTCTATTCTCCCGCTCTTACACTCCAGCAGGCATTAGATGAGCACGTTTTGTAGCCTATTTTCTACATATATATGACTACAAATGCAGATGTGCATGCACATAACACATACAGCATAATTAGATTCCACATTGTTTTTATATTGGCCCCTCCCCCACCCGCCCCCATTCCATATCGTGGCTATCAGTGTCAGTATGTTTAGGATTCTCTCATTCTTTTTCAACACCTGCAAGGGATTTTACTTTACAAATTTAAAATTCTTTGTAATTAAAGATTAATTTATTGGTAGTGATTTAGATTTTTCCTGTTTTTGGTCATTTCAAATGTTGATGTGAACATGCTGTACCCACATTGGAGCTTATTTTTGCAGGATTAAGTCTTATAAATAGAATTCATAGAACAAAGGTCAAGCACATTTTAAATTTTGTTAGATCCTGCCAAATTGCTTTCCAATAAGGTTGTTCCATTTTGAACTCTCACTAACAGTACATAAAGAGTTATTGATTCCTCATATCTTGGAAAATATTGGATAGGTTTAACCTTTTAGATGTCTTTCTTGTGATAGATAGGTGGGCGAAAAAAGGTAATCTTTTAAATTTGTTTTTCTTCAATCATTAATAAGGATAATTTTTAAATATTTTTATTGCCATTTATGCTTCTTTTTCTTTGAATTGTCTATATTCTTTCCCTATTTTTCCATTAGGTTATCTTATTCTTTAATGATTTACAGAACCTCTTATACCTTAACCATTAATCCACATAAAGAAATATTTGTTTAGTTTTAATTAGTGATAGACAATGTTTGTTACGTATGTTGAAATTTTTTTCTAATATGTCATTTGTCCTTTAAAAATTGACTTTATGTGTAATAAAAGTAATATGTATACATAAAATATTCATTTTTTGAGCCAAATTGCATACTCTGATTGCTTGTTTTCTTGTATATTTTCTGACTTTTCTTGAAATTAAACACTTCATGTAATAGTTGCCTAGGGCCAGCCCAACAACTACCACAACCTTGGGGGCTTAAAATGGCTGAAATTTATTTTCTCATAGTTCTGGAGCTAGAAGTCTGAAACCCAAGGTGTCAGGCAGGGCCAGTCTCCCTGAAAGGCCCTACAGGAAGATCCTCCTGTGCCTCTTCCGCTGGGTTCTCCTGGTACTCCTTCCTCAGCCTCCATCTCCATAGGACCTTCTCCTGCCTCTGTGTGCAGGACAACTCGTCACTGGAAACAGGTCCAACTTAGATAATCCAGATTGATCTCACCTAAAGGCCCTTAAGTTCATCTGCAAACTGCTGACCCTTTTCCCAAATGTGGTCTCATTTGTAGTTTCCCAGGGTCAGGAGGTGGACATCTTTTAGGGGTCACCACTCAAACCACTACATTCCATTGTGGGTTTTTTTGCTTTATTTTCTAGAATTTTATTACGATTTTCAAAAAATGTTCCATAGAGCTTTCAAATACCTGTGAGCATTTTCCCGAGTGATCCCTCTGTTAGGGTCTCTGGGTTGGAGATTTTCTCTTGGCATTGCTTTTCCTGGATGGATAATCTGGGTCCTTACTCTCACTACTCTGCTCCCAGGGGTTGCTCCCTGTTCTCTAGATCCCAAATCATCCTCTCTGCCTACAATAGAAATATTGCTTTTCTACCTTCACTGTACATGGCAGGAGATATAAAAATATAGGTAGAAAATAGTTTTTCATAGACTTTTGGAGTCATTATCACTTCATGTTCTAGCACTGATTCAGTGGCATCAGGAGTTTGGTGCTAGTCTGATTTCTGTTCTTGATAGGTAACCTGTTTCTCCTCCTCCAAGTAGTCATGGTATTCCCTTTACCCATGATATTCTCAAATTTCATAATGAAACATTTGATTCATTGGCCTGGGCACTTTGAATCTGAGATTTTTGGTTATTTCTCGGATAATTTCTTCCCCTTTGTTTTTTTTTTTCTACTTTTTTCCCCCCTTGAATTCTGACTATAGTAGTCCCTTTAAAAAATTTTTTTTAGTTTTATTTATTTATTTTATGTGGTGCTGGGGATTGAACTGAGTGCCTCACACATGCTAGGCAAATGCTTCACCACTGAACTCCAATCCCAGCCTCTAGTAGTCCTTTCTTAATCACAGTTTTGCTTTCCACAGTTTTGGTAGAAAAATGTGAACTTCCAGAAATAGGCAGTTCATACGTGTTCATAAATGATGTTTCATAAGCAAGTCATAAAATTCATAATTTTTTTATTTTATTATTTTTAATATCTTATTTTGCAACTTATAAATTAAACTTTATCATAGATGTGTTGTGTTAGTCAGATTTTCATTGCTGTGACCAAAATATCCAACAAGAACAACTTAGAGGAATGGAAGTTTATTTGGGCTCATAATTTCAGAGGTTCAGTTCATGGCTGGCCAACTCCATTGCTCTGGGTCCAAGATGAGGCAGAACATTGTGGCAGAAGGGCATGGCAGAGAAGCCCAGCTTGCCTCCAGATGCTCAGGAGAAACAAAGAGAGACAGAGAGAGAGAGAGAAGAAGAAGGAGAGGAAATAGCTGCAGGAAGATGCACCCTTCCATGGCATACTGTACCCCCAGTGATCTCCTCCAGTCATATCTTACCTGCCTTCAGTTACCACCTAGCGAGTCCATTCAAACTAGAGTGGACTGATTAGGTTACAGCTCGCATAGTCCAACCATTTTACCTCCTGCATTAACACAGTAGCTTTTAGGGGACACCTCATATCCAAACCATAATGTATGTATTAAAAAAACACAATATGCATAGAGGTCAGTAGTATTTGAGTTTCAGGTGCCCGCTGGGGGCCCTTGAACAGTCCCCTGTGGATAAGAGGGGACTACTACCACAGTTAGATGTTGGAACTCTTTGTTTGAAACTTCTTTTATTACTATTATTTTTAAAAAAATCTTCTCCTTTGTGTAGCTTATATCTTCTCCCTCTTCCCTACTTTATGGAAGCTTTCCTCAACTTTGCTTTCTACCTTTCTACTGCATTTTTAAATTTTGTCTATCCTTAATTGCGAAGAAATCCTTGTACTCTGATTGTTAATTTTAAAATCACATCCTGTTCTTGTTTCATGGATATAATATTTCTTTCTGACTTCTTTAGACTATAAAATATAATGGTATTATTTTGAATCTCTTGTCCCCCTGCCCCCATCCAGATTCTTCTTTTCTGTTATTTTATTCTCCCTGTTAATTGCTGCCAAGTTTCTTCAAATGTTTGAGAGTCCTTGGTAAGAATGAGGCACTAAAAGTGAAGGGAAAGCTAAGGGCAGGGCATTTGGCAGGTGGGGTGATCCTGTGCACACTGGGTTGTTTCCTAGGAAGACTCCCAGATGTCAGCACTATGGCATGGATGTGGTTGTCCCCCAAAGGTCCTTGTGCTGGAAGCCTAGCTCCAAGTATAAGTGATGTTGAAAGTTGGTTGAACCCGTTAGAGGTGGAAGCTAGTGGAAAGTAATTAGGTCACAGGGGACATAGTCCTCCAAAAGGATCAAAGCTTGCTTGTAAAAGGAATTAGCTGTTATGACAGTAGATTGTTTAAAGTAAGATCATGGCTGGGGGGCAGCTCAGTGGTAGAATTCTTGCCTAGCATGTGTGAGGCCCTGTGTTCAATCCCCAGCAGCATATAAATGGATGGATGAATAAACAAATAAATCCATTCATCCATCCATCCATCCAACCAACCAGCCCATGCACTTGGCCTCTTCTGTATGCAGCTAGTTCCCTTTCCATTTCTCTGCCATGTTGTGATCCAAAAACAGAGGCCCTTACCAGAGGCCGAACAGATGAGACCACCCAATTTTGGATTTTTAACCTTCAAAACAATAAACTAAATAAACGTATTTTCTTTATAAGTACCCAGCCTCGGGTATTTTGTTATAGTAAAAGAAAATAGACTAATACAGTCAGTTTCTGTAGGTCTTTTCTCTGGTGCAGTTCATGTTTTTCAAAGAGGAATTCTCCAGTCTCCTTCTAGAGACATACATGGCTGCTACAGTTCTGGGAACAGGAAAGGTAGGAGGAGGGGCTGGAGGCCTCATAGTTAGGCTGTAGACTTTCATTTAGTCCAATGTTTGTCATCTGGCACATCTTCTTTTTTTTAATATTTTTAATTTGTCAATGGACCTTTATTTAATTTATTTATATGTGGTGCTGAGAATTGAACCCAGTGCCTCACACATGCTAGGCAAGCATTGAGCTCAAGCCCTACCATTGAGGCACAACCCCAGCCCCATCTGGCACGTGCTTTCCTTCGCCATATCCTTCCATCTCAAGCTGTCTAGGTCACCCTCTTCATTCATCTCCGGATCCTCACCGCCATGGGTCTTCCTCATCACCACTGTTGCTTCACTTCCCAGCTCCTTTCCCTGCAGACTGGCAGCATGGGCCCCTCTTCCTTTCTCCGCCTCCTGTCTTGTCTTTTTCAAAACAAGCACCATTGCACAAGACTCTGTGAAGACGCAGAGCTGCATTACTACAAAAAGCTAAATAGCTTGACAATTTAACAAGACACTCTCAAGCATGTGTTTGGCTTAATGCTCCTAAAATGCCATTTTTGGCTCATATTTTCATTTATGTAAGATGAGTGTCATGCCAAAATGATCTTATTACCATGAAAGTCAGGCAAATTTAGAGAAAATATATTTTAGAAAATAAAGTGACATGTGGCCCATTTTAATTCTGTGTTCTGTATTTGAAAATGAAATCATGCATCTCTGAGCTTACTTTTTTGGTTATCTAGGAAGGTAGTTGCTTAGCCTCTCTCTGTAGTATCCTCCTCTCCACGCCCACTCAGTACATTGCTCTGCCGTGGCTCTGTCACCTGCTATGAGGAGGGTCAGTGGGACAGAGCTCAGCAGGGCCAAGTTCATCTCATGCTGCATCCAGCAGGTGAGAAGTGCTTCTGCTTTGGTGAGAGTGGCTTGTGCTTGGTTTGTAAAGGTCAAAGTTGCTGCTTGGGAGGTATAAAGCGGGTAAAGCAAGCATGCCTGCCTCTCCTTGCTGCTGAAATTTCTCCATGTGAGGCTCCTGCAACCTCTTGATCTCCAAATCCAGGACTTTTGCTCATTTCTGATTCTTGACCTCTTCTGCACCATTTTCCATCTATGCTGTTTTGAAATTCTCTCCCCATTTCTTCTGGAACACAACACTGTCTTAGCTCTCTTCTTGGTCTTCCTGTCCCCTCATGTGGGTAGGGAGAGCACAAGGCTCAGTCCTCTGTTATCCCTGTGTTCTCCTTTGCTCTCCTCTGAGGAGCTCTTCCTTGACCACTACTGCCCTGGTCCATCTGCTTCTCCAGCTTTCTCAAACTCAGCTCTCATGTGACTTAGCTCCTACTGGATCTCTGCTTGGGTATCTGAGCACCATCTTGAATTAAAGACAAGTAAATTTGCATCCTCTTTGCTCCCTCCTCCCTTTACTTACTCTCTTCTCCACCCATGCACATAAACAAAAACATAGTGAGCGCCTAGCACAGCGATGCAGGCCTGTAATCCCAGCTACTCAGGAGGCAAAGGCAGGAGGATCACAAGTTCAAGGCCTGTCTGGGAAACTTAATGAGACCTTTTCACAAAGTAAAAAATTTAAAAAGGCTGGGAAGGTAGCTCAGTAGCAGAACACTGGCCTACCATGCATGAGACCCTGGGTTTAATCCCTACCAGCATACACACAAACACACACACACACACACACACACACACACAAACACACACATGCACAAAAGTCATATTTACTTCTTTAGATTGTATTTCTGCCCATCTCAGAGTGGTAGCTATGCACATGCAGACCTGTTGGGGTCAGCAGCTGCAGGAGTCTGCCCAGGCCCCTGGGACATTAATGAGAGAATTGGCCACTCAGGTTTCCTTGTTTAAAAAATTTTAAATGTACTGATAAACGATTTCAAGTATGTTGGAAATAATATAACAAATACGTATTATCTACCATCCAAATTTAATAGATATTTGCCAGTTTTGCTTGAGAGCTGTGTTAAAAATGAAACTAAATGAAACATCACAGATATAATTTCAGCCCTACTTTTACCCTCCCCGGCAACCTCCGATGCCAAGGCTCATCATGTACATCCTCCCCATGTGTTTAATTTTTCTGCTACAAGCAAACACTCCTATTGTTTAGTGGTTAAAGAATTTGCATACATTTTTATCATACTGCATGGATTCATTTGATAAAATACTGAATGGTGAATGAATGATTCTGAAAATTACTTTTCTTCTCCAATGTATTTTGGGGATTATATCCATGTTACTACATGCTGTGCCATTTCATTCATTTTAAGTGGTCACGCTGTCATGGGAGACCCAGACATGTTACTAGGTGGTGACGAGTGCTATGGCAGATTTGCACAGGGACCTGGGGATCCCTGGGGATCCTTAACATAGTTGGAGAGTCAGGAAAGTATTTCCAGAGATTATCTGTGAGCTGAGTGTTTGCAGAACCAGAATTTAACCAGAGGAAAAGAAGAAAGGGAGGGCAGCTGTGCAGCAAGAGAGCCAGCTGTGCCAGGGAACAGGGCGGGGTGGTAGTGAGAGACAGATAAAAGGCCACAGAGCCAGTTCAGGGAAGGCCTAGTCTACTGCTTTATCTCAGGACAATGGGAAATGGGCATTCGTTTTGTATTTTAGAAAGATTTCTCTGGCCCCAGTGTGGAAAATGATGTGGGATAGAGATGAAGAGCAGAGGCAGGAAGCCCCCCGGGAGGCTGTTGGGATAATCCGGGAGCCTCCAGGGCTGGAAAAGGAGGGTGGGTGAAAGAGAGATGAGATGGGTGGGTGTGGGGTGGAGCAGGGGAAGAGACTGCACTGACCCCAGGCTGGCTGGCTGGGGCCTCAGGCTCTAGATGGGCATGGGGGAAACTTGGCAGCAGGAACAAACATAGGGAAGATGGCCAGGTCCACCTCAGAGTTTCAGCAAGGCCACATGGAGGTGACCAATAGGCTACTGATGTGACCAGAGCTCGAGGTGTGACTACAGCTGGGGATAAAGTTGTAGGCAGTGTGGGAGTAGGTAAAGCAATTGGAGGAGCTGGAATTGTTGGGGGAAGTTCTGATTCTGAGGGGAGAAAGAGCCCTATTTAGGAAAGTGGAATTTAATTCATGGCAAGAGGCATTTTGTACTACTCTGTATTTTAAAAACAAAAACAGAATGAACTCTCTGATAAAACTCTAAACATACACAGTGGGTAGCTAAAGGTTAAGATTCTTCACCCGGAGCAGGCTGCTGAAGGTCCTCAGGCTGCTCTTGCATGCAGTTACGATGATACACCAGCATTTGGTCTGTTACCCTGGAACTTGGAGTTGGCCTGCCCTTGTGGGGAGGACAAGGCTTGTCTGGAATGCACAGAGCCTGGCGTCTAGAGAAATTTGGTAAATGTTTGGTCAAGGAATGACCTACTAAGTGAAAGATGGCGATGCCAGGCCTCTCTGCCCCAGGGTGCAGTCAAGCTGTGAGGGAGGCCCTCAGGGCCCCACCTGGCCCTCAGCATGGGAGTTCAGCCCTGTCTTACCTTCCCTGGGGCTCTGTTCTCCTACTGAGAGGAAGCTTGCTGAGTTACCACATGGCTGTGTCCTATCATCATCCAGGCCAGCTCCCTGATCCCTGTGGTGGGAGGGCAACCTCGTGGCTTTGCCAGGAAGGGCTTCCCAGGCTGCTACCAGGCCTGCCTGGAAGGACCCTGCAGTGCCCAGGATGGCCTCTGTGTGGAGTTGTGATTCTGACTGTTTTCTGACCTGAGGGCTGGAGAGCCTTGTCCCAGGGCAGCTTGCTCAGCCCTTCCTCTCTGCTCACGGAGGTCCTAGGAGGAAACATGAGCTCCTGTGTGTGAGATGCCGGTGATGTCCTGGCCTTTATCTTTTACTTCTGGGCTATGGGACTAGTGGTGCTATGCAGTAAAGATGTTCACATGTCCACAAGTGACAAATGACTGTGCCAGGGCCTGAGCAGGGTTGTTTTCCCTACCTCAGATGCAGGAGTGTTGACTTAAAGGGGGGAAATAGAAGAGGCCCCAGTGTCTAGCCCCTTCTTGGAACAGCAGAGAGGAGCAAATCCTCCAAGTGGCTGAAGAATACTTTAGATGGGAACAAGTGGCATTTCTAGCTCTGTTGTACACCGCTCCTGTCTTTCTTTTCCTTCCCCTTTCCTCTCCAGCCTCTCTGCCTCCTCTCACCTTTCTCATTGTCTGGTTTCCTCCTGTGATCTCTTTCCTCCAGCCCCTATTTGTGGCTGGATCCTTGGAATGAGCTACTGTATGGGGATTTCTGTCCCAACCTAGGATCCTTCTTATTACTGTCCTAATTCCTCTCTGTAAAGCAAAGATTTTTCTATTAAGTATGAAAGTTACTTATTATTTTGCTAAAGACTTGTTTTATAGACACTGGTAATAAGCCGACTTTTGGAGGATCCAGAGGTGGGCAGCAAGGAAGGTTTCGCCTTCAAGTGTGTTCATCCACTAAATTGGGGTTCAACATATACCAGTTACCATGGCCAGCCTGCTGATTGGCTGCAACAAGGTTTTTTTTTTTTTTTTTTTTTAGTTATAGATGGACACAATACCTTTATTTTATTAATTCATTTTATGTGGTGCTGAGGATCAAACCCAGTGCCCCACACATGCTAGGCAAATGCTCCACCACTGAGCTATAGCCCCAGCCCCAAGACAAGTTCTTGAGACCTGAATCTGGAAGCCTTGCTGGTGCTAAGGGAAACTGGGGAGATGGGGTTGACCCTCCACCTGTCCCTCTTGCTTACATCCTCATTTGCCCATTTGCTTTGTTTGTGGTGACAAGCTGCAGGAGTCACCACTGGAATGGCAGAGAGGCGGTTCCACTGGGGGCTCCAGAGGAGTTTGAGGTGTCATGATTGTCCCTTGTGTGGCCTGTAACAGCAGCATGAGTGCTCTTGGAGACAGGGATATATCTGTCACTTCTCTGTCCCCCCAACACCAGCACAATGCTAGGTGTCTTCTGTGTTTGTTAAATGAGTGAATGAAAAAAATGAATCAAATAGAATGAGGAAAGTACCAGGGAAGGGCTCTGGAGCCCCAGCAGAGGTGTGACGCCCTAGCCCCTTGGCTTCTCCTCTGCAGTCACTGGACAGTAGACGCTCCTCAGGCCTCCCTCCAGAGAGGCGCCGACCTTCCTGTTTTGGCATTGGTTCTCAGGTATTCTGTCTGCACATGTGGCAGCTGGCAGTGGATCGCACAATGCCTGTGTGGAGGGCCCGGCCCAGGGTGGAGTCCAATTGCAAGTTCAGTCAGACCTTCTTGGGAAGCAGGAAGGAAGGAAGGATTGCAGCTGAGAAGAAACTGTGGCTTTGAAAAGTTTTCCTCTGGGATTTCTTTTTTTCTCTTATTCTTTCGTAAAGAGTGGAGATGTTTAGTGAGGCATCAAATACTTGATGAAAGAGTGTGGATGAGTCACTGGTAAAATCTGCAGGTGTCTTACCTGATGCAGGTCAGGGGTGAATTTTGTCTGTGAGTGCCTATTTGCTGGGAAGACACTACAGCCTCTGGTAACAACAGCTCTGCACTCCCTAGAACTTTCCTTTTTCTCTCTTTTCTTTCAGTACCTGAGCTTTCTATTACTTGTATCCACTGAACCTATGTGAGTGAGTAAATTAAATTAAATGAGAATCCAGATAGCTGGGACAAGGACCTTCCTGACCTGCTCTTTCCAGCTATGCAGGTTTGAGAGAAAGATCAGGGATCTGGTGATGTTGGTCAGAAATTCCTGCAGATCAATTAGAACCTGGTTGGGGATTTGCTAATGTGAAACCCACATAGATTGGCACACTCGTAGCATTTGGGGCCAAAGAGCAAAATCAAGTGACCTTGAACAAAGTCCTTCTTTGCTCCAGCATCATGAACCAGGCAAGGCAAATTTAGGGATATGCTATGGGAATATATATTTCTATTCGTTAAAAAAAAAAAGACAATTGTTTCTCATCAAGCTTTTCTAGTTTTAGCACATAGGATTATGGTGATCTCATTTTTGACCAATGGCCAATGCATTCAGCTGTCTGGTAGAATAATCTATTAACTGGGCACCTGCCAATTGTCTGGAATAGCAATGAGTTTAGACATATGTTTTAAGAAGTGATAACATTGTGTGGGCTCTGCCTAGACAAGGGGATGGGAAACCCGAGCAGGCCAGCACTAGCCCTGAAGTCGGATTTGGATGATTAGTTGTGTTTTCAGGAGACTAGCTGCCCTGCAACTGACCTCCCTTCCCCTGCATTAATTACATGTGATTTAAGGGGGAATCAATATGCACTTAAGAGTCCAAGAATCTGGGAATCTGGATGATGTGCCTGATTCTATATGGGAGCACAGGAAGGTTAAGTGACATTTGCTGGGTCATACAGAGTCACTGTTGGAACCCAGTTCTCCCAACCCCTAATCCAGTGCCCTTTGCCCTGTGCCACCATGCAGCCCTGAGTTCCACCTGTGTTTACAGTGAGCCTTCACGAACACCTCAGGCTCTACTTCCTGTGAGGGGTCCCAGATGAGTGGCAGAGGCAGCCCACCAGCAAGCTGAGTTTGCACCTTTTAGGGATCCATATCTTAATCCTGAGTATGAAAAAACTAAGATAAATAGTTATAAACACCACCTGCCATTCCACACTCTGCCGTTAGTGGCTGGTTGAAATATCATAAAAGCTGTGGCCCCCAGGCAGCCATAAGGAGGACTGAATGCTGCAAGACCTGGTACTCATGGATCTCTGGATAGAAGGAACTTTTGTAGAAAGATAGTCATCGTGTATGGCCAGGCAATTGCTTATCTGTAATAGGATAATAATAATGGTTAATCCTTACTGTAGGCCAAGCATTGTTTTTCTGCTTTGCACGTATTCGTTTGTTTAATTCTCACAAAGAGAAGTATGTACTACGATTATTCCCATCTTACAAATGGGGAAACTGAGGTGGTGAGAGCTAAGTCATGGGTGGAGATGAGAATCAAGTAGCCTCAGCAATTACCCACTACATTTTATAACCCCTTGAGGATCTGATGGCCCTAGATCTGGGCCTTAAGCCAGTGATTTGGAACTTCTGGACTTATTTTAATCTAGACTTGATGTCAGTTTTTATGAAATGATACCATTTGTGTTAGTCAACTTTTCATCTCTGTGAACAAAATACCCAACAAGAACAACTTAGAGGAGGAAAAGGTTATTTTTGGCTCACAGTCTCGGAGGTTTAGTCCATGGTGGGCTGATGACATTGCTCGGGGCCTGAGGTGAGGTAGAACATCATGGCAAAAATGCATGGTGAAAGAGTGCTGCTCACCCCATGGCAGCCAGGGAGCAGGGGCGAGTGGAGGTAGGGGTCACAGGGAAGATGAATCCTTCTAGGGCAGCCCCCAGTGACCCACCTCCTCTACATCCCACCTGCCTATGGTTACCACCCAGTTAGTCCATTCAAAGTAGGATGGACTACAGCTCTCACAATCTAATTGTTTCACCTTTGAACATTCCTGCATGAACATGGGAGCTTTTGGGGGGCATCTCATATTCAAATCATAACACCATTTATGCCTAAAATTGCAAAAATTTAGAGATTCTCAAAGTCTTTACTGACAGCATTCTCAAGTCTTACAGAATGGATATATTACTTCATGAAGGTAAACATGTTTTTCTCTATAAGGTACAGCACTTTGCAGAAAAAGAAATTAGGATGACATTCACCCCTAAACCTGGAGGAAAACATTAGTCCTTCGAAAATTTAGAATTAATCTAAGCTATTTTATCATAAAACATATCTTCAATATAGGAGCATGCATAAAATGTGTACTGGTTAAAAAAGAAATAGAACATGTCCAGCCCCGTTGTTTCTTCCCAATTACTTTTCCACCAGAAGTAGTCACTATTTGACTTCTAGTTGTTTATGAGCCTGCCTTTCCTTGTAGCCTCACCAACTCTGAATTGTTGAGGACAAATCTGAGTCTGCATCTGTGCAGGGTTAGGATAGCAAGAAGGGCTGTAGAAGATATTGATTTTATAGGTGTGGAGAGAATACGTCAGGGGAGTGAGCTGCTCTGCATTTCTATCTCTAAGCTCATCATTGGCTATCTCTGGCCCACAGGAAGTAGGTCAGAATGCAACACTTCATGGGGTGCGGCAAGGCGAGAAATGGGAGCAGCAACTTCATCAGCTCATATCAAGATAAGCCGAAAACAGATCAGAATGCCAGATAGACTCACCTGAGTGTTCTGACCTCAGGTTAAAAATTGGGCACAGTGGCTGCAGGGATCTTGGTGATGAACGCTCTTAGTGAGTCCTTAGTCACACTGCTCCAGTCTAGGTGGTAGTCTTATATTTCTCTGCACTATAGTCATCCTAGGATCTCTGCTAACCATTCTTTCTCTCTCTCTTAGATTTCCCTTTGTGAATCCTATGACTGAATATAGATATTCTATCCTAACAGTCAACTGATAGTTTGGCTGGGCATCAAATTCTATGTTGAAAATTATTTTTCTTTAGATTTCTTTTTTTTTTTTTTGGTACAGGGATTGAATCCAGGGGCACTTAACCACTGAGCCACTTCTATATTTTTTATATAAAAATAAAGTCCTTGTTAACATTTTATTTAGAAACACGTCTTGCTGAGTTGCTTAGGGCCTCACTAAGTTGCTGAGCTTGGCTTTGAACTAATGATTCTCCTGCCTCCACCTCCCAAGCCACTGGGATTACAGATGTGCGCCACCACTCTGGACTTCGATTTTTTTTTGTTACAGGGGACTAAACTCAGGTGCATTCAACCACTGAGCTATATCTCAGCCCTATTTTGTATTTTATTAGAGATAGGGTCTCACTGAGTTGCTTAGCACCTCATCATTGCTGAGGCTGGCTTTGAACTTGTGATTCTCCTGTCTCAGCCTCCCAAAGTGCTGGGATTACAGGCGTGCACCACCTGTGCCTGGCCCATTAACTGATTCTTTTTTTATTTTGGTACTGGAGATTGAACTCAAGGGCACTCGACCACTGAGCCACATCCCCAGCCCTATTTTGTGTTTTATGTAGAGACAGGGTCTCACCGAGTTGCTTAGCGCCTCGCCATTGCTGAGGCTGGCTTTGAACTTGCGATTCTCCTGTCTCAGCCTCCCTAAGTGCTGGGATTACAGGCTTGTACCACCGTGCCCGGCTCATTAATTGATTCTTGATTTTACTTCTTGCACTATAGAAGTTTTCTGAAATTTCAAAACTAGTTTAAAAACTAGTTTTCCTAGTTTTCTGAAATTTCAAAATTATATCTAAAATGAGACTCTGTTGAGATTATGCTGGGCATCTGTGAACCCTTTCTGATCTAGGAACTTAGCCTTCAGTTCTGGGAAAATTTTCTTGAATTATTTCAATGATGATTATTTTTTCCATTTTTTGTTTCCTCCAGCACTTCTATTATTTAGACATCAGATGCCTTAGACTGGTCCTTTTAAATTATTTTAAAATAATTAAAAAAATTATTTCTCACCTATTTTTATCTTTACTATTTGAAAGATTTCCTGAATTTGATGTTCCACTTCTATCAATTTCCTCATTTTTGCTATCATGTTTTTAGTAATTAAGATTTCTTTTTCATTTCCTAAAAGTTTCTTTTCATTAGTTTAATAACATTCCCCTTCATAGATGCAATATTCTTTTCTCTCTCAAAGGATTTATTAATATACATTTTAAATCTTTTTCTGGTTTCTGCATAGCTTCTGCTTCCTCTAAGTTGCCTTTCCCTTATTGCATGAGTCTTCATCTTTCCTGTTAGAGGAATTTTTCAGATCCTATATTTCTGCTCAAAATTTGGAGGAAGGATAGGTAGCTGATTGGAAGGACTAAGCACAGCTGGATCTCATCAGTTTTGAGCTTGGAGAGTGAGATAGGAATTTAGGGATACAGAGAGAACACCGGGTCTCCAAGGAGTAATGTCCATAAGCAATTGGATTGCAGAACAAACAACTTGTGAGCAGCCCAGCCTGGGCCCTTGCCACAACAAAAGCAGCAAAACTGCAAGATAACCACAGGATATGTGCAAGAGCTGCTCCTTTAGAGACTTTGGTGACTGAGAAATGACTCTCGCCTCTTTGTAATATTAAGATGCACACCCTGGGTGGAGACTTAAGATGCTAATGAGACATGCAGTGCGGGAAGTAGCACGATCAGAATGTGTGAGGGCAACTGCACAAGTGCAAGGAAAACTGGGGTGAAATTGCCTACCCCCACCCTGACTGCACCTCTAGTTCAGCCCCCACCTATTGTCCCTGTATACATGTTAGAATCCCAGACCAAGATGGACTGACTCCAAGATCCCCTGCACTCCCATTCTGGAGTGTGTACTTTCTGCTGTATAATAAATCTCTGCTGTGCAACTCACACCTGATGTATCCTTAAATTCTTATTGTAGTGTGGTCAAAAACCTGGAATATCTGAGAAAGTTCTTCTCTACTCCTGGAGACCTCCTTAGAACCCCCTACCATAACAAGAGGACCTCAGTGGACTAAATTGTTGGGGACCCTCTCTTAAGTTCAAATGTTGAGATACTTGTTTGTGTGTGGGTGTGGTGCTGACGCTTGAACCCAGGGTCCCAGGCATGCTAAGCAGTGCTGTAGCTATACCTCTGCCCCTATAGCTTTTAGATACTTCTCAAGTTGTTTCACTTTCTCCTGAGAGGAATCTTCCAGTCTACCTGGAGAATAAGAGTCTGGCAGCCCTTGCTGTGGGAGATGCAAAGAAGAAGAGAGCTGGGGGAGTCTCTGCTTTGGCGGAGTTGGGTTGCCTCAGGTGCAAGGTAGCACCAGTAACTTCTTGGAGACTTTCCACCCCGGACTTCCTTGTTTTAACACACTGTCTCTCAGACTCGACATCCAGTGACAGCAGCCATTGCCAATTCCTGAGGCCTTAGAGAATTATGTGGGGTGAATCACATTTTTGTTTTCTCCCTCTGCTGACTTGACATGCAGTTTTCTTGGGTCTGATGTCAGCACCATGAAATCATTTGCTTTATAGCTTCCAATATGTTGTAACTCTTTTGTTTTCCATAATCTGATGGATTTAAATCCTTTTTAAAACCTCTTTTCTGGGTGTGTCAGGGAAGTGAAGCCAGGCTGGGGCTGTACATTGGTGCCTCCTGGATGGTGGTGAAAAAGCCACGTAAGTTGCTGGCCAGACCTGGCAGTCCTGCTCTGATGTGGCTCCTGGAAGTGGAGCTGGGGCAGGGCCACCATGTGGACTTAGGATGGTAGTGATAACACTGAAACATTTCATTGATGCAGAACAAGAGACAACTGTTGGGTGTCATGACGCATACCTGTAATCTCAGTGACTGGTGAGGCTGAGGCAGGAAGATTGCAAGTACAAAGCCAGCCTGAGCAATTTAGTGAGACCTTGTCTCAAAACAAAAAATAAAAAGGGCTGGGAGGATGTGGCTCAGTGGTTAAGCAACCCTGGGTTCAGTCCTTGGTCCAAAAAAAAAAAAAAGAGACAACTAACAGAGCAAGAAAATCCAAAGTCAGACATCCATCCAGTATTAATGGTATTTCTTAAAACAAGGCAATATATGTAACTAAATTGAACCAATCTACAATATAGATTGTAGTCATCTATGTAGGCTTCTGTAAAATCTGTTGTAGGTACTGTAAACTTTGTTGGAGTTATGTTTTGAATGTATTTGTACATCTTTAAAATATTTTTAAAGCTGTTTTATCTAGTTCTACAAATGCCTCTTTTGGAATGATAGCTTGGAAAGTGCACAGCTTTACATTTGTATAAAACTCTACTATTTATAAAAGAAAAAAAGTCCTCTTTGCTGTGTGTTACTGAGATTTAGAGAGGGAGCAAAGTCAGATACATCTATTCAGTCTTTCATCTCAACACAGCAACCTGCTATTAATATTTAGATGACAAACTATGTTTTTTTTTTTTCATTAGAAAATTTCATTTGCTTTTTCCCTTCAGAAAGTCACCTTTTTTCTAGGCATGGTGATGCATACCTGTAATCCCAGATACTTAGGAGACTGAGGCAGAGGGATCACAAGTTTAAGGCCAGCCTGAGAAACTTTGCAAGACCTTGCTTCAAAATAAAATTTTTAAAAAGGCTGGGAGTGTAGCGCAGTGGTACAGTGCTGGTTACCTAGCATACACAAGCCCTGGGTTCAATCCCCAGAACCACATACACAAAAGTAGCACTTTTCAGCTGAGCACAGTGGCACATGCCTGTAATCCCAGCACTTTGGGAGGCTGAGACAGGAGAATCGCGAGTTCAAAGCCAGCCTCAGCAATGGCGAGGCGCTAAGCAACTCAATGAGACCCTGTCTCTACATAAAACACAAAATAGGGCTGGGGATGTGGCTCAGTGGTCGAGTGCCCCTGAGTTCAATCTCCAGTACCAAAAAAAAAAAAAAAAGATTAATATATCTTCTATGAGAGATCATTGTCTTTCTTGCTCTGGAAAAGTTAAAAGTCCTATACTCAGGGCTGCCATCACTATGTGGATTATATTTCTGATTCTGGGGACCATTTGTGAAAACACAAATCATACTTTGTCAACTGAAGGTTTCCGGACTTTTTAGAAGTTATTTTGGAATGATATTGTAGAAAAAGAAGGTATTTTCTCTTGGTAGATTGCTGCAATACGATTTCTGAGTATGTCATAATAAATATTTGAGAATTCTTGTTTTCATCACTAGGTATAACTTCATGGGTTGGTCCTTAATCATAGCAGTCAGAAATTGTGAATTAGTACTGTAAAAACCTCCTGAAATTATGGCAAGAACTTTCCTCCCTGACTTTGGAGGGTTTGCAGGCTATCCAGAAACAAGTTTCAGGTGTAGCTCTGGGGAAAACACTGATTCCATGCTTGAAATACATGAGAATAGTATTCAAGGAAAAAGCATAAGTTGTCCAACGAGGCTTCTATAATACTGGAAACATTTCTAATTAGAATAGCCCATTGGGCACTAGGGCTCACTAGGACTGAAAATAAACAGAGAAATGGTCTACTTAGGAAAATGCATTTATTCCTGAAAAGATTTTTCGTGGTGCCTTTTTTTTTTTTTAATCTTTATTTCATTTATTTTTATGTGGTGCTGAGGATCGAACCCAGTGCCTCATGCATGCTTGGCAAGTGCTCTACCACTGAGCAACAATCCCAGGCCCTCGGTGCCTTTTTTTTTTTAAATACTTTTTTAGTTGTAGATGGACACAATATCTTTATTTTATTGCCTTGTATGTGGTGCTGAGGATCGAACCCAGAGCCTCACGCATGCGGGGCAAGTGCTCTACCACTGAGCCCTCTCAGTGCCTTTTAAGGTTTTGCCTTACCAACATCCTTTTCCTGACTCTTACATTTCTACCTTGTCTTTCCTTGGTCCCTTTGTTGGACTGGTTGTCTCTGTTGTTCCCATACCACCTTCAGTTTCCTCTCTCTCCCACTCTAATCAATTAACCAAAGACTTCCTTGAACGTCACTATATTCAGACTCCAAACTGGACTAAATGAATTAGGCACAGTCATGCCCTTAACTAATAATCATCATACCCTGGTTAAATGTTATAAAGGAAAATATACATGTGTTTGGTGGAGGAGAATGGAAGGACCTTGACCTTGGGATGTCAGAGAGGTCTTTAAGGACCGTGTGCATCTTGGAGGTCGCCCAGATCACCTGGTGGTGGGCTGGGGAGGGCCGTTCCAATGAAATGAAATGTGTGTGAAGACTCAGGTACAGAAAGTGTGTGGAAAATTTTAGGAAGTACGGAAATGTGTGTGGAGTTTAGGCTTCTGGGATGGGATGGGCGTGAGAGAGGAGTGTAAGGAAGTAAAGCTCTTTTGGTTCAGAAAGAGTCACACCCAGTTTCCTGCTGCAGTGGTAGTTTCATGTGAGGAGATGAGGGGAGCTGTGGAAACCCGCAGTTGCGTAGCCCCCAGGGCTTGAAGCACAGGCCTTGCTGAGGATGGAAGGTTAGCTTGTTGCTGTTCGGATCATGTCCACAGCTGGCACCTGCTGCCCCCTGCTGCCTCCCTTAAGGGTCTTCCCATCGTTCTCGCCCAGAGAGACCAGGGTCTGATGGGAAACCTCTTGGACAGTGGGTTCTCTTGAGATCAGTCTCTGTGTGGGTCACCTTTGGCTCAAGCTCCATCTCTGGTCCAGAGATTGTGTCCAGTGAAGAGGGTCATGGGGCACGAGGAGATCTTGGAGTAGAAACAAATTCTTACAGCCTGTGTCCTAAAAAGACATTGTGTGACAAGTGTCAAAGGTCTCTGATGGCATTGGACATTACAGATGGGGCTGGGTTCAGTCTGTCGCCAGATGAAATTAGTCAACTTGAAGAATGAAACAAAGTTTACTTTTTCCAAAAACAATACATCCTTAACCCAGAAAGTCCAAAAAATAAAGGAAAGCAAAAGGAAGAAAAAAAGTCATTCAGAGTACTATCATTCAGAGACAATTAGAAGATAATTAACATATTTCCTTCCAGTATTTTTGTCTTGCACATTTTTATTCATATTTGTGATTAGATAGTTCATCTAAATTATAATTTTCATTTATTTTTACCAAGAATAATACACATCTAAAGTTTTTTTCAGTGATGGGTATCAAACCCAGGGACTCATGCATGCTAGGCAAGGGATCTCCCACTGAGCTACACCCCTATCACACATGTTGAATTTTAAAATATGAAATTAGAAAGGCTATTTTATTGTAGCCTTTTTTATTTTCTGTCTTAAGGATTAAACCCAGGAGAAATCCAGGGGTGCTCTACTGCTAAGCCACATTCCAGTCCTTTTCATATTTTTTAATTTAAACAAATGTTTTTTGCAGTTCTGGGAATAGAACCCAGGACCTTGTGCATGCCAGGCAAGTGCCTGACCACACCCAGCCTCCATCTCTATAAAAATTTTTACACATAATTGAGCTCATATAGTGTATAGTATTTTTAAAGTTAAAACTGATGTAAGCCAGGTGTGGTACCACATGTCTGTGATTCCAGCAGCTGGGGAGACTGAGGCAGGAGGATCATGAGTTCAAAGCCAGCCTCAGCAATAGCAAGGCGCTAAGCAACTCAGTGAGACCCTGTCTCTAAATAAAAAATACAAAATGGGGCTAGGAGTGTGGCTCAGTGGTTGAGTACACCGAAGTTCAATCCCAGAAACCACCCCCTACCCCCTTAAAAAACTCAAAAAAACTGATGTAGCAACATTCAGAAGTCCCAGATGTCCTGTGATATAAACCGAGGCTTGATGACATATCTTATCCTGAGGATTTTCTTAGTCTTTATAGTTAGAAAATAAAACAGCCATGAATGCATAAATCATAAAAGCTGACCAAAAGGTCAGCAAGTTTTTCTTTCAAGTAGGGAAGTGGTTGAATGAGGTTTTCTCTGAGAAACCCTGCCTGGGATTAGTGTGGTCAGAACTGCAGAGGAACCAAAGACAGAGGGATCATTCAGAGAGAAGAGAAGACACAGCCTGCACTGATGTAGTGGAGGTTGGGCTAGAGAAGGAGACCAGATGCAATTTGGAAACCATTTTTGTTATCTTCTCTTAATTTTTTTTTTTTATCAGAAATTGAACCCAGGGGTACTTAACCACTGAGCCACATCCCCAGCCCTCTTTTATATTTTACTTAGAGACAGGGTCTCACTAAGTTGCTTTAGGACCTTGCTAAGTTGCTGAGGCTGGCTTTGAACTTGCGATCCTCCTGCCTCAGCCTCCCGAACCTCTGGGATTACAGATATGCATTGCCGTGCCCAGCTCTTTGTTTTTAAACACCTCTTTAATTTTTCCATTTCCTCCCTTCTCAGCCTTCCTCCCACCCTGACTACTGTCCACCACCACCATCAGGAACATACACACACTCCTTAAACACTAGCAAATAGAATTTACTTTCACCAGTGAGATCCTTAATTGATTTTTCTCGTTAGTTGATGATCCAAAATAATGATAATAAAAGATTTCAAGATCCTCTTGTAAATATTTGTTTTTCCAGTACTACTGTCTCTGTTGAGTGGACACACATGTCAATCCTCATGTGGTCACAGGCACTGATGGCCTGGCCACCTGGGATACTGTGTAGAAAGCACTTGGCACAGTATCTGGCCCATGAACCTGAATGTTTCACTTTCTCAGGTAAATCCTGACCAGCCCCTTCTGTGATCTAGACTAATGCCTTCTTCGAGTGAAATTCATTGGCATGGTTTCCAGCAGGCTTTGTATTTTTAATCTTTATCATGCACATCCTTTCCAATTGCTGGACAGTGGGCTTCCTAATCTTGGGACTGGAGCTCAGCCACATGCGCCTGCACTGTAAGAATGTGACTGGACAGCTGGGGTCTCTGCTGGCCTGGGGCCTGGATCATCCCTGGATGTGGCCATCATTTGCAATGAGATAATAATGTCTGGCTCACAAGTCTTTGGCCCAAACCACAGTCTCTTTCACCCTGAATACTGAGTCTAGTGATGTGAAGGGAAATTTTTCCTGCTTCTCTGAGAATTTGTATCACTTTTCTGAAAACTTATGAAGTCCCCTCCCCCAGGAGTAAGCATAAGCATAATGATTTAGAAAAGTGGTTCATGAACTGTTACCCAGCTCTTACTATTTTCAAACTTACTTGTAACAGGCTATCAAGTGTTTATGTCAGATGTTCAGCTCTGCTGGTAGGTCAGAAGCTCACAGTGCCCTTGTCAGACATTCTTTACCAAATGGCCCAGATACAATGTATTACTTTTTGAAACTCTACTGCAGGTTTCTGCTTATAAGTAGAGAAGAAAGTGAAGTGGCATACTTTCTTAAGAAAAGAGAAAAATTGTGGGTCAAGTCACATTGCTATGCATGTCTTAAAGATTTGAAGGTGGTATAAAGAAACCAAAGAAGATAGTAATAGCTAGTGTTTGTTGGGCATTCTCTATGGGCCAGGCCCTGTGCTAAGAAGCATACATCTCATTTTATCCTTACTATACCCGTAGGCTCCCTATGCAGTTATTGCTCCTATGTTAAAGATGAGAAAACAAATCCAGAGAGGCTATCTTGCCCAAGATCACATAGCTAACAAACCACAGTGCCAGAATTTTATTTTATTTTATTTTTTTGGTACCGGGGATTGAGATTGAACTCAGGGGTGCTTAATCACGGAGCCACATCTCCAGTCCTTTATTTTTTTTTAATTTTGAGACAGGGTTTCACTGAGTTGCTTAGGGACTCCTTAAGTTGCCAAGGCTGGCTTTGAACTTGCAATCCTCCTGCCTCAGCCTCCTGAGCTTCTGGGATTACAAGTATGCATCACTGCCACAGATAGGGAGCCAGAATTTGAACGCTGTCTGAATTTGGGGTCCCTGTCCATCTTTCCATCAAGCTCATGTTGCTGCTAGCTGTTAGAGCCCTAGTGCTATTTACTGGCTGAATTACAAAAAAAGGCAGTACAGGTAGTGTGTGGCATTTAAAATACACTTTTGAGAAGTTGCTAAGTAGTGTAGGAAAGGGATCCTGTAGATACAGTGCTCTGCATTGGGAGAAGTGGAACCAGGGTCCTCCAACGCCACTGGTGATTTGGGAGCACATCACCTCTGTTTCCTCACCTGTAAGACACAAGCCCTCTTCCAGCTTCCATTCCATTTTACAGCTTGGAGCAGAGCTTTGTGTGACACCACTGCGTCACTCCTTGTGCTTGTCTTGTGCTTCCCAACATGGGAGATATGCCCCCAGGTGAAAAACACGGGGCCCTGCTCTTGAGGAGAGTACCTCATTCGGGCCGTCTTTTGGAATCTCTGAAAATAACCAAACAAAGCATCAGGGATGGTAGAAAGGATCACGACCGCAGTTAAGAGGGCTGCGTAGGCAGCTAAGAAAATCTGCATGCCTTGGATTGTGAGGCACACAGAGCTGACCAAACACCGAGGTGTTCTCTAGGCTGCCGCGCCTCGAGCACAGGACTCACCTCTTACTGCCTTTGTATCTGGTGTCTTAGAAAGCACCTGGCGCAAGGCTGGCTCTCGGTTACACTTTGCTGAGTGACTGACTGGGAAATGAACCAGAGAGGATGAGGAACTGTTGAGGCAGATGGACACAGTCCTAGAAAACCATCTGCACCGCCTGTGTAAGTGTGATAAGAGCTGCAGAGAATGGAGCCCAAGACAAATGGTCTGAGTGGTCTCCACCGACGTGGAGTGGCGGCTGCGCAGGGAGCGTGACCACACAGGCAATTGTTCCTACCCTTCTTGTCATCTGCCCACTCATATGTAGTCACTGAAGCCTTGGCCTTGGGGTGCCCAGAGTAGGCTCCAGGGTGCAGTGGGGAGTGGGATGGCCATCATCCCGGCCCTCATGAAATGGAAGGCTGAATAGGAAGACCAGTGACAGTCACATGTGCTTTGTGGTCAGTCCTGTTGAAACACGTGCTCCTTGTTCCATGTGTGACTGTGAGCAAGTCACTGAATTTGTCTGATGAAAAACATACCTCCTTGGAAGTGCATTTTTTTTTTAGACATTGATAGGCCATTATTTTATTCATTTATTTATATGCGGTGCTGAGAATTGAACCCAGTGCGTCACACATGCTAGGCAAGTGCTCTGCCACTGAGCTACAGCCCCAGCCCTGGAAGTGCATTTTGTAAGGATTAGAAATAATGTGTCTGCCAGCCACCTGTAATCCCAGCTAGCTACTCAGGAGGCTGAGGAAGGAGGATTGCAAACTTAAGGCCAGCCTCAGCAACTTGGTCAGACCCTGTCTCAAAATAAAAAACAAAAAGGGCTGGGGACTTAGACCACCCCTGGATTCAATTCCCCAGTACTAATAAATAAATAAATAAATATGTCAAATGCAGCTATTCTTTTCTAAGTTTTAGGAAGTTCCCCCCACCTCTCTCTCTCTCTCTCTCTCTCTCTCTCTCTTTCCTCCCTAGCTGATTTCCAGAAAATGAACACTCACTGGATATTGTAGAGAACAAGATCTTGGTCTTATTATTTCCATGAGATTTCTCCTGGCTCTTTCTGACTCTCATTAAACTAGCAGAAGTCAAAATGTTAACTGTCTTTACTTTTTTTCTTTCCTTTTCTTTTCTTTCTTTTTTTTTTTTTTTTTTGGTACTGGAGATTGAACTCAGGGGCACTCGACCACTGAGCCACATCCCCAGCCCTATTTTGTGTTTTATGTGGGGACAGGGTCTCACTGAGTTGCTCAGTGCCTCACTGTTGCTGAGACTGGCTTTGAACTCGCGATTCTCCTGTCTCAGCCTCTCAAAGTGCTGGGATTACAAGCGTGAGCCAACGTGCCCGGCTGCCCAGTCCTTTTTTATTTTATCTTGAGACCTTGTCTAAGTTGCTCAGACTGGCTTCAAACTTTTGATTCTCCAGCCTCAGCCTCCCAAGTGGCTGGGATTACAGGCCTATACCACCATGTTATGCTTCTTAAGGTATGATACCTTATAATCCCAATTGCAAGAAATTAAAATATTCAAAAGCTAATAAAATAATACATTGGAACTGTAAATCTGTAATTGCTGCCTGAATGAACACTATTTTAAACCTACACATGCTTTTTGTGATCATAGTATGACTCTTTATGCATACACATTCTTAAGTTCCTCAAGCAAAAAAAGAGGCTTTAGCTATGGCCTAAAACAACAGCAACCAAACAAACCCAATACACACTTCCATTTTTGTTTTCCAAATTTCTACATGAAACAAAAGGAAAATCACTTTTAATTTTCTCTGCTCCAAAGACTTTGGGTAGAAGCAACTTTACAGTGAAGTTGCTTTCCTGACCCATTAACTCTGCAGTTCTGAATTCCTACAGCATGCACAAATCTGCTCAGTCATTGTCAGGGAAGAAATACCAGAACCTGGATTTTAGTTCTGGCTCATTCTATGACCTTTGGGAAATGGCCTGTCTGAGCATCAGCTTCCCCATCCGGTGGAGTTGTAGCAAGGAATAGGTAATTGTGCCCCAAAATTCTATCAGTGAAGCAAATGTTGTCATTAAGCTTGAGTACACATGATTCCCATCCTCAGTTTATCTGGCAATTGGGTTATTTTTGCTTTGGCTGCTGTGGGTCTCCCAACCAGAGAGGAGCTTCTAGAATAACAGAGTCCATAAGCCCCAGAAATTGCATGCAAGATTTTATGTGGATAAGTATATTTTTCTAGGAGAAGCTCCAGAACTACTGCCAGATTTTCAAAGCCATCCTTGACCATGAAAGGGGAAAGATTAAGGATTAGAAGAGAGGAATTTTTAAGGATTATAGCAGTGAAGAATTGTAAACAAAGGCTCAGGTCTGGGTAAGGATTCCTGAACTTCTGCTAACCAAGCCAACAGCAAACGGTGATCTGCATTCCTCAGAACGAACCTGCCTTCTCTGCTTGTCTCTTCCTGCCTCTTTCTCTCTCCTGTTTTATGGCTTTCTCTCTTTCTGTTTCCCCCCTAGTCTTTTTGTCTTCTTCCTCTTTGTTCCCATCTTACCATCTTGTAATCTTCCTCACCATCCACCATTTCTCCCTTATTGAGTCAGAAAAAGCATGACTTTTATCTGTTTTGCCTATGGAATAACATTTTATGTTGTTGGTTCTTGTTTTTTAAAATTAGGTGAGTTGAATATTTAATTTGTTTCTGGTAAAGGGAGGAAATATTTTAAGCACTCTGAATTTCCTGGCTTTTTGGACCTGGCCCCTATTAGAAGATTTTCTGTGGGCAGTGGTCCTCACTCACCCCTGCTTAAGTGAGCAGCCAGGAGTGGGTATGCCTCAGGCCTCCCTCTTGTCCTTAGTTTGATTCTGATGAAGAAAGAATGGCCTACCAGAATCTTAGACCCCTGGCCCCAAGTTCCCACATCCATCCCACCACTGGGCTGTCTCCATTGGATTATTTTCATTTGCTGGATTTGGCTCTGAAGAGCAGAGATAGGAACCACAGGCTGAGGAGGCTGTGGGACCCAGTCAAGGCGACAGAGGAAGTGAGAGCTGCCCAGTTTCTGTCCCTGCATCTGCTCCAGCTCTGTGGGCAGGAGGAGATTGGCTAGCCAGGCTCTCTGGCCAGTGCTCTGGGGATGGATGCTTCGTGAATGAAATCACTGGCTTGGGAGGGCCGTTTCACATTGCTGAGCCCTGAGCAGCTGCGAGTTCCAAGGAAGGTGAAGGCGACACCCCGAGGGATAGTCTGTCATATTCTGCCTGTACCCTCAAGCTGCTCAGCCAGCTGAGCTTCTGTTCCTCTCTTTGCACCTGGAAGGTGTCCTCTGGCTCTGAGAGTTTGCAGAATGCTCTCTGGGTGACCATGGAAGGACAAGTGATGATACTTCCAGGCTCAGGCATTTTGGGGGCACCTACTGGGTTGGGAGCCTTGATGATGAGTCTGTGTTGGCACAGGGTCAGGGGAGATGTGCCCTCAAATCACTCACATTTAAGTGGAGAATGAGGCAGCCAGCTGCAGACCCAGGGAACCACGGTACAACCCCAGGCCATGAGTGAGTGGGGCAAAGACCCCAGCTGAAGCTAGCTCTGTGACACAGGAGCCTGTGGATGCTGCCCAGGTGAGGTATAGAGTCTGCCACAGGGTGAGAGAGTGCTGCCTCCTGAGGGCTGGCAGCAGATGATCTCCAAATCATACATTTAAAAGTTGAGTAAGGGCTGGGGCTGTAGCTCAGAAGTAGAGTGTTTGCCTGGCATGTGTGAGGCACTGGGTTTGATCCTCAGCACCACATAAAAATATATAAAGGTATTGAGTCCATCTACAACTAAAAAATATTTTTAAAAAAAGTCAAATAAAATAACAAGGACCTCTGTGGGCCTCTCCTTGCTTTTCTCCCCTCTACCCTCATTCTAGGGTGAAAAATCTTTGCCCCCTGCACCTCAGTAGACATTAATCTCCATTCTAGGGCCAAGATGAGGCCAGTACTAGAGATACCCGAGCTTATGGCAGAAGGGGTCCACCAGGCCTGCTCACCATCCAACTTATATGCCACTCTAGTCAGACCTTCATGCTCTTTGCAGACTGGAGCATAAAAACTCATCTTCAGCTATGCGTTCTGAAGAGACACGGAGGCTTCTGCCTCAGGGTTAGCCCAATCCCAGCACACAGGCATGCACAGCCAGGCCAGTGCTAGGCAACAGGGCAGCCTCTGGAACACCTCCCTGGGGTGTGCATCTACAAGTGAACTTGAGGGCCACAGAGAGTTGGCAAGTGGCTGTAACTGCTGGCCTAGTTTGAAAGATTGCATCATATTTACTATAGTTGTTAGAGTCATGGCTTTGGAGTTCAACCTTTGGGATCAAATTCCAGCTTGGCTACAACTTTTTTGTCTGGACTTAATCAACCTCTCTGTCTGCTCTCCTCTTTTCTAAAAAGCAGGTAATAATGCCTACCTTGCTGTGTTGTCAAAGCATAAAATTAAAAAAAAAAGTTTGTAAGAAGCCTAGTGTCATACCTGGCACAAAGCATGTGCTTAATAAATAATTATTGTTGTTTGTATTGTTTATCCTGGAAGATAGGTGTCTTGGAGGCCCCTCGTTTATACTCTTAAGATGATATTTCAAGCTGGGCACTGTGGTGCATGCCTGTAATCCCAGTAGCTCAGGAGGCTGAGGCAGGTTCAAAGTCAACCTCAGCAACTTAGCAAGGCCCCTAAACAACTCAGCAAGATGCTGTCTTTAATAAAATACCAAAATAAATAAATAAATAAAAAGGGCTGAGGATGTGGCTCAGTGGTTAAGTGCCTCTGGGTTCAGTCCCTGGTACCAAAAAAAAGAGATGATGTTTCAAGCTTCAAGATCTGGGATCTTAGCCGGGAGTGGTGGCTTAAGCCTGTAATCCTAGCACTTAGGGAGGCTGAGACAGGAGAATCGTGAGTTCAAAGCCAGCCTCAGCAATGGCGAGGTGCTAAGCAATTCAGTGAGACCCTGTTTCTACATAAAACACAAAAATAGGGCTGGGGATGTGGCTCAGTGGTCGAATACCCCTGAGTTCAATCCCTAGTACCAAAAAAAAAAAAAAAGATCTGGGATCTTGTTAAAATGAAGATTTGGTAAGAAAGGAGAGGAGAGAGCTGAAATTCTGCATTTCTAGCAAGCTTTCAGGTGTTGCTGATGCTGCTGGTTCCAGGACCAGACTTTGCATTACAAGGAAGATTCCTGGGCACGTCAGTCCAGGCCAGGGAGAGGAGCGTCCTCCTTCCTCCTCCCTCGGTGTTCCCCTCCTGACCCTCTGGGGCAGGGTCATCAGAACACTTCCTGCTATATTAAGAAGTACTCCAGAACAACTGCTGTAAGCTGGAACTGTCCCACCAGGATTTATGGTCTCCTTGCCCATGGAGCACCCCAGGGATTGCATTCATTTTGGAGGAGGAGGAGCTCCAGAAATCTAGGAGGAGGAACTTATCCCTGACCTTGAAGAGTCCTCATCTGATGAGAGATGGCCAGACACCCCTTACTCCCTTGAGCACCTGCAGCAAAGCCACATAGAGTCTTGCAAAGGAATACAGGACACAGACAGGTACAACTCTTGAGTTTCCTCCTTTGAGAGCCAGAGGCTGTGGCATAGTGAGATCAGAGCCAGTAAGGCCAGTACTGGCCCAGGGCAGCCTAGGTTAAAGGCATGTTTCTTCAAGGCCAGCTCTCTCTTACTGGAACCCCCTGTCAAATGCTGCTCCCAGGCCTTAGGTAATAATAACCACGGAAGTTTTAAAAGTGGGAACATGTGCTCCAAGAGGGACTGGGAGACTTGGCTGACATTTTTTGTGGAAGTTGGGCATGGTTTAGAGAGAGACATCCAAATCTGTGCTTCTTGACTGCTTTGCTGCAAATCCTCTCACTGTTACCCACCCCTCCCACCTGAATAAAACCCCATGGGAATATAAACCAATCCCCAAAAGCCAGAGGCCGAATGTTCTCTCTGATATACAGATGCTAACATACAATAAGGGTGTGTGGGGCAAGGAGGGAATAATAGAAGTACTTTGGATTAGCCAAATGGGAATGAAGGGAAGGGAGGGGGACGGAATAGGAAAGACAGTAGAAGGAACCGGACATAATTTTCCTATGTTCATATATGAATGCATGGCCTGTGTAACTCCACATCATTCACAACCACAAGGATGGGAAGTTATACTCCATGTATTTATGATATGTCAAAATACACTCTACTGTCAATTATAACTAAAAAGAACAAGTAAAAAGAAATTTAAAAAAGGGTTCTGTGGGCTGGGGTCGGGGCTCAGCAGTTGAGTGCTTGCCTCGCACGTGTGGGGCACTGGGTTCGATCCTCAGCACCACATAAAATAAATAAAGGTATTGTATTCATCTACAACAAAATATATATATATATATATATATATATATATATATATATATATATATATATATATATATATATATATATATATATGTGGGTTCTGGACATTAGCAAAGGGAGCTATGCCTTTTACTTAAACTTCTGAGTACATGTGCTCTTGTTCAAATCCTCCCTGAGCAGCCTCCAGTCAAATGGCTCATAGTCCTGCCTAGAGCTGGAGCTGCTCCAGCTGCTGCCACCAGAGCAGGCCATAGTCTGTGGTGGAGAGAAGTGTCTGGAGGCTGTGGTTCTGCTCTTCACTTTCCCAAAGGCCTTGGCTAGGAAGTGCCTTCCACTCCCTCTTTCTACATCTATAAAGCAGGGAGAAGCCAGGGGTTCAGGGTAGGGCCCCTGAGGGAGCATTATGCCAAGAAACGGCTTGCATATTCATTGTTAACTGTAGTCAAAACTGTAACATATAGTTTGCTATTTTAACCTAAATGTACAATTCAGTGGGACTAATCACAGTCACACTATTGTGTAACCATCACCATCATAGGCTTCCAAAAGGTTTCTCTTACAGAAACTCTGTATTAAGCAATAACTCCCCATTCCTCTCCCTGCCCCGCAACCTCTATTCCACTTTCTGTCCTGTGAATTTATCTATTCTAGATATTTCATATAAACAAAATCATACAATCTTTGTCATTTTCGCATTTGGCTCTTTAGTTAGCATAATGTTTTCAAAGTTCACCTGTGTTGTAGCATGTGTCAGAGCGTCATTCCTTTATACAGCTGGATAATATATTCCATTGTCTAAATATACCACATTCTGCTTATTCCTTCATTATTGATGGACATGAGTTATTTCTCATTGTTTATTAGTAAAAATGTTTTATTTTTTGCACATCCCCTGGGGTGAGGCACTGGAGACATCCCAGGAAATAGATAGCAAAGTCCCTGCACACACCTGGCTCATAGTCTAGTAGAAAAACAGGCCAGTAGCCAGGCAGTTACAACAGAGATGAGTGTCATCTTAAGGCCTGTGGAGATTCACAGAACATGTTGGATGTGGGCTTGGATTCACTGAGTTCTGTACTTGCCAGACCAGTTGCTAATTTTGTGGTAGAGGGGTCTCTTTTCTTGGGCCTCAACCTTCCCATCTGTACAATGAATTTGAGGCTAACATTCTAGGGCTCTATGGCACTGAATCTTTAGTTGTAGCATTTCTGCACTCACGTGTGTTGCTGGGGATGGAATGCAGGACCCTGTGCATGCTAAGCACATACTCTAACACTGAGCTATACCCTAAGCCCCAGGCCATGGGATTACCAGAGAGCTTCTGCTTTCTACCTAAACTCTGAGCACACTTGGGTAGAACTTGGTTTGGAGGGAGTTCTGGCTGCAGAGCTGAGTGGTGGGAGTGGGGCTCTGGGCATTTGAGTATTTTCAGCTGGGTGTTTGGCAGGAGGGTGTTGATGCTGCCTCCCCCATCCACCCCTTCCTCAGCTGCCTGCCTGAGGAGGGTGTCCAGGCAAGGATGGGAGCAGGGCAGTGGACTCCCAGGTCAGAACTCCTGGCTAGTGTGGAGCCTTGCAGGGGGAGCCAATTAGGGAGGGGGAGACAAATTGTGTAAGGATTATTTTGGGGGTGTCAGGGTCAGGAGTTTAAGCATGGGAAGTGAGATGCCAGAGGCAGGGACAGCCAGAAGGAATAAGTGGTGGCTGGGAGGAACCCACAGTCAGGGTGGAGACTTCCTGTCAAAACAGCCCCTTATCCTGGCGGGAGAGTGCATTCCTTTCCCCTAGGAGATAAGAAGGCCAGATTTTCCTTTCTCAGGGCTCCTTTGAGCTGAGAGTTGTGTAGAGGCCTGTCGGGGCTCTGTGGGCCTGGGCAATGTGAGGCCTTTCTAGTCCCCTGTGCACCCCACTCACCACCACTTGAGCTCTTGTCACCCCCCCACCCCCAGACTCCCTGCATCCTTGGGCAAGCACCAGCCCAGCAGTGACAGCACAAGCTTCAAATCCTCTTATGCCTCAGTTTCTTTATCTGAAAGAAAAAAAAAGCTATTTTGTAGGGATCTTGGGAGGCTTGTATGAACTGTTTCAGGGGACGGCCTTCAGGACAATATCTGGCATAATCTTTTCCAGCCTAGGTGGTCATCATTATCCTCACCCCAAGATGCCACCTGTTTTCTGGGGCCAAGGTGAACCCTGGGTGCCCACCCATGTCAGGCTTTTTTCCCAAATCACTTCTTTCTATGGTAGACTTTTCTAGGCAGAAATTTCACCTCATCTCAATTTACTAATCTCAAGGCCATGTTAAGAAAGGTTCATCAAGCATTTAAAATAGAGCCCATGCTAGCAGAGGAAACGGTTGATGGGGTATTAGAAGCCATTCTCCATGAAGAAATGGCTTACCTTCCTCGCTACAAGTGAGAAGTCCCCTGCTCAGAAAGAACCCCAGAGCTGCTGTCCTGGGGTATAGGGGTTGGCAGGAGCACCTCTTGTTGGTGGACACTTACAGTCGCTGCCCTCCCTAGCCAGAGGGGCAGTCCTGACATCCCCCTACCCTGACTGTCCAGCACTGGGGGCTTTCCTAGCTGTTTCCTGACTGCCTACTCTCCCACAGGGTGGAGGCCTTCCCCAGGGCCAGGAGAGGCTCCAGGCTGCTCCTCCCTGGGCGGTCTGGGTGGAACTTCCAGGGCCTCTGGGCAGCCTGGCCCCACTTCACATTTCCCTGCTGGCCACTGCTGGAAGGCCCAGCCCTCTGTGTATTTTCTCTTTGGGTGGGGGTTCAGGCCTGGAAACCCTGCTCACATCCTCTCCCCACCCTTTGGAAGACCAGAATCATCAGGGCTGAAGTCACAAAGGAGATTGTGGTCTGGTAGAAGCTTCAGCTGCCCAGAACTCTTTGGGGGATTCTTCCAAACCTGTCATGATTTCATCTTGCTTCTTTCCAGGCCATGATCAGTGCAGTCTAAATCAATATGACTCGATTCAGTTCCATTTCAAAACACTTTTATCAAACACTTATAGTGGTACCAAGATTATTATAATCCAGTTCAAAGGGAGAGTCCAGCAAATTGGGTTCAGTACTGTCTGTACTCCACACTGGACTCTAAATCGGGGTCATTCTTCCACTTTTAACTTCCCCATGCCGTTTGAACAACTAACTGCCAACTCTACACTCCAGTTTTCTCAGTTGTTAAGATGGCCCAACAAACTAGACCATAGGTGCCTTCGCTCCCTTCCCTCTCTTTAATCTTTCATTATCTGCACTAATGGAAGACACTGTAGACTTTGGTCATCTAAAACAGCAGAAAATGAACACATGTAAGGCCTTATGGCAGTGACTGTCATTGTTTTTTCATTAATATATGTGACTGTAGTTGTGAGCTTGTTTCACAGTTCTGGAGCAGGTTTTGTGTTGACAGAATGAGAGGAGGGGAAGCAGACATGTTCTGGAATCTGGTTTGGGATTTTATATCTGCCACTGGAAATCATTTGTGCTTTTGAATGATGTGTCCTGAGTCTTAAGAATGGGCATCTGTAAGCAACTCAGTGAGACCCTGTTTCTACATAAAACACAAAATAGGGCTGGGGATGTGGCTCAGGGGTCGAGTGCCCGTGAGTTCAATCCCCGGTACCAAAAAAAAAAAAAAAAAAAAAAAAAGAATGGGCATCTGATTAGGCAGCTCTCAGAAGTAGAAGGATTCTAGTTGGGCAATTTGAGAGACTAGGGCAGGAGGACTGCAAATTTGAGGCCAGCCTGGGCAATTTAGAGAGACCTTGTATCAAAATTTTAAAAATACTAAGCGCCGGAGGTATAGCTCAGTGGTAGAGTGTACCTGGGTTCAGTCCCTAGTACTGCCCCACTAAAAAGAAGTAGAGGATTCTAAAAATAACATCTACTACCCTGCCACTGAGAGTATGAGTCTGGAGCTGGCATCCCCTGGGAGCTCCTTAGGAATGCAGAATCCTGGGAGGAAAGGGCATTCACTGTTAGTCTGTAGTGAGACCAGGTCCCCAACCCAGGGGTCCTAACTTCTGGTCTTGCCATAGTTCTTGCCTTCTTCTCAGAGATCTTCAGGGATCTTGTGTTGGGAAGAGGTCACCGTGCTCTATGCCCAGAGAGGAAGAGTATAGCTGAGACTTCTCCCCAATCAATGTTCATTGGGCTGTATTTCTGTTGGGCTCCTTCCTGACAACCTCTAACTACCTCACCCTTTGCACCTTCAGGAACCAACACCAAAGCCCATAGGAAAAACTCCACCTAGAGTCTAGGCAGACAGAATATGCAGATTCAATTGCCCCTCTCTGTTCATCTTAATCTTTCTAAGGTTGGGCAGAATCTGAGGAAGTGTCAGCTGCTTGGGCAGAACTCTTGTGGGTGGCTTAAGTAGCCCAGTGGGCTCCTGGACACTCGCTTTCTTCCCCTTCTCCCTGATCCTGCTGTTGGGCTATTTCAGATTGGCTGCAGATCTCTGCTCTTATGAGGCAGTATCCCAGAGTGGTCCAGGTAGTAAAAGATGCTGGCAGGCTTTCCTGGATTCCCATCCAGCTCCACCACGAGGGGGGCCTCAGGGAGAGTCCACGTGAGCACAGTGCTTGGCCACTGTGGAAGGCTCTGTTTCTGTTCCAGGAGCCCACGCCGTACTGTACTTCCTGCTCCTTTGAGGATCTGCAGAGCACTCTGTGGCCTTCCTTGCCCTACCAGCACCCCAGCTCCCCTCCCTAAGGCGTTGTTTTGGTGCCTGTGTCCCTTCCCAGAACCTCGGCCTCTCCTTTCCTTTTCCTTGCATAGTTGCTCTTCCTGTGATCTCCCAGGCCCCACCCTCGCTTCAGTCTGGGCCAGGCCCCCTCCCTCCCTTCCTCTCTCCCGGCCCTTCCTCCACTCTTTCTATTCCTGGTTGGACCAGCCTCTCCCATTGTCTGTTCCCAGGAAAGGGCTGTCTGGCTGGTCACTGGTCATGGGGGCGGTGGGGAGGGGGAGCTGAGGCCAGAAGAAAGCCAGCGCTGCCGGAAGCCCCTGCCCCCAGACCGCAGCCCACAGTGCCAGCATCATTTTTAGAAATCTCGCTTTCTAAGTTAGTCAATAGTAACAACCCAACACCCACAATGGGGGCGGACTTTCTGACTGCCTCTACTAATTTCAGCAGCTTCCTCACCCCCACAGTGGGGAGGTGATGCCGTGTGGAGGCCACAGGTGCTGCAGGGAGTTTCCTAGCAGTCACTTTAGCAGGGTGGTCAGGTCTGCGAGCTTCGGTGGCCTTGGGACCCTACTTAGCTTTGCCAGAGCTACTCTTTGCCACCACTTGTGACCAGAGCTGACCTCCTTTGCCCGGAGTGGGGTGCTCTTGGGAGCCAAGGGTGATCCCCAAGAACTGCAGCCCACTGACAGCATCACAAGAAAAGGGAGTGACCCAAATTCTAAGAGGAAGAGGTCAAGCCTTCCTGCATGCAGACCTTCAAGGCTTTCACTCTGCCTGTCCCTGCCTGGGTGTTGTGGTGATTTTCTCTTTCTCTGCCTGCTCTGTTTTTGTTCTGCCTAAAAGCACACAGCTCAAATGGGACCAGAGTATTTTTATTCTGTGGCTACAGAAGCAGATGTTCAGGTATATTCACATTCAGCAGCTGTAGGTCCTGGGCACCCCAGGCCTTTCAGAGTTGGAGGATGTCAGCTGACAGGACCCCAGCCCAGTGACTTGGCTTTTCTAGCAGAGGAATGTAAGGCCCACTGAGACAGATATACTTTGAGGTCAAAAGTGGGTGTGCTGAGACAGGAGAATCGTGAGTTCAAAGCCAGTCTCAGCAATGGCGAGGCACTAAGCAACTCAGTGAGACCCTGTCTCTACATAAAACACAAAATAGGGCTGGGAATGTGGCTCAGTGGTCGAGTGCCCCTGAGTTCAATCCCCGGTACCAAAAAAAAAAAAAAAAGTGGGTGTAGTGGCACGTGCCTGTAATCCCAGCTACTCAGGAGGCTGAGGCAGAAGAATGGCAAGTTTGAGGTCAGTCTGTGAGATCCTGTCCCAAAATTATTTTTTAAAAAGGAGCTAAGGGTGTAACTTAGTGGTAGAGTGCTTGCCTATCATGTATGGGGCTCGAGTTCAATCCCCAGTACTGGCGGGGGGGGGGGGGGCGACAAGTTTTAGAATCCCTGGGGAAACAACTCTGCAATAAATTATAGACCATATGATGGTGGAAAGCTTTAGATTCAGACAGACCTGGAGTCCAGGGGAGGCTGTGCATCCTCCCACTCCTGAGCCTGTGGTGTTCTATAAGATAGGGCTCTGCCTACCCTACCCCTATGGAGCAGAGGGAGAGGCCCTAAGCTCTGGGGGCATTTCCAGGGGACAAAGGGGAACCTGTCTGGCATTCCTCTCTCCCTGAGGGAGGTGAGTGCCAGGGCCTAGGGTTCATCTTCTGGAGAGAAAAGCCTGGTCCTCAGCCCAGGGAGAGGCAGTGGGTGACGTACAGGCAGATCTAATTCTGTAACCTTGTAGGAGTCTTCCCCTTCCTGAGCCTTAGTTTTCTGACCTTTTCAATCTTGCAGGGTAGTTGTGAAGATTGAGGTGATGATGTCAGAACTTGGTACTCAGTGACTGGCCCACAGGAAGTGTTCCATACATGGCTGTGCAGCATTATTTTCAAAAGCAAGATTGCCCTGTGATGTCCTTTGGGCACCTGCACAATCTCTATGCACAGGAGCCTTCTCATTGCCTGGCAAGGACTACAGTATGAAAACATTACTGGCTACATCACTCCTGGGCTGCTGTCCACTCTGAGGTGGAGCACATTGGCAGTCAGGGCTTAGGAAGTTGGAGATGCATAAAGGACCTGACAGGGCAGTCTCAAGTAGGAAGAGAGTCCCTAGAGTAGCAGTGCTGAACCCAGAAGCTTCAGAGATCTAGGACTCTCCAGACTGTATGCCAGAGATAGTGTAGATGAGGACAGGGACCACAGCTTTCAGAGTTTCAGAGGAGGCCATGATTAAAATAATTAGGAAACTTTGATCTGGATGTCAGCAAGTCAGACATTCAGAGCTGTTGTAGGAAAGCATGCATGGCAAGTGCTGTGTGCCTCAGCCCTACACCTTGGCATTGAGTGTGACCCGCTGTCTGCACACCATCCCTCAGTTGGCCACTACCAGCCAGTACGAGCAACAGTGCCTCGCCGGCCAGGGCACATGCTCTGCCTGAGCTCCAAGTCTAGTGGGGCCATCAGACTTGGGGTATGAGAGAGAGACTCGGGCCCCAGCAGGTGGGATGGGGACCAGTAGGGCGAGCCTCCATGGGGCTTGGCTCAGGACTGGGGGTCTTGAGGTGGAGCGGTGATGGGGGTAGGTGAAAATTAGAGAGAGCTGGGAAGATGAGGGCAGAAGAAAGGAGGCCAGCCTCAGGGGCTCCTTCTCATTCATGGGAGGGATGGGCCACCAGGTCTAATGCCCTGCCCCAGGGGCCTTGGTCAAAACACTTATAAACCCCAAATTCTGGTTTCAGGGAGTTCCCTGCAGTGTTCCTCTCAAGGCCTTATTCAGAGGCCACAGACTGTCATGGAGGTATGACTGTGGGCGCACTCCCTCTCTTTTTTCTTTTTTTTGGTACTGAGGATTGAACCCAACCACTGAGCCCCATCCCCAGCCTGTTTTATTTTTTATTTTGGGACAGGGGTCTGGCCAAGTTGCTTAGGATCTCATCAAGTTGCTGAGGCTGGCTTTGAACTCACGATCCTCCTGCCTCAGCCTCCTGACCCACTAGGCACCACTGCACCTAGCCTATTGCTTATGTTTTTCTCATTTTGGGAAGCAGGGAGAGTACAAATTGAAAGGAAGGGGAAAAAAAAGAAAGATAGTTGTGTATGGAATAATTCCCTGGAGACAGAAGACTTTTGGTTGTGGGATCCTTTTTGTTTGTTTTCCTAAAAGATCATTGTTTTTGATCATTATTTTTGATAACAAGTAATAATTTTTAAAATGTGGAAATTTTGTAGAAATATGAAATAAAAAGAATTGCCCTTAATTATTTGTATAATCACAGTTAATATTTAAGTATGCTTCCTTCTAGACTTTTCTTACATGTATAAATTAAAACTTTTTTATATTTATACAGTAACTGGTATTCAGTTTTCTTACTTAACATATATATAACATAGACAGTTTTCTTTGGTACTAAAATCTCTTTATAAACATCTAAAATACCAGAGTCTCCCATAGTTAGACATTGAGACTCTCCTCCAATTTTAGATTATCATAAATAAAACACTGACAAATATCCTTGTCCATAGAGTTCTTTTCAAAGTTCAGATTATTTCCTAAGTAAGCATCAGAACTAGACTTGCATCCAGTTCAGAGAGGGTTGGGCCAGCAGGAGTGTGAGTGTGTGCTGGTGTCAAGTATAAATGTGTGTGTGTATGCTTGTGAATGTGTCCCTGTATATGCTTGTGTGTCAGTGTATGTTTGTGAGTGTGTCCAGGTGAGTGTGTGCTTGTGAGTAGGTCAGAGCTGCATTTCATGTTGACCCTGCAAGAGAGGGCAACCGAGACAGGCCCTCTCCCCAACCCATTCTCTCAGTCTGTGGATTTTGTTAAAGGGCTGGAGTAGAAAAAGGTTTTCCAGTGACACCTGGGTCTGAAATCCCTCTGAACGTTCAGGCTGAGCTGGGCAAAGCCCTGAGGCCTGTGATCAGATATTCCCCTGCATCAGGGACCCTGTGGGACTACGGAGGTGAGTGGTGTCTGATGAAGTGTTTATATGCTACAGGCTGGCCCGCCCGCCCAGCTGCACAGCCTCCGATCAGATGTGCTTTCAGACCAAGATGAGTCCCAGGACAGGCTGGGCTGATTTTCTCCTCAGAAAGACTAGTCAGTGGGGTCAGCCAGCGGATAAGCTAAAGTTAACTTAGCTCTTATTGCGTTTTGTTAATGAGGGGAGGACCAGCTGTGAAGATGCCAAACCATTCAGAAATGTTATGCAGTGCTTGGGATTTAATATGCCAGAGCAAATTCTGTATTCAGGCAAAAGAAAGCAATTAACAATGATTTTAAGTCCTGACTGGGCTCCCTCGAGTCCCTTGTGCTTCACTGAGCTTTCATTTTATCATTTTTTTTTTTGAAAAATATTTTTCCAATGAAGTTATGATTCTTGGAAGCTGGGGAAAGCATGGCGACCTCATTGGACTGGTCAGAGTCGTGGGAGCTCTTGTGGTGGGAAGCTCAGGTCTAGTCAAGCTCTGAGAGGTTGGAGGACCGAGTTCATAGGAGGTTCTGTGACCAGGGCTCCCCGGTGGCTGAATACCCATCCTCCATGATTGCAGGGGCTGAGGGAAAAGGAGCAGGAATTGCCTTCCCTGGACTTCAGTCAATAGGAACAAACCGACTCATTCTCAGAGATGAGATTCAAAGGCAGAGCTGAATATCCTGGGTGTTCCTGAGCCAAGATCACTTGACTTGTATCTTAAAATTGCAAAGCCCACTAGCAGATTCACAGAGGCTGTTCAAAGTGACCTCCTTTGACAAAGAAGCAAAGCACCAGTAGGATTGAAGTCACTTGAAAAACTTTGTTAAGGTCACTGGGCAAACATATTTAAAACACTTTAAAGAATTCATATTTGAGATGTTCCTGCTATTAGGAAGTCTCTGAGCAGGTCTAACAGAAAGCTTGGCAGTGAGATGTGCCCATAAGCTGAGAGCTCTAAGAGAAAGATTCTTTTTGATGTGCCGCCTGTTGGCAACCTACCTACTGTGCACTGGGTGCAGCACGGGGTTCCGGGGGACAGGGATGCACAAGACTGGATTTCTCACCTCTAGCCTTAGCAAGTAAGGAGGAGAATCCATTCTGATCAGGCAAGGTCACGAAGCAACATCTGAGCTGCACTTGAAGAGTGAACGCAATAGTGATGTTTGTAGAGAAGGATCTAGAAGCCAGGGGAGTGGCTGAGCAGAGGCATAGGATATTAGGAGTGATGCTCCTGGGAGGACGGACTGTTGGGGAAGTGAAGAGGCCGAGGATGGAGAGGATATGGTGGGCTGTCACCAGGCGATTGAGAACTTTGATATTCATCTTAAGGAGTTTGGACTTTGTATAGTTCATCATGACCTACAGGAGCTTTACGAGCCGGGAGATAACTTGTAAACATCAAGTGATTTTTATTTCAATGAAAAGCAAGCATAAATATACGTTCATTGAAAGATACTCCAGCTATACCGAGGGCTATGAAGCAAGAGATGAAAATTGCTCCTCCCCACAGGTAACCACTCTTCTGACTTAGGATGTCATTTTACTCCTTGTATCTGTAGATACAAGTACACAAAAGCCAACCCTTGTGACGGGAAGGGAGATGGATCTGTCAGACCTTCTCCCCTGCCCCCATCTCTTCCTCTCCTCTCTCTTTCACACACACAACCCTATTTAATATTTAAAACTTATACAAAATACTACTGTGACCCAGAGGAGTCTGTGCTATGTCTTGTCACTCAGTTCATTTTGCGTTCCTTTGTGTTATTTCAGAGCGCGGTTTTGTTGGATACTCACCAGAACTACTACAGAACAACACTCTTCCAGATTACAGCCCTGGGGAGTCCTTTTTCACTGTGTTTGGGGTGTTCTTCCCAGCAGCTACAGGTATCATAATTTTGGTTCTTTTTCATTCACACATTCTTGGTTCCCAAAATTCATTGTCGTAACAGGCCTGCCTGCACGTGCTCTGAAGATGTATATCTGACTGTAGAGATGGCATCAGCTTTGACTAAGAATCTGTTATTTTACACAGCATTTATTTGTTCCTAATTTGTGAAGGCCCCAGCATGATATCCTCCTTACCCCTTATGATCATATATTGATAACTCTTAGCCAAATTAACAGAGAGGATCTATTTCTCTTAGGGCTGAGCAGGATGGATTCCTCACCATGACAGGCTCCTCTCCTCATACCTGGAAGAAGTGCGTACTTGGTTTAGAAACTCTCCCCACTCCCTCCTTTCCCATTGCGTATTCTCCCAGGGGGCCTGGGTGTAGACCAGAACAGGGTCCTGCAAGCAGTGAATGCATCTCTTCACGTGACTGTTCCCCACTTTCCTGCTCTTCAATGGCTATGGAGCAGCCTTCTGATGTGAAGGTCCCTGGAGATCTCTTGCCTTGTGCTTGGGTCCCTGGTCTGGAAGGCATTAAGCTAACATGTTGACAGGTGACCCACAGGAGATATGTTTGCCAGGGACTGGACTTGTCTCCAGGGCACAGACTCAGAAGAGCATGTCACTCCTGATATAGGTAGTGTTGTGACCTGGAATGTGGCTGCTGCTGTCTCCCTGTCTTCCGCCCTGTCTCCCTCTGCCTTCCTATGTGTGCCATGTCCCTGCTCATTGTCCTCTCCCCAAATAGGATAGGGGTAGAAAAAGAAGAAGAAGCTACTAGAATGTCTAAGATGAAAAGGGTAGTACGAATGTCAAAAATGTGGAGAAACTGGAACTCTCATCTACCACTCATGGGATGCAAAATGGTACTACCACTTTGGAAAATATTGACAGTTTCTTAATAATTGGATACACACCCAGCATGCCAATCCTGCTTATGTACTTCAGAGAACTGAAAGTATGTGTTCATTTAAAGACTTGTCTGTGAAAGTTCAAAGCAGTTCAATTTGTAATAGTCCCCAAATGGGAACAGCTTAAGTATGCATCAACAGATGAACAATTAAACAAATCTTAGTACAGCCAACAATAAAAAGAAATGAATTACTAACACAAAACAAATATATGAATCCAAAACAATTATGCTGAGTGAAAGAAGTCAGACACCCCCCCCAAAATACCTAAAACAATAAAATTAGATAATAAAATTCTAGAAAATGCAAGCTTTAGTGACAGCAAGCAGATCGACAGCTGCCTGGGAATGAGGTTTAGAGAGCAAGAGGGAAGGGTTTTTAAGGGGCAGAAGGAAATTTCAGGGGATGAAAAATACATTCCTGATGAGATGATAGTTTCACAGGTATACACACATGCCAAAACTTTTCAAATTGTTAAGCTTAACACATATGCACCCAATCACAGTGGTGCACACCTGTAATCCCAGCCACTCAGGAGGCAGGAGGATCACAAATTCAAGTCCAGTCAGGGCAACTTAGCAAAGCCCTGTCTCAAAATAAAAAAATAAAAAGGGTTGGGAATGTAGTTCATTGGTAGGGCACCCCTAGGTTCAATCTCTAGTACAACAACAAAAAATTACATATGCAATATATTGCATGTTAATTATAGCTCAATAAAGATATTAACATGAAAAAATTGACTCTAATCACCTTTCCTGAATTCCACTTTTCTCTTTAGCAAAAGCCTTTTTCTCTCCTTTCCACAGCCTGTCTCCCATTTTCCTACCCCTGCTCACCTCTTTCATTCTCCTTTTGGAATTTCACGTCTGTCTCTCTAATGGTCACCATTGTTAGAATCTTCAGTAGGCATTCTGGATTTCTTGCTTTATTTGACCCCTGAGAAGCAATCCACTTCCTCTTTCTTTCTCTCGCCTTGTCTTTCCTACTCTTTACTGCCTGTGTGAGTTCATCCTCTTCTGATTGCCCATTGAATGCTACCAAGATCCATTTTTTTCTTTCTCTACTGTTTTCCTTGGAATCTCTTCCCTGCTCATTATTTAGTGATCAGGCCCAAAGCTAATGACTCCCACATTCACAGCTCTAGCCTAGACTTCTCCTTGGAGGTTCCCATTATTTATTCACTATTTTTTACATGTGACATTATTCAGTTTCCATGATTTATTCAGGTTCTCATTATTTATTCATCATTTATTACATGTGATATCTTCTTTGGGGCCTCTTGGACCCAACAAGTTCAGGACCAAACCCATCCCACCTGCCTCCAACTGGCTCTTTACCTGTACTCCTGGTCTTAGTGAATAGTGTCTCTGTGCAGTCAGTTGCTTATGAGAGTCAGGAGAGTTATTCATGATTCCTCCCCTTTTCTCTCAGGATTCTCCAAGTTCTGTCAATTTTACCTCCTAAATATGATTGGATTCTCTCTTCTCTTCATCTCTGCCATCTGACCAGTCTGGTCCAAGCTTCATTTCACACTTAGATCATTGCTTGACATACCTTGTTCATGGAAATGAGCCTGAAACTAGGGCTTAGTTGTGACAGGTAGAATCCTGGTTCATAAACCCACATTTTCCAGAAGCAATGTCTGTAAGCCTTTATCCTGCCAGGATGACTTAAAACTAATGTCACTCATTCATGATACCTCCTCCTGGCCCTGCCCTGCTTGCATCAATTCCAGAGTCTTGGGGTCTTACATAGTACCAGGGAATGTTGGGCTCTCTGGCTTTTCCTCATCTGGACAGAGCCAGGCCTTCAGGTTTATGCTGCCTCTGAGCCATTGTTGGGAACCAGCAATCTGTTGACCTCAGGAACCCTATGGTCTAGGTACTTCCCAGACCTTCCTTTTTGAGGTTTTGATGAATCCCTACCAGTGCTTCAGGGAGTGGATACCAAGTCTCACCTTGCTCCAGAACCTGTGGGCTTCTCTTTCCCTGCCCAGGGACACCTCTGCCCAGAGACAGCTACATGGGAATGTGACTGCTGCTGCCACACTGGGCCCCATGCAGAAAGGGGCCCCATGCTTGGTTTAATGCTTTGCTGTTGCTAATTTTTTTTAAATCACTTTTGAGCAAGGGATCCTGGCATTTTTTTTTGACAATACTATGTGGTAGTTCTTGTTCTTGTCCCCCATGCTGTCCCAGCCATTTTTCTGGTTCTTTTCTACTTCTTCAAGCCTTTAAAAATTTCCTAAGGACCCAGGCTATGGAGGAACAAGTCAAAACAGTGTGCAGATAAATTCTGACTCTTCTCTGCTGCACATCTTCCCCAAGGCCATCAAATCTAGGTCAGTTTCCTCTTGAATGGACAGAAAAGGAAAGGGGGAAAAGAGAAGGAATAAGAAAAATTCACATCTGACACATTCTAGCCCCTTTCCAGCCCCTCCCCTCCCACACACTAATTGAGCACAGATTCACGAGACTCCCCTAGGCAAGGTCCTTGGGGCCTGGCAGGGAGTCTGCCATGTGAAGACTGGGTCAAGATGCCAGGTTAGTGGTTATACCTGGGAGGGCTGTGTGACTTTTGGTTGGTCATTCTCCAGAGAGAGTCATCTCAGGGTGTCCTTGGGCACCCCAGGAGGATCCTGATTTTCCCAGTTTGCGTGACCTCCTTTACCTCTAAAGAGTCCTATTAGAAAAGAGGATGCCTGATCTGAGTTGGGTGCAGGGGTGTAGAACCTCCTTTCCTACACTTCTTCCAGACAGGAATTAGCACTGGCCTAAGGTTCCAGGATGCCCCCAGCAGTCCAGAGTTGGAACTGGATTAACATCTGAGATCAGCTAGGCCAGCAACTCTCAATTTGCCATATATATATATATATTTTTTTTTTTTTTTCCAGTGCCAAGGATAAAACCCAGGGCCTCATGCATGCTAGGCAAGCTGTCTACCACTGAGCCACACCTCCAGCCACTTCAACTTATTGCCTTTTTTTAAAAAAAAATTTTTCAGTTGTAGATGGACACACTGTCTTTATTTTATTTATTTATTTTTATGTGGTATTGAGGATTGAACCCAGTGCCCCACACGTGCGAGGCAAGTGCTCTACCGTTGAGCCACAACCCCAGCCCTCAACTTATTGCCTTTTAAACCCATATTCCTTCTTCTTCCTCTTCTTTTTTTTTTTGTACTAAGGATTGAACCTTTAATCATTGAGCCACATCCCCAAGCCTTTTCTCTTTTATATTTTGAGACAGGATCTCACTAAGTTACTAAGGCTGGCTTTGAATTTGTGATCCTTCTGCCTCAGCCTCCTGTGTTGCTGGGATCACAGGCATGTGCCACCACACCTTCCCCAACCCATATTAGTTATTGATAATCACAGTCAAAATCTCACAGACACTGGAGATTCTGTTCCAGGGATGGGTGTGTTTGTAGTACCTTTGAGAATAATAGCTAACTAAGAATATTAGTCAAGATGTATTTTTTTGTGGTTTAAGTTATAAAAGTTTTATTTTGTAATATTCCAAATATAAAATTATAATACTGGATAGGCTGTCAATTACACAGTCTTCTTTAGCTCACTCCTCTTAAGGAATGGGTTTTCCTGCCCTCCCATTCCCCCTTGGCCCAACCAGGCTGAGAATCACTGATCCTTCCTTTTACCAACTGGGGAAGGAGGGGCACAGAGCGGCTTATGAGGACTCGATAAAGGTCACTCAACTAATTAGTGAGTGGAGTTGGGCCATTGTCCTGCTGTGGAGGTTGCCCTCCCCTGGTTCTCTCTGTTTACCAGGACCCCAAATGTAAACATGGTAGGCAGGATAAATGATTTGTACCACTTGTTTCTCCCCGGCAGATGTTTGGTTGAGCTATGAAAAGCATGGATGATTGGCAGTTTCCATGGTGATAGATTCGCCTAGGATTAGCTGTGAGTGAGTCATGGCTGGGGCTCCCTCCAACGCCATCCTCTTCTGGAACAAGAGAATCTCCAGGCTATGGAGAGGAGAGGGGGGTTTTGAAGAACAAACACTTCCCTCGCCACCCAGGGACATATTACTTAAGTTACTTTAGACATTTTATCCCAAAGGCAAGTGACTTCTGAGGAGCAGCTGAAGACTAGGTGTCAGTGGCGCCTCTGGGCTGATGCAGCACATCCTCCCGTCACTGCACTGGCCTCTACCACACCCTGTGGTGGCTTCACCAGGGGTCAGGGTGGGACTTTGGCCTTGACTGCATTTGCTTTGTTTCTCAAAGCACTTTCCTTCTCCAAGCTACACCACCAAACTTTCCCTGGAAAACAAACATCTCTCCCTACAGGATTTTCACAAACACACCCTTACAAGGGCAGCCACTCCAGGGATCCAGGACCAGTGCATGGAGGAACTAGGAAATGGAAATTCACTGAGAAAAATACCAGTTGTGTGAAGTCACATAACCCTTGTCCCCAAATCCCAAACTCTTACTGGAAGGAATAAGAGCCTCTTTGGCCACAGGCAGCACATGGGCCTGTGGTTGACCACACCCAACAAAAAAACATGGTAGAAAACCAACAGTTTTGGCCACCTTCCTTGTCAAGAACCCTGTGGTTTCTGTGATGCCCTTTGACCTTTTAAGCCTGGCTCCCCTCCTACTCACACATACACCCTGGGGAAGCTCTGCTGGTCATCTCAGATTGCTGTCTCTCTGCAGCACTCTCAGCCCTGATTGCCCCCTGTTCTGGGTCAAATGCCCTGAGGTCACTCCCCTCCAGCTCCCAAACCATAGTGCTGACTCCACCTACTCCCCACTCTTCTGCTCCCAAGGCATCCCCATAAGCTGTATGTCTTGTGGGTGACAGGACAAGAACCTGTGGAACCAGAATAGGGATCCCTGGTTTAAGAAATAAAGAGGACCAAGAAAAGATGACCTGAAGATGGGGCAAACTTTGGTTCATTCTGATGGATTTATGAGCAGGAACAGGAGAAGGGAAAGAAGTTTTATAATTATCATACATGCTTGTTTTTGTAATTTTATTTATATAATTAATTTATAACTAATTTAATTATTCTAAGTACCTATAATAATGATTACCATTATAGTAGCCTATTGTGTCAGGCACTGTGATAAGCACTTTATATAGTCTTTCATTTAAACTTCACCACAACTTCCATGGTTCTATCAGAGACAGATACATTGTCTTAGTCTATTTTCTGTTGCTATTACAAAATACCCGAGACCAGGTAATTTATAAATAATAAAAGTTTATTTGATTCACAACTCTGGAGACTGGGAAGTCCAAGGGCATGGTACCAGCATCTGCTCTGCATTTGGTGAGGACCTTCCTGCTGTGCCATAACATGATGGAAGGCATCATATAGCAAGACAGAGCAATCATGCTAGCTTGTGTCTCTTTTGCTCCTCCTCCTCCTCTTCTTCTTCTTTGTGTGTGTGTGTGTGTGTGTGTGTGTGTGTGTGTGTGTGTGTGTGTTGTTTTTGGTAATAGGAATTGAACCCAGGAACTCATTCATGCAAGACAAGCACTCTACCATTGAGCAGCCTCCCGAGTCCTTTTCTTTTTTATTTTAACGGGGTCTAACTCAGTTGGCAAGGCTGATCTCAAACTTGCGATCCTCCTGCCTCAGCCTCCTGAGTTGCTGGAATTATAGGTGTGCACCACCACACCTAGCAGTTGTGAAACTTTTTAAAAATGTAATCTTTATAAGACATCTGGACACTAATGCTTGGGTATCTGTTTTGTTCTATGCACCAAGTCTAAATCTAGTTCTAACGTCATTGATGATATTTTTAAATTGCGCCGGAAGCTGAAAGAGAGCAAAGCATCTCTGAAACACTTAGCAAGGATAGACAAACACACACTAAATCAAAATAGTTTTTCTAGATCTAGCTGGTAAGACATTTATAATTCACGGGAACTAGAGAACATCTGCCCAAGAATTGTGTAGTAGTACAAGGATAGAATTCTGGAAGTGACAGCCACCAGGTGCAAGCCCACCTACCACGTGTGAACTTTGCCAGCAGAAACACAGTCACACTCCTTGTCCCCCCAGGAACCCCCCAGAAAACTTCCCTCTGGAGTCTGAGCTGCCTCCATTTCCTTGTCTCTGTGCCTCTGTGTCTGTCTGTGATTCTCATTATCTACTTTCTGGCTTCTCTGCTTTGTCTCAACAGCCATTTTGTGGTCATATCTGGGTCAGCTCATTCTGTGTAGGTGCTGGTCCTTTCTCCTCCCACTGACCAGGATCCCAGCTAGTATTCTACATGGGGCAGCCCCGAGGGCCTGTGGGAAGGATGTCGGGGGAGGAGGAAAAGGCATTTGTTATGGATACAGAACCTGTTTAGAAGCAGGAAGCTTAGGGTGAATCAGTCACTTTCCTTCTTAGAAGTATATATATATGACTTGGCCAGGTGGGAGCTACTAGGGAGGCTACTAGGGAGGCTGAGGCAAGAGGATCTTAAGTTCAAGGCCAGCCTGGGAATGTTGCAAGAGCCTTTTTTCCAAAATAAAAAATAAAAAGGGCTGTGATGTCAGAAGCAGAGGACTTGCCAAGCATGCAGAATCACACTTTCACATCTGGTCCTCTAGACACCAGGGTTCCTGACCTCCATCCCACCCCAGCATACTAGGGTTCACTCCCTACTATTTAAAAAAATTTATATATATATACATATGTGTATATATATATATAAATTTTCTCGTGGTCTTTATGAATTAACTTTCACGAATGATCTGAAGGAAAGTGTACAAAATGACATGGCGTGACTGGGGATGTAGCTCGGGTTGTAGAGTGTCCCTGGGTTCAATGCCCACTATCACAGAGAAATAAAAAAACACCAAGAGAACGTGACAAACTACAGGAGGTGCTAAAATGGCAAGAAATAAAGGGCGGAATGTAATCACACAAAGCCGAATGAATGGGAAGAATATTGCCAGGGTCTTGGGGGCAGGATGAGGCCCTGGCAGGGGATGGGAGGCAATGCGGCCCTCCAGGTGAGACACAGTACCCAGTCAACCTGGTGACAGGTGGGAACCTTGCAGAGGTTGGGAGGTCCAGGAACAGGGGGGCGTTAGTGGACGGAGCTGAAGTTTGGGAGTCTAATAAATGGTGATGCAGTCAAGGGAAACCCTTGATGTCAGATTTTTCTGGCAGTAAACTGTGGGGCCCCAGGCCTTGAGCAGAGCCTGGGCAATAGGACCTGGCCCCAGAGCACTGGTGAGAACAGGGCAGGTCCTGGCCATAGCATTCCTTTTTTTTTTTTTAATCCAAACCTATACATGGTTTTTAAAAAAGAATCTCTTCGTACGTGTGTGTGCGCGCGCGCGTGTGTATCAATCTATCAATCTATCTATTGATATATATCTTAGCACAGAGGAGCTGTAATACAAAACAGTACTCTCATATCTGCCTCTTTTTTTTTTCTCTTAAGTTACAGATGGACACAATACCTTTATTTTATTAATTTATTTTTTATGTGGCACAGAGGATTGAACCCAGTGCCTCACACTTGCTAGGCAAGTGCTCTACCACTGAGCCACACCCTAGCCCTCATACCTGCCTCTTACCACCTGAAATATCCATTCATAGGGGCAACCACTTTTTTGTTTGTTTATTTAAAAAAATTTTTTTTTGGTACTAGGGATTTAACTCAGAAGTACTCGACCACTGAGCCACCTCCCCAGCCCTATTTTGTGTTTTATGTAGAGGCAGGGTCTCACTGGGTTGCTTAGTGCATCACTATTGCTGAGGCTGGCTTTGAACTCGCGATTCTCCTGTCTCAGCCTCCCAAAGTGCTGGGATTACAGGCATGCGTCACCGTGACTGGGTCTTGACTTAAGTTTCTTGTTCACTTTTCCTAGAGTTTCTTTTCTTTTTGTTGAGGAGGTACTGGAGATTGAACCCAGGGGTGCTCTATTATTGAATTATATCCCTAGCCCTTGTCTTTTATTTTTAGACAGGGTCTCTAAGGCTATCCTCAAACTTGTGAGCCTTCTGCCTCAGCTTCCTAAATCGCTGGGATTCTGGCATGTGCTACAGCACCTGGCTTCCTGGAGTTTCAATAAATTTTCATTTTTCTTGTTGCTAAACCAAGTAGTCAGCATATCCCTTATGATCACTCAGTGTGTTAATCACACTGCCACTTTTGTTGAGTACGTTTCCTATCCAGAAGCATCCCTTCTGGGGCGTTCATGGTTTTGCTTCAATCTGCTTCTTTTTCTGCTGTCCAGCTGCCATTCTGAGGTTTCATTTCAGTACTGAGTTATCACCACTATTTTCTGAATGTCGCGTTTTCTCCCCTCGTGGCTTCTGTCTTCATTTTGCTGGAGTACATGCTTCTGTTGCTCCCTCAGAAAAGATATAGGGGAGGTAAAGTTTCTTGGACTTGTATTTGCTTAACTTTACTTTCACTTAATTAGTAATCTGACCAAAATTGAAGTTTAAGAATTTTTTTCCCTCAGAATTTTTAAGTTGGTGCTCCTCTGTTTCCCAGCATTCAGCAGTGCAGAGGAGAAGTCAGATGCCAGTGCAGTTTTTGATTTTATGTGTGTTAGATAGCCTTCAGTCCTGGTGACAAGATACCTGAGGTAAACAAAAGGAGGAAAGATTTATTTTGGCTCATGGCTTCAGAGGTCTTGGTTCAGGTCACTTTGGTCTTAGCACTTTTGCTTGATCCTAGCACTTTGGTCCTGTGGTGAGGCAGCATATCATGGCAGGTAGTGTGTGGTGGAGCAAAGGTGCATCATGGCAGCTGGGAAATGAGAGGAGAGGTCTCCAAGGGCACACCCCCCAGTGACCTCACTTTCTTCCATCAAGCCCCACATGGTAAAGGGTTCCACCAACTCCTAACAGTGCCATCAACTGGAGACCAAGCCTTTAACTCATAAGCATTTGGGGAACATTTAAGATCCAAGCCATAACACTGCGTTCAGCTCTTATATTTAGCAGTATTGAGGATTTCTTTTGAAATTGCACAGTGATACATGTAGGTATGGATTTTTCTTTTTTAATTTTAGTTCTTTGTGCGGAGTACTTGGTGGGATACTTCAGTCTGAAGACTTGTGTCTTTTTCGGTTTAGGGAAATTTACTTCTGTTACCTACCTGGTTATGTGCATTTGTTTTCTCTCTTCTCTTTTTCTGGATCTCATGTTACTTGGCTGTTGTAACTCCAAGATTTCTCTCAAATTTTGTACTCTTTTATCTTTATATTCTAAATGTTTGGATATTTACTTAATTTTATCCTTTCAACCTATTGCATTTTTTTTTAATTTTAATTTTTATTTTTTTTAATACTTTTTTTTTAGTTGTAGATGGACACAATGTCTTTATTTTATTGCTTTGTATGTGGTGCTGAGGATCGAACCCAGGGCCTCACGCATGCGAGGCAAGCGCTCTACCACTGAGCTACAATCCCAGCCCAACCTATTGCATTTTTAATATTTTAATTTCTAAATGTGTTTTCTCATGGGATTTTTTTCTTCATAGAATATGTTTTTTGGTGGGGGGAGCACTGGGATTGAACCTAGGGGTGCTTAGCCACTGAGCTACATCCCCAGCCCTTTTTTTTTTTTTAATATTTTTTTAGTTGTATGCAATATCTTTTATTATTTATTTTTATGTGGTGCTGAGGATCGAACCCGGTGACTTACGCATGCAAGGCAAGTGCTCTACCACTGAGCCACCGCCCCAGCCCCACCCCCAGCCCTTTTTATTTTGTATTTTGAGGCAGGGCCTTGCTAAGTTACTTAGCGCCTCACGAAGTTGCTGAGGCTGGCTTTCAACCTGCAATCCTCCTGCCTCAGCTTCCCAAGCTGTTGGGATTACAGGCATGTGCCACCGTGCCCAGCTTCCTCATTGCATCTTATTTTATAGGTAGAATATTCTTGGATGTATCTGAAGTTACTAAGCAGTGTTTGCTTCAAAATTCTCTCTGTATCATGATTTATGTGTTTCTTCGAGCCAAGTTTACTTCTTTCCTATTTATGCAGGTATTTGTTTATTGGTTGCTGGTTTTTATCACACATCTGGCCATCCTTGGTGGCTGGCACGGATTCCCCTGCCATAGAGTGTTTAGGTCTGTTTCCCTGCAGGGGTGGGGAGCACAGCTGATTCCTGAGCAGGGCTTCATCTGAGGTCCAACATCCACCTAACAGCCCTGGTTTTCTTCAGGCAATGTATTGAGAGCCTCCAGAGAAGACTTCCCAGTCACCTCTTCCTTACTTTCACTCTGGCATCTTCTGTGTCCCAGATATTTCCTCTATGTAGCATAGATGCCATTCTCTTTGTTTATGGGCATTTATTCCTTGTCCCCCTTCACTATCCCCCTCCCCTTTTTTTAAGTAGCAGGGATTGAACTCAGGAGTACTCGACCAAAGGAGCCACATCCCCAGCCCTATTTTGTGTTTTATGTAGAGACAGGGTCTCACTGAGTTGCTTAGCGTCTCGCCGTTGCTGAGGCTGGCTTTGAACTCGTGATTCTTCAGTCTCAGCCTCCCTAAGTGCTGGGATTGCAGGCGTGCACCACCATGCCTGGCTTTCATTACCCTTTTAATATGGTCTTGGGGGAGGGAAATGAATGGAGAGAAAATGTGCCTACGAGGCCGAGGCTGTTTTAAACAAAAGAACCTTTTAAACATTATTTTCCCCACATTTCAAAAGGATCACTGTAGAAATTTAAGAAAAAATATAAACAATCCAATAAAAAAAGATCTCTTCTTCCATCACCCAGAAATAACATTATTGACATTGAAAAACACATTCTAGCCCCTCTTTCCATGATTCTCTCTGTTCCTTCACAACAACAGGACCCTAACATATGTTTTCTTTCTAACATGCCTCTTAAAACTAAACAATAACTTTAAATATCGTTCCATGTCACAGCATATCCCTGACAATATTCCAGACCTGGTATTTATTGAAAGACATATTGTCATTTATTTAGGCAATCCTTTATTTTTAGACCTTAGGTTGTTTCTAATTTTCACTCCAAACATGTGTTTATAAACACTTTGTACTAAATCTTTACTCGTATCTTTGACTATTTACTTTAGATAAAATCCTAGTGGTACTGAACTGCTGGGTCAAAGTATATGCAGGTCCCAGTCTTGGTCCAACATTCAGGGTTCTCTTTAAAATAGCCCCACTGTAACTATCTGCCCCAAACTTTGAACTCACTCTACTTCACTTGGATTCCATGAAGCATTTCAGCAGAGGCATTGAAAGCTTAATTTTCAGTCAGACTGTGACTGGATCCTAGTCTTGCCACTTGGTAAATGTGTGACCTACTCTTTTTAATGACCTCGTCAAGGACTTTTCTATAAAATGAAGAAATAATTCTTGACTTTTTTCTGAAGTGGATTGAGGACTACACAGGAGAAAAATACATGTAAAGCACTTATAACAGGCTCTGTCAGGCTGGAAGTGTTCATAAATCTAGTATGATAGTGTGGGACCCATTTGGTCACTAAGCTCATTCAACCCCTCCTTTTAGGCCACACTGGAGATGTACCCTCTACCCCCGTGAGGTTTCCTGGCCAATTGCATTGAGTTTCAGAGTGCTTATTGGCTGGGTCCTCATCCCATGTTCAGAACACACCATCTTGTTGCTTTCACATAGGTGGAGAGACAAACATCCCTCCTCACTGACTGAGCTGTTGGTCCCTCACAGTGATGGATCAATGAATTTTCATTAGTGTTCTTGGGGTCTATAGGTCAAAAGGAAAAGGTGGTACCATACTGGCAGCTTCAGGATTGGTTTGGGGAGTTTGTTTGGAGCCCTGTGCTAGCTCAGAAGCTTTGAACATGGTCTCTGGTCCTGACTTTTGGAGGTTTCTGACTCCAAGGACACTTGAATCCCTAGTGTGAGCAGTAGGCATGAGAGGCAAGGAAATGTGCTGAGCAGAAGCCTGCCAGGCCTTTTGCTACTGCTGAGCCACTCCAGGGCGTTGTCCCAGCTGGGAAGGCAGGGCTCAGCATGCAGTACAGGGACCTTTGTGTGACTTGCAAGACACCTCCCTCACCCTTAATACTTTGTGCTGGGCCATAAGATGCCTTTGTAGCTGGAAGAGATTTCCTCCTGAGTGTCACTCAACCACAAAGGTCTCTTTCATGGCCATGCAGATGCCTCCCCAGTTGCCAGGGGAGATGAAGAAGAGGCCTATTTGTGGAGCTGCAGATGGGAGCGCTTGATGTGGGATAGCTTCCAGGAGAGGGCCCTGGAGGAGAGGAAGGGTAGCCCTGGGGAAGGTGATTCGAGGAGTACACTGCATCACCATGGGGCCCACTCCTGTCTGGGTGTCTTTCAGGAGTCATGGCCGGCTTCAACATGGGAGGTGACCTCAGGGATCCGGTTGCCAGTATCCCCCTGGGCTCCCTGGCAGCTGTTGGCATCTCGTAAGTTCCCCTCATGGCAATCAGTCTAAGCTGGAGAGTGGGAGAGAAAACCCCAGGCAAGAGGGGATTGCCCCTTTTGTTCTGGAAGTGCCCCAACTGTGACCAATCTATTTCATATGCCGATCTTCCTTTTAATACTCGCTGGGCTGGAAAATTCACGTCTGGTGGGTTCAGACACAGCCCTTGCACCCCTCCTCCCCCTGCCTGGGAATGCTGGGAGGCGGGGTGTCATTAATGCAGATCACAGGCCAAAGCCTTTCATTCCTTTTTCCTCAGCCTCCTACCCTTGCCCCTGCCTCTTCCCCACCCTCATTTTGAACTTGGTGATTTTTTTTTTTTAACTATTGAATTTCCAGATCATTGGCAGGAACATATACACGAAGAGATTCACAATCAGATAGATTAGGGCTTGCATCCCAGTTCTGTGACCGATTTGCTGTGTGACTTTGGGCAATTCACTTAGCTCTCTGAGCTTCCATTTCCTTTTCTATAAGATGAGGATAATGATAAATATGTGCCTCACGGACTGAGGAGGAGATACCATATATAAAGCCACATAAGTAGACGCTCAGAAACTCTCCTTCTTTCCCTTCCACCTTCCCCAAGGCTGTCAGGCTTCTGGAATTTTAGTTTTCACTGTGCCACCCACATTAGCAGGCTGGGTGACCTTGAGTCTGTTTTTGATCTTCTAAAATCTTTTTCTCTCAGGACCAAGAAGGAAGCTTTACTGGGGAGGTGTAAAAAAAGCAAGGGGATCATAGACATGATCATGACTTGAGAAATTTAAAATGCTTTTATTACTTTATGATATTTAAAAAACATTAATGTGTCTATTTTATAAACACCGAATCTGCCCTTGGCTCATTGCAATAGCACTGTCACTACCAGCCAGGCACAGAGCATCAGGCCATATTGCGCAAAATAAGGAACAACACTGGGAAGGTAGTAAAGACAATGGAGAGAGTTGATGATGGGGAGAAAAGAAAGAGGTTTCTACATGAGAACTCTGTCTTGGTTTTGGTCACAGCTAGGAGGCCCAGGAGGAACTTTGGCCTCTCCTCTCAGTGCCCAGATGGGTGGGGAGCCCTCAGGGTTACAGGGCATGTTGGGGGTCGGGCCAGGATACACTCTGCCTTTTTACACTTGGCTTCCCAGCCTGTTATTTGTGATCCAAAGACCAGCAGGCCTCAGTGTCCTCTGCTGGGGAGGATAGGGTGTGCAGCCCTGGGTCAACCTGACCCGAATCCAGGCAGCCTTGAGGCCAGCTGGGCCTCCCATCTCTTCATCTGCAACACTCTTTGTGTGTTTCTTCTTTAATATAAGAAAGAAACAAAACATTGATACCTTTTTTTTTTTGGTAAGAAATGTGCTAGAGGAGAAACAGCACAAAAAGACCCCACCCAGGCCAACTGGGGAGGCTTCGTGACTGCCCTTTCTCTTTAATTTCAAGATGGGTGCCCAGAGGAAGCAAAAGTCGAGCAGTTTGGCAGGGGCGAGGGGTGGGGGTAGTGTTGGGATGGGGGTTGAGCGGGTTGGATGGCAGCTCCTCTCTGCTCTTGGGTTTCACAGGTGGTTTCTGTACATCATCTTCACCTTCCTGCTCGGCGCCATCTGCACCCGAGAGGCCCTTCGCTATAACTTCCTGATAGCTGAAAAGGTGGGTGAGTCCTACCCGAAGGCCCTGGTCTGTTGGGGTCATTTATTTGTTCCCATCAACAAATCACTGCCTTTCCCTTGCAATTCTATTTTGGGAAATCATGTAGTCTTGAATCCAGGGCTGAAGTTTTGGGGAGTCAGAAATGATGGAGAAGATACAGGTTCTGCTAATGGATCCCACGAAAGAGATCATGGTGCCCACAAAGGCACACAAATGCAGGTGACTAGATAATGGAGACATTTCTTCATGTTGAAAATCAGGATAGAAACAAAAGACTCAGGTTGCCCCAAATTCCCAGCCCAGCAAGCTGCACAGAGCTGTTTTTTGCCACGAGCTTCACTTTTCACCATGAACAGAAAGCTGCTCATAAGCAGAAAGGTGGACACTGAGCAACAGGGACAGAGCAGGGAGGTGGAGGAGATGGGGAGCCCAGTGCTGGGGGGCCTAATGGGGAAGTAGAGCAGGACCCTTACTCTTCTGACTTTCCCCAGAATCTCAGAAACTCTGGGTTGATTTGGCTGCAACATCTTTGTTTCTGGGTGCACGCTCTGCCAGAAGATTAGCAAATTCCTTGTGTTCCTTTGTTCCCTAGCCTTGTTTGCATGCTGGAGGTCATGTGACATCAAGGACATTTATTTGGCATCATTAAAACCCACAAGAATAAGATTTCCAGGCATTTTCCTGAATATTCCCCTGAAATTCCTATCTTTCCTCAAGTTCCCAGAGGAAACATGGATCCTGAGATTCCCATCATTTTCCAAGAAGTGTATTCAGGGAGTTTTTATTATGGTTAACTCCTGAGTGTTGCCACTTATATTTTGGGAGAGAGTACCTTCCTTTCTTGGTGTGAAGCTTTGCAAAGCAGCTGATCTTCACAGAGAGCCAGGAGACTCCGAATTTACATTTTAGAACTGCACTTGGGCTTAGTTTCCACCTGAGCACAGGTTTCTTTTTAGAGCGTGTAGACATTGAAGTAAAGGTGATATTTGTTTTCAGAGATCTTGACATTAGTATGAAAGCAGCTTTTGAAAGGGGAAGCAGTTCAGGCAATGGAAGAGCTGACACCCACCTTGTAGCACCCAAGGCCTCAGGCCTCCAGCATACAAGGTTTGCTCTGAGGGGAAGAATCTGTGTCCATTATGTATATCTGATGTACCTTTCATCTGAAGTTTCACCTCCAAAGGCCTTTTCTCCAGTGGTGAAATGAAATGCGTGGCTGCATTAAGGAATTGAAGGGAGCAGCTGAAGGGAGAGGGCTTGTTTGACCAGGGGGAACTGCTTGCTGTTCTTCTGCAACTTGCCAGTGGCTGGCCAGCCCTGCTGGCTTCTGAAGCTTACTCCTTTCTAGTGGATTCCTTCACAGAGCTCCTTTCAACCATTAGAAATCCTGATCTGGATAGAAAGAGATCAGGATTTCTTCCCCATCTTTGCAGGGAAAGCTCAGGATGGGTATGTGTGAGGGTAGGCAGCTTTATATCCAAGGAAGGCCACAAGAGGAACAGAGTAAAAGCATCTCCATAGACGGCATGTTAGAGCCTTTGTGAGCAGAAATTCCACACCCAATAATAGACCTTGAACTGAGGGAACTTTCTTTGGAATGTCACCTGTCCCAGTGGGTGAGACAGGTGGGCACCCCTTATCTGGTTGGCAGCACCTGCTATATCAGGCTCTGCCATAATCCATGGGAATGTATTTGTTAAGCATATGCTGGGGTGGATGGTGGAGATTTAGGTCCTGGAGAGGAAGAAAGATTATTTCCTGGACTAGGTGACCATACAAACTGTGATTTAAAAAAAAGTGACTGTTTGTGGTTCTCAGTCATGAACAGGGATTGATGCAGCAAGTAAGTGAATTGTGACGGACCAACCAGGACAACTCCAAACAGCAACACGCAGCTGCTCTGCGGCTCCGCGAGCCCCTCCACATGGGGACCACATAGCATCTTTCCCCAAGCCATTTCTCCTTTCCTGCTTTCCAGTGTCCCTCGTTGGCTCTGACTGAGCTGCAGGGGCAGGTCTTATACTCCAGTAGGAAGCTGGGCCACAGCTGACGAAGCCTGCAGATGAGAGGCTGCAGCCTGCAGCAGTTGGGCGGTGCAGGGGCAGTTTCTTTCCTTGACACAACCCACTACCCTGATGCAGTTTTAATAACTGCTTGGCTCAGGTTCATATCTTAGCTATGGTGTTGGTTCGGAGCCAACACATCCCTGAGCTTTCCTGGGCTCTAAAGAAGCAAGACTGCATCTGTCTGGTGCCCTGACTATCACCTTCAGTCATGGACCACTGCCAGCCTCAACGTGCTGCCCCTGTTGCTGGTTCACATGCATCTCTTCAATGCATAATTCTCTCTCTCTCTCTCTCTCTCTCTTTCTCTCTCTCTCTCTCTCTCGGGTGTTTTTTGCCAGAAGAACTCTCTAGAACTCTCTTCAATGGCTGCAGGCTGCCTGGATTCCTTTCCATTGATCTGCAGCTGGTCAGTTAATCTGTTTCTTTCTGGGTTTCCTGCAACTTCTCAGATCTATTTCTTTCTTTTTTTCTTTTTTCTTTTTGGTACCAGGGATGGAACCCAGGTGGGTTAACCACTGAGCCACATCCCCAGCCCTTTTTGTTTTATTTAGAGACAGGATCTCACTGAGTTGTTCAGAGCCTTGTTAAATTGTTTAGGCTGGCTCTGAACTTGTGA
>CM053409.1:58870111-58902679 GCA_028644305.1 Xerus rutilus
GGATCAAAAAATATTCAGAAAAAGCTTTGCATCTGTAATGAAGATGGACAGATATTTTTCTTGTTATTATTCTCTAAATAATACAGAATAACATCTATTTACCTAGCACTTACATTGCATTTAGGTAGTATACTGGATCATATGAATCTTTCACCTTTTATTAAAGTATGTGTGAGAATGTGTATAGGCTGTATGTAAATACTCCAGTATTTTATATAAGACACTGGAGAATCAATGGGGTTTTTTTTTTAGTTGTAGATGGACACAATACCTTTATTTTATTTATTTATTTTTTATGTGGTGCTGAGGATCAAACCCAGTGCTTCACATGTGCTAGGCAAGTATTCTACCACTGAGCTACAAACCCCAGCCCATCCATGGATTTTTGGTATCCTAGGAGTTGTGTAACTAATCTCCCATGGATACCAAGGGTATAGCCTTATATAGCCTTTAAGGTAAGAAACAGTCAAATTTATTCAAGGAGATACCCTGCTTCCCTCTCTGGAAAAGTCTTTAAAGGCAAAAGCAATAGATATGATGTACTGTGCCCAGCGGTCCTTCACACTGGCTGCACATCAGAATCACCTCAAAGGCTTTTTAAAAATCAACAGTGTGTGTCCCACTCAATACTAATTAAATCATAACCTCTGGGAGTGATTCTTATGTAAAGCCAGAGTGGAGAAATACTGAGTTAAATTTTCAAAATGCTTCTGATAAAATTTCATCAGAGTCTAGTTTTTTTTAAATCAGTCAACATAGGATGCATTTGGTAGAGAAGACAGAAACAAAGGTTACAGATGAATGATCACATCTCAGAAGGGATGGAGGATTAATCACAGGACCAGTTTATCTAACAGTTTTGTAAGGTATCAAGGGCACAGATCACATAAGTCATGTGCCTCATTAATTCAGCTGCTGAGCCCTGTTTGCCAGACTCTATGATAAGTGCTGAGCAGAGAGGGAAAAGATACACAATTCTTTTCTACCCTTAAGGAGCTCATGGCACACTGGCAAGGCAAGCCATGAGCCTAATTACCTGTCCTTCGGGGGAAAAAAATAACAAAATGCCATCAGAGCACACAAAGTGATGGAAAACATCAGATGACATTAATTTCATGTAATAATAAAATGGTAAGTGAAGGAGGGGGAGAAAAGCCCAAGAAACCCATGACGTTGAAGAAGAGAGACAGGTTAAGATCCACTGGGGATAAGAATGAGATAATACGTTTTGGGAACGGCAGTCCAGCTGAATTAAAAATAGGATGTGCTCTGTAGTGGACCTCAGTTGTGTCTGGAAGCCTCTGACTTCTCTGACCTTGTGGGGGTTATTCTCCCTATGCATGGTCTTGAAGGGTGTGAGACCCCATTCAGAAGCCCAAAGAACAAGACCTTCTCTTGCCTGTCCCTTTATGACCCTGGTAGGGCACATGACCAATGCTGGGCATTGAATGTCCCAAGTATATGAATGAGGTAAAAATAAAGAGACAGTGAGAGTTCATCTGCAGGGTGGCGGGGGTGCTACTAGGATGCTGGCCAAACTCTTCTGAGTGAGGAGTTGGAGTGCCTTCAAGTTTGGGTCCTGCCTTTCTCCAAGGCTGATCCTTGGAGATCATCAGGTCCTGGCTTCCTGATGATTCTATGGACCTTCAATGCCCTACAAATATATTATTATTTTTTTAAGTTCTTTTTTCCAATCAAGAATCCTGACTGATGAATTCATCTGTCAAATTATTCTAGTGATAATTTATGAGCTAGGAAATAGGTCTAGCTAGGGGCTTATGTTCAGTGTCATTTGACAACACAGATCTAGTGCATCGCAGAAGCAAGGAAGTAAAAAAGTGGGGCATGGAGAGCCCTCATCAAGAAGGGTATAAGTGACAAAGCTGAAAATTGTCTCTAATCTATCCGTAATAGTTGACAAACAAGCACTTGAATATACAGTTCCGACCACTGTGCCTACAGTGAGGTAGAATGGAGAGAGTATCACAAATAGTCAAGAAAACTGAGAGGCTTCCCTGTGGGTATGAAGGGGCCCTGCTCAGGATGGTGAGAGTTTCATGACTCAGTGTGGGACACAGCTGCAGGGTGAGTAGCACTGCTCTTTTGCAAGTTGATGCCCAGGAGAAGAGCGCTGCCCTCTCTTGTTCTATCTGTTGATGCCTTTGGGGCAAACTGGTCATGGATGTCATTCATACATTCATTCGTTTATGTATCTGTATTGGGCACCAGAACACTAGGGTGAACAAGAAAGAGACCTGCCTAAAGGAAGCCTGCTGGTTGGTGGAGAAGACGAGGATGGGCTCTATTCTCTCATCATGTTGAAGTGCCGTGGGGCACTGAGGAGTGCCACTGTTGTGAGGGGGTGTGAATGGCCCTTTGAAGGAGAGGAGGTTTGTGCTGAGTTTTGATGCCCAATTAGGAGTTTAGTAGACAGACAATGGATAGATTAAGGGATGCAGACAGAGGGTTCCAGTGGGCAGAGAAATCATGCTGACCAGTGCCTCCATGTGCAGGTTGGGGGACAGAAGGCCACAGACTGTGCAGGGCCTGTGTATCAAGCCATTGATATGTTTGCAGCAAGGGCATTGGGATCAGATGAGAGGTTAGAGAGGTAACTCTGGCGGAGGCCTAGGAGGTGATTTAGAAAGAAAACATTTAGCGGCAGGAGGCCAGCTGGCATTGTAGTTGGTCAGCACTTCTCCCAAGTGTTCCCAGCCCATCAACATCAGTATCACCTAGGAACCTGTTGGAAATTCATATTCTCAAGCCCTACCCCAGAACTACTGAAGCAGAAACTCTAAGGGTAGGGCCAGAAATCTGTGTTTTGATGAGCCCTGTGGATAAGTGTGACTCCTGTTCAATTTGAGAACCACTGTGTCATCCCTATAAGATGTGGGACTCACTTGAAATAGTGGAATGAGGTGGAGTGGGGCTGGGGATGAGGATTCTAACTCGAAGGCTGAATCTGTAGTGTATAATTAGGTGAGCATGGATGGGAAAGTGTTAGGGGAGTAGAAACAGGGTCTGGCGTTGAATGATTATATGAGTCAGCTTTCAGTTACTATAACAAAATATCTGAGATAATTCCTTTAAAGAGAAAAGGTTTACTTGGCATATGGTTTTAGAGGTTCTAGTCTTCAATCTGGGGGACCCATTCATTTGCTTTGGGTCTCTGGTAGGGATGTCAGATGGCAAGGACAGAGAGCATGTGGTGGAGCAAAATGGCTTGCAGCTAAGAAGCCAAAGAGAGAGGGGAGGGGGTTGGGGTTTCATGATTCCCTTTGAAGGTATACCCCCTATGACCAAAGGACCTCTCACTAGGCCTCACCTCTTAAAGATCCCACTGCCTTCCTAAAGGGCCACCCTGGTGTCCAACACCTTCAACACATGGACCTTTGGGGAATTTCAAGATCCAAACTATAGCAATGATGAAACTGCTTTCTCACACAGGTGTCCCTAGTGGGCTTTCTATTCCTTCTGGGCTTATACATCTCGTCCCTAGCCTCCTGTATGGGAGGACTGTATGGAGCTCCCCGGATCCTGCAGTGCATTGCCCAGGAGAAAGTGATTCCTGCACTCGCCTGTCTGGGGCAAGGGGTGAGTGACCCTTTTTATTGAGAAACAGATTTTTCTGCTAACCCAATTGTTGACTCATAAATTGCTTAAGTTTTTCTGACTAGAGCCTCTGGTCAAGGTTTCTAGGATAGGACAAATGAGAGTGCAGAGGTCATTTCTCTCACTCCGTCCTCTGGCTGGCTTAGGCTGGCACCAATTAGATGAAGCATCTTAAATGTCACCACCACAGGGCTCCTTAGCTCCAAAGTAGCTAACGAACTTGTCATAGTAGCTTGAACTCTAGCAGCAGGGAAGAGAAATACCCTCTTCTTCAATAAAAACAAATTCTGAATCCTCCATGTTTAGCATAGAAGAAAAAACCTCTTGGTTAGGAGGGGAGTTGGTCCTTGCAGGTCTAACTCCCCCTTGATGCTCATGTTGCCCTTGGGGGTTGTTGTTTGATGATTTCCCACACCTCTGGGTTCTGGGCTCTCTTAACCACCATGACCCAAACCTTAACTAATACAGAGTAGTTTGGTTGAGTCATGGCTGGGATGATCAAAAGAGATGTTCCTAAAACCTAGAGGAATGACATGAGAGAAATAGACACAGAGCATCCCATTGATCTGCAAGTTTTAGCTTGGTTTTTTTTTTTTTTTTTTTTTTTTTTTTGGTACTGGGGATTGAACTCAGGGGCACTCGACCACTAAGCCACATCCCCAGCCCTATTTTGTGTTTTATGTAGAGACAGGGTCTCACTGAGTTGCTTAGTGCCTCGCCATTGCTGAGGCTGGCTTTGAACTTGTGATTCTCCTGTCTCAGCCTCCCTCAGTGCTGGGATTACAGGCTTGAGCCACCGCACCTGGTTAAGTTTTAGCTTGTTTTTGAGTTGGGGGGTACCACAGAGGCCTTCCCCAGCCTCTTGTGATTCCCAGCCTCTTTGTTAGGAGGGCACATGAAAATAAGCTGTAATTTCCTCCATGGCCTTCATCCACTTCTTATCCCCAGTCAGCATGGCTGGGGAGGAGGGGTGACTGTCATCTCTACTGCCTTCCATATGTGATAGTGACATGGCTTTTATTTTATTTTTCTTTCACTTCATTTATTTTTTACGAGGTGAAATGAACACAGGGCTTAAAACTAAAAAGGAAGTAGAAAGTATACATTGAGAATTTTTGCTCCTATCATGAGTCTTTCTACCGCTTTCCTTCCCTCTAGCCTCATCCTGTAGTCACTGCCTTTCTTAGTTTTTTTTTTTTTTCTCTTTCCACATTTTTTACTAGTGCATTATAGTTGTACATAATGATGGGCTTTGACATATTCACACACACACACAATGTAACAATCTAATTTGACCAATATCACTCCCTAGCACTTCCCCTCTCTCTTCCTGCCTCACACCCCCTGGTTCCTTTCCTTTATTCTAATGATCTCCTTTTGATTTTCATGAGATCCTCCCCACCCCTTTCATTTCCTTTTTCCTTTCTAACTTCCACATATGAAAGTATATGACCCTTGACCTTCAGAATTTGGCTTATTTCACTTAACATACTGGTCTCTAGTTCTATCCATCTTCCCGCAAATGACATAATTTTATTTTTCTTTATGGCTGAATAAAACTATTGTGTATATATACCACATTTTCTTTATCCATTCATCCATTGGTGGACACCCATGCTGGTTCCATAGTTTGGCTGTTGTGAATTGTGCGGCTATAAACATGGGTATGCATGTATCATTATAGTATGATAATTTTAATTCTTTAGGATAAATACCAAGGAGTGGTATACCTGAGTCTGGATCATATGGTAGTTCCATGCCTGGTCTTTTTTTTTTAAAGGAGTGTCCAAGGTCTAAGTCTTTTTTTTTTTTTTTAATATTTTTTAGTTATACATGGACACAGTATCTTTATTTTGTTTATTTATTTTTATGTGGTGCTGAAGATCGAACCCAGTGCCTCACCATGCAAGGCAAGTGCTCTGCCACTGAGCCACAACCTCAGCCCCCATGCTTAGTCTTTTGAGGAACCTCTATATTGATTTCCATAGTGGTTGTACTAATTTATAATCTCACCAACAGTTTAAAAGTGTTCATTTCTCTCCACATCCTCTCCAGCATTTATTATTGTTTGTATTTTTGTTGGAGGTGGAGGCACTGGGGATCGAACCCAGGGGTGCTCAACCACTGAGCCACATCCCCAGCCCTTTTTTATTTTGAGACAGGGTCTCACTAAGTTGCTTAGAGCCTCATTAAGTTGCTGGGATTATAGGCCTGCACCACCATGCCCAACTTCTTTTCTTAGTTTTTTTTTTTAAATATCTTTATTTTTTAAATTTATTTTTATGTGGTGCTGAGGATCGAACCCAGTGCCTCATGCATGTGAGGCAAGCGCTCTACCACTGAGCCAACAATCCCAGCTCTCTTTTCTTAGTTTTTAATGAATTCTTCTCTTTTCCATTTTTACACAAAAGATAGTGTTCTCTGTACATTATTCTGTACCCTGCTTATTTTTTCACTTTACGTAACCTAGGAATCTTTTTTTAAAAACATGAACACAGAGAGAACTTTTTTGTTCTTTTTCCATCATGAGGATATATCATAGTTTATTTAATCAGTTCCCTATAGATTGATACTTGAGTGGCTTCCAGTAAACTGTTACAGTGAATAATCTGTGTGTGTGTGTGTGTGTGTGTGTGTGTATGTGGTTTTGCCTATGTGGATACATTTTCATAAGTTGGGTTGATGGGCCAAAGGGTAAATGCATTTTTTATTTTAATAGATCTTGCCAAAATACCTACTATGGGATGTGTATCATTTTGCATTTTTTTTGTTTGCTTATTTGCTTGTTTCAGTCCTGGAGATTGAACCCAGGGATGCTCTACCACTAAGATACATCCCTAGACTTTTTAATTAAATTTTTTTTTAATTTTGAGACAGTGTCTCTCTAAATTGCTGAGGCTGGCCTCAGACTTGTGATTCTCCTGCCTCAGCTTCCCAAGTCACTGGAATTACAGCCATGTGCCACAATGCCCAGCTCATTTTGTACTTCCACTAGCCGTGGATGAGAGCCAGTACCATTCTTAGACTCAGGCAAAAGAACCTGCTTTATAAGATTCTGCTTCTTTGTAAGGCCAAGGGGACATGCCCACCTGTATCCCATGTCCCTGCTCTAGACCATGTCTGGGTATGGCGTCCCTAGAATTCCATACCCAGATGGCCCCCTGCCAACTTTCAGGGTCTGCAAGGACCTCTTCCTTTTTAGGGCCCAAGATGTGGGCAGAGGGTCCACATATATGCGTGAGACCCCCATGATATGGTCTGAGAAGAGAAGCTAGGGGGCTCTGAGCTGGTGCCACACATGGTCATCTTTCAGTGAGGAAGTCTGAGGAATGCAAGAATTCTGAACTTGAGCCTGACCTTCCTCCTCATGTTTGCTTAGGAAGGACATTAGAACACATTTAGTTTAACAGGTTGTTAGTGAGGTTCATAGTTGTAAATATTTAGACATAGGGTGTATGGAACCCCATCTGCACTCTCGCCTTAGGCAAAAACACAGTTTAACAAGGATTCTTCCCACAGCTCATTGCCAAATGTGCATTTTGCCCGATCGTATAGTGAGAAATGGCACCTTGCTTAGGAGACTGAGGTTTGCGTTCCTTTTATCTGAGAGAAGTTGAACATCTTTTCCTCTGTTTAAAAGCTATTTTAATTTTTTTCTGTGATTAATTGGTCATTTTCTTTTTAATTTGTAGAGGGTCTTTCTTTGTTAGGAAGATTAACTGTGCTATTACATTGTATTAACAAATGTTTCTCCTAGCTTGTCATCTTTTAACTTTTTTTTCAATTTTTAGTAGAGCCCACGTTCAAACCCAGGGCCTTGTGCCTGCTAGGCAAGCGCTCTACTACCGAGCTACACCTCCAGCTCTGTCTTTTAACTTTGCAATTCCCCCCAGTACCCTGCAAAATCTTCTTTATATATGATTAAATTATATTAGCTTATTTTATTTTTAATGGAGAAAGAGTAGCAATTTACATTTTTGGAGCTATATTCAACATACAAAATAAGAGCACAAAACCAGTACGAACCATTTTAGGAACAACTATGAAGTGAACCTTCTTGCAGCCTCCACCCAGGAGCGCTGCCAACTCTCTTCCTCCTGGGTCAGAGCCCTTCCTGCTCACTGCTGTAGCCGATGCTGGTAATTTCCTTGCTTTCTTTATGGTTTTTCTTGGGGAAAAGCAAACCTTTTCTGAAAGTGCTACATACTTTAGGTGCTGCAGGCCATGTGGTTTTAGTCACCACTAATCAGCTGTGCTGTTGTAGCTCAAAACTAGCCACAGATAATACCTGATACTTTATTTATAGACCCAAACTTGAATTTCATGTAATTCTCACATGTCACACAATGTTATTCTTCTTTTGATTTTTTTTCCCCCAACTGTTTAAAGATGTAAAACCATTCTTAGCTCATAGCGTACATAAACAGGCAGTGCTGAGTTTGGCCTAGGGGCCGTAGTTTGCAATCCCTGACTTGCTTCCTGTGACTGCATCTCTAAGCACAAATTTGCCTGTTTTTGATCTTTAAATACAAGTTGAGCATCCCTTATCTTAAATGCTTGGGTCCAAAAGTGTTTCAGATTTGGGAATTTTCTGGACTTTGCAATATTTGCACATACATAATGAGATGGCTTGGAGGTAGGGTTGTAAATAAAAATTCATTTGTTTCATATATACCTTGTACACATAGCCTGGAGGCAGTTTATACAATATTTTTAGTAATTTTATGCATGAGACAAAATTGTATGGTGTGGGATTTTCCACATGTAACATCATAACAGCATTCAAAAAAATTTCAGAGAAATGTAGAATTTTTGCATTTAGGTTGATTAGTCTGTAAATGGGGTGTGTGTGTGTGTGTTCTTTTCTGGCATGCTTTTTCTTCAGTCACTATTATGTTCGTGAGATTCATTCTCAGTTTGCTTGTAGCAGCAGCTTGGTTGTTACTTGGGGGTGTTATGGACAGTGCCATGAAGTCTCTTGTATTATCTGTAAATATAGACTTCCTCCAGACATATTCCATTAGTGGAATTGCTGAATTGCAAGGTGGGCATATCTTTATTTACTAGATAACACCTCTCTTTTCTTGAAGTAGTTATACTAATTTATACTCCTATCAGCAGTGGATAAGAGTTCCCGTTCTTCTATAGCTTTGCCAGAACTTGATATGATCAGACTTTTACATTTTTGCCATTCTGGTCAGTGTCTAGATGATATCTCACTGTGGTTTCAATTTGTATTTAATTACTAGTGAAGTTGGGCGTGATATCTCTCTCTCTCTCTCTCTCTTTCTTTCTCTCTTTCTCATACTGGGGATTAAATCCAGGAGTGCTCTGCCACTGAATTACATCCCAGTCCCTTTTAGGAGTCTGAGGAGTCCCACTATGTTGTCCAGGTTGGCTTCCAATTTGCAGTGCTCCTGCCCCAGCTCTTTCCCTGTGGCAGCTGGGACTGTAGCTGTAGACCACCTTGCCAGGCAGTGTTGCCTATATTTAATGGGCATTCTTTTGTAAGGTACTTGTTCAAATCTTTTACTTGTTTCTTTGTTTATCGGACTGTATTTTTCCAATTGTTTTCCTGTGTTCTAGATACCTTTTGTCAGTTATATGTGTTACCAATATATTTTCCATTCTGTGGCTTGTCTTTTCTTTTCTTTTTGATGTCTTTTGGTGAAGAGAAGTTCACGTTGGCCTATTTAATCAATTCAGAATCCACTTTTAGCAAGGTCCTGGCCTGGAGCACTAGCATTTTCTTCAGCTTATCCAAGATCCTCCTTTTAAAGTTCTTTAAGTTCCTGAGGATTTATTTTATTTGTGGTAGGTTTTTTTTCTTGGGTACTGGGGATTGAACCCAGGGCCTTGTGCATGTAAGGCAAGCACTCTACCAACTGAGCTATATCCCCAGCCCTATTTGTGGTAGTTTTATAAGTACAGCCTGCTAAACAGCTATAACAAATATACCCCCAAATTTTACTCTCAAACACAGGAAAAGTATATTTTTATTATTTTTAAAATTAATTAATTATTTTAGAATTGTACTCTAAAAGGTGTGAGCAAGGAGTTTAGGTCAGCTGGGGCTCTGATCCTCACACATTGGCAGATGGTGACCTGCCCTCCTCAACTGTAGCCTCTGGTCTGCTGTCTACTGCAGTCTTCCAAGAGGCAGAAGACACCTGGGGGAACACGTGTGGGAGACTTATAGGCCAGATCTGGAGGTGGCTTACAGGCTGCCCCATCTTCCAGACTGCTAGCAGTACAGGTGGCCTTTTCCCCCCTCTCACTGTCTCTGCTTCCTTGCTGCCATGAATGGACAGCTTCCCTCTGCCACACCCTTCTCCTCTGTTGTCCTGCTTCACGTGGACAAGAGCAATGGAGTCAACTGTGCGTGGACTGAGACCTCTGGTACCATGAGCCAGAATAAACTCTCCTTCTCTGAGTTGTTATTGTCAGGTATTTTGGTCACAGCAACACGAAAGCTGACTGAGACACACCATGAGTTGGATATTATTATCCCAAGTTCACAGATGAACAGTCACATGGAAAGAAGTGACTGAGCCATTAGGATTTTGGTTTCCATCGTATAAATTCTGAAGTGTTTGCAACTTCCTATCTGAAATTTCATAGTCTTGCATGTTATTTTTGTTTCTGCAGAAAGGGCCAAATAGGACACCTGTAGCAGCCATCTGCCTGACCAGCTTGGTGACCATGGCTTTTGTCCTTGTGAGTCAGGTAAATGTTCTGGCACCCATCGTCACCATCAACTTCATGCTGACTTACGTTGCGGTGGACTACTCTTACTTCTCCCTGTCTATGGGTCCCTGCAGCCTTCCTCAGGTGCCTGAGCCTGTGCTTAGGGAGACCTCAGAAGCTCTCCCCTGTTCTGATCACCTGCTCTTAGAGAAGGCTCCTCCCAGCTATGGCTCTGAGGACTCTGCTCAAAGCCTCTCTGAAGGCACTCTGCTACAGTTCACCAAGGACATGGATCAGCTCCTCCAGCTAACCAGGAAGCTGGAGAGTAGCCAGCCCAGGCCAGAAGAGAGTGACAGGATCCCAGAGAGTCAGAAGAGGAAATGCAAGAAGGTCACCAAGAAGACCCTACAAGATAGCTTCCTCTTGGACCTCAAGTCCCCTACTTCCTTCCCTACTGAGGGCTCTGACAGGTTGCCTGCTGTCACCTGGGAGTACCAGGACTCCTACCAGAACAAGCTGGCTTCCAGGAATGAAGGGATTCTGCCTGGGGAAACACATGGGCAACAACTTGTCCCTGAGCCAAGCAGCCAGCGTAGGGCAAGTGGAGAAGGTGAGTGCTTTGGAACCACACTGGGACCTCCTATTTGAGAGTGACCACCGATTGCCTCTCCTACCCAGCTTTCACAGTTTTCATAATTCTTGGTGTATTTGTTTGATATTTATTTTAGAATGTTATGTTCAGGTTCCAGATGAATTACTTATAATTCAGATAGGGTAGTTAGTTTTAAACAAAAATTTCTATCCACTCCTGTTTGTGAAGAGCTGGAAGCCAGAGCTGGTAATTGAATAGCAATTTCTTTTCACTCAAAAATCAGCTGAGATATAATGTCAGTGTGAATGAAACCAATTTCTCCTTTCAAGAGAAGTGGGAACGTGTTGGAGTCGACAGCCTGGCCAGAACCCAGTATGAGTCTTTGGAAGATGAATCTTTCAAACCAGGCACGACAGGATGGAGAGAAGGCAGATAAAGGAACACAGTTTTCTTTGCTGTCTCAAATCTACAAGCACAGAGACACCAGGAGAGACTCTCAAGGAGAAACTTAGGGGACACAAGAAAGGGAGAACTCAATGTTGGAGGACCTCCATATTCTAGGTGCTTTATGTCTTGCTGTAGTTTGGAGCCAGAATATCCCCCAAAGGCCCATGTGTTAAAACCTTGATCCCCAGCACTGTGGGAACTGTTGGAACCTTTAAGCAGATGCAGGCTAATGGGAGGTCTTCAGGTTATTGGAGGCTTGCTCTTGAAGGTGGTTGTAGGACCCTTCCCCTCCCTTTGTTCTCTTTTGCTCTCTGGCTTGTATAAATGGGTTTTGCTATACAATGTGCTCCTGCCATTATGTTCTGCCTCTCCATAGGCTCCAAACAACCGGGCCAACCAATCATGGATTGGAACCTTTAAAACTGTGAGCCAAATAAACCTTTTCTCTTTATAAGTTGATTTTCTCAGGTATTTGTTATAGTGATAGAAAGCTGAGTAACACACACACCAATTAGTTCATATAATAAATATAGATATCAGCATTTTCTGTTTTACAAATGAAGACTATAAGTCCTAGTGAGGTTACAGAAAAGTCTCAGAGCTGATTCTTTGTACACTGGATGTCACTCCCAGGTTTCCCTATATTTGAAGTGCATGTTCTTTCTTCTGTAGTATACTATCTCTTGAGATCTCTTCAGACAGGTGTGGGCAAGGAGGAGGAAGCAAAAGACAGAAGGATATGTCTAAAAACACTTTATGTTCTTCCATAAACCTGATTTCCTTTCTTTACCTCTAAATTGATGGGAAAGTTTTAATGGTAGGAATATTATTAAAATTTCTTAAGTTATTTTACTTTTATCAAATTAATAAGTATACAGTTTAATAAGCAAAATCATATTAAAATTTGTATAATCAGCCAGGCACAGTGATGCATGCCTGTAATCCTAGCGATTGGGGCCGGGGGCCAAGGCAGGGGGATTGCAAGTTTGAAGCCAGCCCCAACTATTTAGTGAGACCCTGTCTCAAAATTAAAAAAAAAAAAAAATGAGGATGGTGTTGTAACTCAGTGATAAATTCAGTGGCAAAATGTCTCTGGGTTCAATCTCCAGTACCAAAAATAAACAAACATATAAATAAAATTGATATAATAAGAAATAGTAGTTCCTACTCTTCTACCACCCCTTGTACCCTTCACTACCCCAACCCCACTCCCAGAACAAAAAACGTGGGACTCAACCAAAAATTTGCCTCCTCTGTTAACTTTCCTGTTACTAAATAATGTTTTTTTTTTTTTTTTTGGTACTGGAGATTGAACTCAGGGGCACTCGACCACTGAGCCACATCCCCAGCCCTTTGTTGTGTTTTGTGTAGAGACAGGGTCTCACTGAGTTGCTTAGCACCTCGCCATTGCTGAGGCTGGCTTTGAACTTGGAATTCTCCTGCCTCAGCCTCCCTAAGTGCTGGGATTACAGGCTTGTGCCACTGCATCCGGCTCTAAATAATGTATTTATATTGCTACTTTTAACCTGTATCAGTTTAAGGCATCATCTTTTGACTGACTTCCTGTGATGTAACCGAGGACTTAACTCATGCCACTTAGACTTCTCATCTATTGCCCACAACTTACTTATATCACAGTTATATATTAAGTGCTAGTATTCATATTATCACTACTAAGTAAATATTGCTTTATTCCAAGCCATATATTGTACTGTGATCATGTTTCCTTTTTTGTGCAACTTTTTCTATTTCCTGAGGTTAATAATTGTCTTTTTATTTTTTTTTAAATTTCCTTTTCTGTCATCATTTTTCTCTAAATGCTCTTAGAGATTTTTCAAATACCTCTCAATATTATTTTTTTCTTTTTCCACATTTTTTACTGGTGCATTATAGTTGTACATAATGATGGGATTTATTGTTACATATTCATACATGCACACAATATAACAGTATAATTTGGCCAATATAAATTTCCAGCTTCCCCCTCCCTCCCTGCTTCACACCCCCTGGTTCCTTTCATCTATTCTAATGATCTCCCTTTAATTTTTGTGAGATTCCCCACCACCACCACCTTTCTTTTCTTTTTCCTCTTAGCTTACACATATTAGAGAAAATATATGACCCTTGACCTTCTGAGTTGGCTTATTTCACTTAACATAATGTTCTCAAGTTCTATCCATTTTCCTGCAAATGACATAATTTTATTTTTTTCTTATGGCTGAATAAAACTCCAGTGTGTATATATACCACATTTTATTTATCTATTCATTTGTTGATGGATTTCTAGGCTGGTTACATAATTTGGCTATTGTGAATTGTGCTGCTATAAAGCATGGGTATGCCTGTATCACTATGGTGTGATGACTGTGATTCTTCAGGATAAATGCCAAGGAATGGTGTAGCTGGGTCATATGGTGGTTCCATGCCTAGTCTTTTGAGGAACCTCCTTACTGATATCCATAGTAGTTGTACTAATTTACAATCTCACCAACAGTGTAAAAGTGTTCCTTTTTTCTCTACATTCTCTCCAGCATTTATTATTATTTGTATTCTTGATGACTGCCATCCCGACTGGTGTGAGATGAAATCTCAGAGTAGTTTTGATTTGCACTTCCCTAATTGTTAATGATGTTGAACATTTTTTCATGTATTTGTGTTTCTTCTTTTGAGAAATGTCTGTTGAATTCATTTTCCCATTGAATAATTGGGTCATTTGATTTTTTTGGTGTTAAGCTTTTTGAGTTCTTCATGTATTCTGGACATCAATCCTCTGCCAGATGAGTAGCTAGTGAAGATTTTCTCCCATTCTGTAGGTTCTTTCTTTACATTGTTAATTATTTCCTTTGCTGTGAAGAAGCTTTTAAATTTTTTAAAAATATTTTTTAGTTGTAGATGAACACAACATCTTCATTTTTTATTTTTATGTGGTGCTGAGGATTGAACCCAGTACCTTATGCATGTGAGGCAAGCTCTATCACTGAGCTACAATCCCAGCCCAAAGCTTTTAAATTTGCTGTCATTCCATTTATTAACTCTTAGCATTATTTCCTGAGTTTTAGGGATCCTATTGAGAAAGTTGTTGCCTGTGCCTGTATGGTGAAGTGTTGACCCTATGTTTTCTTCTAGGAGTTACACAGATTCTTGTCTAATTCCTAGGTCTTTAATCCATTTTGAGTTGATTTTTGTGCAGGGTGAGAGATTAGAGTCTAGTCTCATTCTTCTATGTATAGAGAGCCAATTTTCCCAGCACCATTTATTTAAAGAGGCTATCTTTTCTCCAATGTGTTTTTGGCACCTTAGTCAAGGATCAGATGACTGTATCTGTGTGGGTTTGTCTCTGTGAATTCAATTCTGTGTAATTGATCTATGTGTCTGTTTTTATGTCAATACTATGCAGTTTTTGTTACTATAGTTCTGTAGTCTAATTTAAAGTCAGGTATTGTGATGCCTCTAGCATTTTTTTGGCTTAGAATTACTTTGGCTATTCTGGGTCTTTTATTCTTCTAAATGAATTTTAGGATTATTTTTTCTAGTTCTTTGAAGAATGTCATTGATATTTTAATGGGGATTGCATTGAATGTGTATATTGCTTTGGTAGTAGGGCCATTTTAACAATATTAATTCTGTGTATCCATGAAGACAGGAGGTCTTTTTTCATCTTCTGAGGTCTTCTTCAATTTTTTCTTCAGTGTTCTATAGTTTTCATTGTAGAGGTCTTTCATCTCCTTGGTTAGATTTATCTCTAGTTTTTTGTTTTGTTTGATTTTGTTTTTAGTCTATTCTGGATGAAACTGTTTTCCTGATTTCTTTCTCAGCACATTCATTGTTGGCATATAGGAAAGCTATTAAATTTTTGTATGTTGATTTTGTAAACTGCTATTTTGCCAAATTTATTATTTCTATAGTTTTTTGGTGAAGGTTTTTGGATCTTCTGGGTATGGGATCCTATCATCTGCAAACAGTGATAATATGACTTCTTTCTTATTTTTATCTCTTTTATTTTCTTCTCTTGCCTAATCTCTCTGGCTAGAACTTGTAGTACTATATTAAATAAGAATGGTGAGAGTGGACATCCTTGTCTTGTTCCATATTCTAATGCTTTCAGTATTTCCCCATTTAATATGAGGTTCTTTTGGGGTTTTTCATATACAGCCTTTATGATGTTGAGATAAGTTCCTTCTGTCCCTTCAAATGCCTCTCAATGTTCCCATTCTTCAGAAGTCTATCATATCCATTTCTTTCATTCTCCTCTGTTCTGTGGCTCCCACTTTTCCTGGTGCACTCTAGTCTGTTTGTTCTTGAGGCCTGCTACCAAACTGTTGTCCTAGAATTCTTCTCTTTACCACACTTCTGTATCAGATCTAGGGAACAAGAAATTTCTTGGGTCCAATATTGTAGTGGACTTTTGTCTTTTGTTGTTATTGTTGCCTGCCCAGCATTGAACCTGTGTTGGAGGAATTTCCAATGTTATGAATCTTGGTGGAAGGCAAAGCAAACCTTTCACACTCAAAACTGAAAATGTCAGATACTCAGTTCTCTGTTTCTCCTGCAGCCAGAGTTTAGGCACATAACCAAGATTCTGCTAATCAGATGAGCTCTCCTTAGACTTAGAATTGAGAACTAGAAACTTGAAGAAATGGAGGACTCCAAGGAACTTTCTAGAAGCATGATGGTAGCAACAAGACAACTACATTGCTGGCTTCAGTGTCCAGGATTTCGAGGTCACTGGTGCTTGTAGCAGTGGTGCCCCTGGTAGGCTGCTATGACATATAATTTTGAGTTTCCTTGGTTCAATATCCCTAACCTGACTCCCTGGCCTTTCCAGCTATTTTCTTTTCAAATTTTGGTACTGGGGATTGAACCCAGGGGCACTTGAGCTACATCCCCAGCCCTTTTTTATTTTTGAGACCAGACTCTTGTTAAGTTGCTGAGGGTCTTGCTGAGTTTCAAGGTAGGCCTCAAATTGCAATCCTCCTGCCTCAGCGTCCCGAATTTCTGGGAATAGAGGCATATGCCATCGTACCTGGCCCAGCTATTCTGTAGGGTTCAGTATCTTTTTTAAAAATTGTAGTCAAATACACTCAACATATAATTTACCAATTTAGGCATTGAAGAGTACAGTTTAGTGTTATTAAATACATTTATGATGTTGTATAATCATCACCATATCTATCTTACTAATTCTTTTCTTGTAAAATTGAAACTCTGTACCCATTAAACAATAATTCCCCTTCTTCCACCCTCCAGCCCTTGGCATCCACCATCCTACTGTTTCTATGCTTTTGACTACTTATATGGCATGTAAGTGGAACCCTACAGCATATGTCTTTGTACTGATTTATTTCATCAAGCATAATGTCCCCCAAGGTTCACCCCTGTTGTAGCACGGAGTGTTAGAATTGCTTTCTTTTTTAAGACTGAAAAATATCCCACTGTATGAATATACCACATCCTGCTTATCCATTCCTCAGTTGGTCTGCTTCTACTTATTTTGGCTATTATGAATAATGCTTCTATGAACATGGATGTATAAATATCTTTTGAGACTCTACTTTCAAAAGTTTTGAGTATATAACCAGAAGTGCAATTGCTGGATCATAGGATAATACTACTTTCTAATTTTTAAAGGAACTACCACATTATTTTCCACAATGGCTGTACCATTTTACATTTCTACCAACAGAGCCCAATATTTATTTGTTAAATCCCTTAATTATTAAATCAGCCAAAGGTAGATCTGGCTGAGACATACCTTTTTCTCTTCCTCCTCCTCCTCCTCCTCTTCCTCCTCCTCCTCTTTCTTCTTTTTTTTTTGACAAGGTCTTGCTAAGTGGCCTAGGCTGGCATTAAACTTGTAATCCTCCTGCCTCAGCCATAGGCATGACCATAGCACCTGGCTTTCCTGGTTTATTTCTTACTGCTTTGTTTTGCTGAGATATATACTCCAGTATCTTCCCAACAAAGGATTAATGAAAAATACATTCTTTTGAGTCCTTACAGGTCTGAAATTTTCCAGTTTCACAATTGCTTTATAGTTTGGTTGAGAATAAAACTCTTAAGTTGAAAGCAATCTCCCCCATGATTTTTGGAGGCAATGTTTTATCCTGTGTCCACTTCCAGTGAGCTTTCTTTTCACTGTTGAGAAATTTGTCATACTGTTATCTTAACCTTACAGCCTTTGCATGATGCCTGACTCTGCTTTTCACTCTTTGAAAGTTTTTAGGAGATTTTCATTTCGCAGCCATTGTGTTGGCCACTTAGTAAGCCCTTACATTTCAGAGCTTCTCATGTCCTTCAGTCCTGGGATTTTTGTGTTGACTTCAGGTGTAGAGGGTCGAGAAGACCGCACAACTCAGTTCATAGCATGTCATCATTGTTTGTTCAAAAGGCACTTCTACTGATTTCTTAATACCTCTGGTTGCCCAAGAACAAGACCTTTATATCTTTGAGGGCCTCTCCCCACTCATCATCCATCAAGTTGATGCTGTTTATATTGTTTTGTTTATTGCTAGCCTGTTTGTTTTTTAGGCAGTACATTGTCCAACTTTCTTTTGTGTTTAGTCATCTATACTTTTTTCCTCCACGGGGTGAGGGTTATATAGGTCATATGTGAGTCACCTGCCTTCTGTTACCCCATCCCAGGGCACGGTGGCACAGACACAGCCTGGCCAGGTCAGTCTCAGCAGCATCTGGCACTTCTCATGATTTTTTTTCTGTTATTGTTCTTGCTTATTCACCAAATTTGTGCTTTCACATGGTTCTCCCTTGATGATTCTCTGCTGCTCCCACTCTATTATCCCTATTTTGAATCATCTGAAGTGATTCTTTAATTTTCTTTCCTGTGCTCTCTCTTGTTCATTTATTGATCACTTTGTTCTCCTTCCTGGAATATTCCCTGAATTTATCTCCCAGCTTTTCCAATGATTAATGTTGCTGGTTGTATCTGTCACAATTAAGTTTGATTGCAAATAACAAAAATCTCAAAATAACAGTGGCTTAATCTAGCTCATACAAAGGGAGCCAGAGGTGGGCAGTCCAGGGCTGCCATGATTACTTCATGGTCCTAAGTGACTCAGGATCCTTCTGTTTTTTTTTTTTTTTTCTTCTTTACTATGCTTAGCACATTATTCCATGATTTATGATGTAGCTGCTGGAGCTTTGGCATTACCTTTATATTCCAGGCAATAGTTAAAAGGAAGAGAAGATGCACAAAGGAGCAAACCTGTAAGTGGAGGCATCTGGGGAAGCCTTCCTCAGAAGTCCCGACCCAGGCTCCCGTGATTCAGTGGTCAGCATTGAGTCATGTGATGGTAACAAATTCAAGGGGGACTAGGGAGTATATTTTTATCTGGTCATACTGCTACTTCACATAAAATTATGATTTTTATTTTTTCCTTAAGAAAGAAGGGAAATAGGGTAGTAATACTTAGTCTATGACACAATTATCCTGTTTTTAATTTGTAAGAACTCTTGGTTATAATCTCATCATCCAAGTCCTTTTCCCCCTAATTTGAACATCGTCCATTCTTGTTTTGTGAACACAATGACTTATCTTATCTCTAATGTTATTGCTTAGCTTCCCCTTTAAAATCTTTTTCTGTTGCTGTCATTGTTCTTCTTTTCTCTAGATTCTTTTTCTTTGGTTTTGTTCTTGCTCTTTGTCATTTTGGAGACTTTATTAAAATGTCTGTTGATCTTTTTATTTCTTTTCAGACTTAAAGGTAGAGCGCAAGTAGCCCTCTGTATGCATGGGATCTACGTCTGCCCAATCCAATCAACTGTGGATGGAAAATTGTTGACCAAAAAAGTTCTCATAGTTGCTGCCACGCACTATATAGTTAGGCCTGTGATGGCTGTGTCTGTGTAGAACATGCATATTTTTTTGATATCTTTATTCCCTAAACAATGTAGCTAAACAAGAATTTACACAGTGTTTACATTATATTAGATACTATAAGTAACTAGATAGAATTTAATATATGGGAGGATGTATGTAGGTTATGGGACTTGAATGTCTATACATTTCAGTATCTGTGGGGATCCTGAAACCCATGTCCCCATGGTTACTAAGGGATGGATGAGTTTACTGAAAAGCTCTTTATGGCAGGCTTGTTGGTTGGAGCACCTCACTGTAGAATAATAGGAGTCAGCTGGCCTCTTCATTGGAGGAACCCGAATGTGAGTATCTAGAGGTTTTCTCTGGGACTCTTCTGTTCCTCCAGAGTCCTTTGATCTCTTCCCTAGGGTACATACCAATGGCTGCTTACATTCTGGGAGCAGGATGAGATAAGGGGAAGGGGCTCCTGTTGTTTTGGAGATGGACATTCATTCCTCAGTCTTTGCTATGCTAGGTGCACCAAGCCTGGCAGTCTGGCTGGGTTTCTTCAGAAGAAAAGCCTCCTCAGGCAGGGGCTTGGGCAGGAGAAGGGATTGGTGCTTGGCTACATGGGCAGAGAGGAATATCTTACCGCACAGCAGATGGAGACTTGCCACCAGCTCACTGCACCTGGTCGCGTGAGGGCCTGGTGCTTCCTGGTTCTGAGTTTTGCTGGGTCTAACAGGTAGGGTGGGCAGCACCTTGTTAGCACCCTCCCTAGGGCCTGGGGCTCTATCTTTCTTCTCTCTTTCTCTTTGTATATGATTTTGTGCCTATTTTATGCCTTTCCTGTCTTCTCAGTGTCTTCTCAGGAGAGACATGTGGTCAGTTTATAACACTTGATGAAGGAAGGAGTCACTACCCAGCTGCCCAGTTTTGGGTATTTCTGCCCTTGCTGCCCATTCCCTCTGTCTCCCTCTTTGCTGCCTTTTCCCTCATCATCTCGTACCTGGGCTCTTGCTAAGTCTCCAAGCTTGTCTCCTGCCTGCAGGCTGTTCTACCATCCCATTTCTCTTCTACACGGCCCACTAAATGATCTTTTTATCTTTCCTAAAATCTTTTGCTGGAGCTGGGCACGGTGATGCATGCCTGTAATCCCAGTGGCTTGGGAGGTTGAGGCAGAAGGATCGCAGGGTCAAAGCCAGCCTCAGCAACTTAGCAAGACCCTAAGCAACTCAGCAAGAACCTATCTCAAAATAAAAAATTAAAAAAGGGCTGGGGATGTAGCACAGTGGCTAAGCACCCCTGGCTTCAATTCCTGGTATAAAACAATAAACAAACAAACAAAATCTTTGCTGAAATCTAATGCCTACACCTAAAATCCCAGATCCTGTGTGATGTGCAAGATTCCTCATGTCCTGCCCTGTCCTACCTTCCTGGCTGCTTTGATCATGACAACCCATGTACTGTGCATTTCAGCTGCACCCAAACTAGTGCCCTAAACACATCACATTCTGTGCTTCCTGCTTTTGCATATCCTGTTCAAATTACTTTACCTCCTCTTTCTTTCTCCATTTGGAAAAGTCTGACTGAAAACTTTTTTTAAAGACTTTCACCTCTCTCAGAAATGTTCTCTGATTTCCTCCACTGTGCAACATTTGATTCCTGCTGGTAGTATCAACTATTATCACATTCCATTCCATTCACATCACATTTGTTTATACATTTGTCTGCAAGTCTATTCATCTGTGTGTCTAATAGATACTAGTTTTATTGTATGTCTTTGCCACTAGCCTTGAGCTTCCCTTGGTCACAAACCATGTCTTTGCACGTCTGCTTTCCTGCCAGTGTTCCCATGCAGCACACAGGGCAGCACTCAGTAAAGCCCTGTGAAGCTGATGAGCAACTGGACAGATACGGCTAAAAAATCGAACCATCAATCAGTAAAGTAGACTAGGAAGAGTTAAACTGTTATAAGAACCTAATCTTTGACAACCCAGATGTCATCAAATGATAAAAATCAAATCACAATTGATTAAATATTCTTGAGAGCAAATGGATTAAAAAAATAGCTTGGATGCCTGTCATCCCAGCACTTTGGGAGGCTAAGACAGAATTGGAAGTTCAAAGCCAGCCTCAGCAATGGCGAGGCGCTAAGCAGCTCAGTGAGACTCTGTCTCTGCATAAAACACAAAATAGGGTTGGAGATGTGGCTCAGTGGTCAAGTGCCCCTGAGTGCAATCCCCAGAACCAAAAAAATGAAAAGAAAAGCTTGGGACTGTACCTTACATATGCATGGATTCCTTATTTATAACAGCTGTGCAAGAGATATTTCTGACTATTGTGGACATCATCAAAGACAAAGAGGATCTGATTAAATAGATATAAAAATATTTGAGCAATACAGTGTCACAGAAGGAAATGATTATTCTGACAATCACAACTGATAAAAGTGCAACTTCCAAAGCGTATTCTTTAAAAAGCATGGGAAAATCAAAATCCAGATTCTAAAAAGAGGTCAGGAAAGATGAGTACACAGTTTACATTTGAAAAAAAAATCAGTGCCCAGATTCATTCATATTCATTCAACAAACTAACTTTTATTGTTAAGTGTTAAATGTTGTTAGTAGCTAAAAATAGCCATCATTTACCAAGAATGTCTTATGTGACTTACATTTACCAAGTAAGCCCTTATGTGGATTATTTCTTTCCTAAACCCAGAATTGGGCATTGTTGTTAGCTTTTTAATGCTTTGAGAAGTTGGGTACTTGTTCAAGATTTGAAAGAATGTGAACCCAGATTTGTCTGACTTTAAACCTATTCTCTTAACTTCTATGCAAAGTATGAAATGACACTTGCTGTGTTTCTTATGAATTAGGCCATGGTATTGACTAAATGAACACAAACCACCTTTCAGATATCATTGCATATATATTAAGTTATAAAGAATTTAAATAAAAAATAGTGGGTCCGTGGTAATCAGGTATATGTATACTTTGCTGGAAGCAACTGATCTGCTCCTCCTAGACCTGTTGATTAAAGTTTCTCATCAAATTGGGAAATTTGGGCCACTGTTTCTTCAAATATTTTTTCTGCTGTTTCTCTGCTGCCCCTATGGGGCCCCATTGTACATTTGTTAGTACATGTGACACTGTCCTGTAGGTCTCTGAGGCGCTGTTCCTTTTTCTTCCCTCTGTTCTTCACTATGGATCATTTCTATTGCTCTATTTTCAAGTTTACTTGTTCTTTCTCCTTCTCAAATCAGCTGAGGAGCCCACCTAGTAAATTTTTCATCTCTGGTATTGTGCTTTTTAACTCTACTTTTCCTTTGGTTCTTTTTTATAAGTTTATATTTTTGTATTAATATTCCCTATTTTTTCATGTTTTTTCTTTTTAATTTATTTATTCTAATTAGGTATACATGACAGCAGAATGCATTTTGATTCACTGTACACAAATGGAGCATAACTTTTCATTTCTCTGGTTGTACACAATGTAGAGTCACACCATCTGTGCAGTCATACATGAACCTAGGGCATTGTTACCCATCTCATTCCACCATCTTTCTGGCCTCCATGTCCCCGCTCCTCCCTTTGACCAGTGTTTCTCCATTCTTCCCATGCCCCCTCCCACATTGTGGATCGGCATCCACTTATCAGAGAGAACATTCATTGGTTTTTTGGGATTGGCTTACTTCGCTTAGCATGATATTCTCCAACGCCATCCATTTACCTGCAAATGGCATAATTTTATTCTCTTTTAATACTGAGTAATATTCTGTTTTGTATATATACCACAGTTTATTTGTCCATTCATCTATTGAAGGGCATCTAGGTTGGTTCCACAGTTTAGCTATTGTAAATTGAGCTGCTATAAACATTGAAGAGGCTGTGTCACTGTAGTATGCTGTTTTTAAGTCCTTTGGGTATAGACTGAGGAGTGGGATAGCTGGGTCAAATGGTGGTTCCACTCCAAGTTTTCGAAGGAATCTCAATACTGCTTTCCAGATTGGTTGCACCAGTATGCAGTCCCACCAGCAATGTACAAGCGTGCCTTTTCCTCCACATCCTTGCCAACACTTGTTGTTGTTTGTATTCTTGATAACTGCCATTCTGACTGGTGTGAGATGAAATCTTAGGGTAGTTTTGATTTGCATTTCTCTAATTGCTAGAGATGTTCAACATTTTTGCATATATTTGTTGATTGATTGTATATCTTCTTCTGAGAAGTGTCTGCTTAGCTCCTTAGCCCATTTATTGATTGGGTTGTTAGTTTTTTGGTGTTAAGTTTTTTGAGTTCTTTATATATCCTAGAGATTAGTTCTCTATCAGATTTGCATGTGGCAAAATTTGCTCTCAGAATGTAGGCTCTCTGTTCACCACATTGATTGTTTTTTGCTGAGAAGAAGCTTTTTAGTTTGATTATTCCCTATTTTTAAAGTCATTGTCATCATATTTTCCTTGGGTCATTGACACTGTATTTTTCTTTAATTCTTTGAACATATTTATACTGACTGCTTTGAGATCTTTGTCTACCAAATCTAACATGTAGGCCTAATTCACAGTCAGCCTCTCTTGCTTTTTTTTAAAAATTTTTGGTCTTGAGAATGGGTCAGTTTCCTGTTTCACTGCATTTCTTGTAATCTTTGGTTGAAAACTGGACAATGTGGGTCAATTGCAGTGTTTTTGGACTCTGATGTTTATTTCTGAATTTTTATACATTGGTTTCATTTGTTTGTTTTAGTAAATTGCCTGGATTTATAATGTGGAATCCATCTTCCTATGGTATGTGGCTGCTGATGTCTTTAGCCAGTTTTTTATTCTCATTTTAATGAGTTTCCTAAGAGGTTGCCCCTGTGTCTGTATAATTCATAAAACTTCTGCTCTCCGCTAGTGGATCTGTTTGTGGGCTGGGAAGCACAAAGTTTCAGCCAATTCTCCAGTCTCTCCTGGCTTTTATATTTTGCTAGGTTCTCTCAGGTCTCCCCAGTCACAGACATTGTTTTCCTGTCACCCAGGGTAATATGGGAAGTTATTTAATCCCTTGATGGCTTTCTCACTTCCAGGCTCTCTCCATTATATTTCTGGCTGGTCTGTTGATCATCCTAGCTGGGACTGCATCCTCACACTTGTAAATTTAAGGATTTTCCCTGTTCATTTTTCTACTGTGCTTATAATATTTAACTTATAAATTATAGGCAGTTTTCCCCACCCCCAATCCAAGTTATTTATTCCCTTTGGCAGTAAAAATGCTAGTGTCTGACCAGCTCCATAAGGGTAACAACTGGAACAGGAAAGGGAGCAGCTCGGGCAGGAAGGTCAGAGACTCTCACTGTTCTTACCCTTAGTTCCAGCGATTTTTGATAAATAAATGCTTTTCAGTTTGTTGTCTTCATTTGGTAAGTTTCTGGAGCCCTGAGTGGTTGTGTTTGACCACTTTGTTTCATTTTGTACTTATTGTGGGGGGAAAAAAATCACTGACTTCTTCACACTGCCATAATTGGTACATTCTTTCTGAAGAGTGATCTTTCAAGATGTAACTAGAAATATAAAATTGTATAATTGCTCTGATTTAGTAATCTGTCTGGAAGAATTGTGTTTCAAGGAAAATCATACAACAAACCACAAAAAATGTATATATGCAGTGTAAAATTCCTAGTGATGATGAGCCTCAAGTGTGACTAAGGGACATTGATAGTTGAGGTGAGTGAAAGAAAAGATTGTTGGGGGACTGTGGGTGACGCTCAGTGGTAGAGGGCTTGCCTAGCGCGTATGAGGCCCTGGATTTGATCTCTGTCAAAATAAAAATTTTAAAAAGATTGTTAGAGGAGGACTTGAAGGAACAAAGAAAGCATCAAGTAAGTTGTTTAGGTAGAAGGCACCATGGAGTCACCAAGAATGATGATGTAGTAGCCTTGCGGGAATCAGACTGGTCAAGAAAGCAGCAAATGGCACTTGGAGAGTAGAAGAACTCAAACTTTATTTTACACCAGACGACCCAGAGGAGATCAAACTCCGAATTCTGAGCCCCCATCTCCAGTTTCTTACAACATTTATAGGCTATCTGGTGTCCTACGATTTCTAGTCTACATGATAGAAAGCTCTGTAGAGATTTCTATCGGGAAGCAGAATGTGATAAGGGGGAAAACTGGCTCCCCTCACAAGGCCTCAATAAATCTCTAGCCTTAGGTCCTGAGTCTCACCGGGGACATTCACACTTCAAAGGGGAATAGTTAGATTCCTAGAGGTAGTTATTTACAATCCAAAAGGTAGGGGTCTGTGGTATTAATTAGGTTTCCTGAAGAAGGGCTGACTGCATGGGAGGGGAACTCTCCCTCTCCCAGGCACTAGTTTTCACAGTGATCTTTACATCCAGGCTTGGTTTGTACTAATAGAAAAGATAGTGAATAAGGGACTGAAATCTTTGCGAAGAGAAGAGAGTAACCAGGAAGTTGGGAAAGATCAGCCACGATAAAGGGCAGGGAGTGAAATAGTCTGAAGGAATGTGCTTCAGGGGGCTAGGTCAGCAAGTCGCAGTGACCAGAGAGGAAGGAAGACTTGGAATAGGAATACATAGTAAATGCCATCTACATGCCAAGCTCTAGGCTTAAGACAGACATGGACCCTGTCTCCATGAAGCACATAATCCAATGGACCTAGAAGTATATAAATAAACAACTACAAATAATAGTAAGTTCTATGAAGGAAAGGAAATGGGCCATAAGGAAATATTAATGGTGTGAGGGAATAAATTTAGATTTTTGTGGTGGGGAGACAGTGATATTGAGCTGAGATCTGAGGGATGAATAGGAGGGTTGAGGGTTAGGGGATCCATGAGAAGAGGATCCCAGCTGGATTCCAGGGCTGACCCATCAGAAGCAGCTGAGATGGGAAAGAAGACTGCTTCTTGAGACAGGTTCAGGATACATAAAGAGAGGGGCTGGGCAGAAGAGATGGCATATTCAAAGCACTTTTGCTGAATCAGGAATTGGGACTGGAGAATAGAGAGTTAGGGCGCTGTCAGCCATATTTCCTGAGCAACAAACTATCAAGATTTAGTGTTGAAATTAGTACTGTTAGAAATATTGGGGGGGGGGTTGGGATTGTAGCTCAGCGGTAGAGCGCTTGCCTCGCATGCGTGAGGCCCTGGGTTCGATCCTCAGCACCACATATAAAGCAATAAAATAAAGACATTATGTTCATCAACAACTAAAAAAAATTAAAAAAAAAAAAAAAAGAAATATTGAGGGGCTGGGATTGTGGCTCCATGGTACAGCGCTTGCCTCGCATGCATGGGGCACTGGGTTCTATTCTCAGCACCACATAAAAATAAATAAATAAAATAAAGATATTGTGTGCATCTACAACTAAAAAAATATTAAAAGAAAAAGAAAGAAATACTGGGTTGCCCGTAGGAATCAAACACTTACTCAGAAGTAGCTCAGCAAGGCAAACTTTACTTCTGCAGAAGGGCATACTACTACTAAACAAAGTCTGGCAAACAAGCACACTCGGGCAGGCAGTCTGCCTGTTTTTATCCCTAACTCAGCACTTCCCCTTGCTCTGATAAGAGGGGCTCAGGGCTACAGTCTAAGCAATTGGCTAATTTGAAAATTAGGGTGGGCAAAGAGAAGGGCAATAGTTAAAATGGCTACAATTGGATCTTACATCCCAATTAAGACTAAATATTATATTCTGAAAATGGCACTGGACTTTTTATTTCTTACAGTATAAACATATGGCAAGGTTAATTCAACATATCATTTGTTTGAAATCACCATTGCAGTGTTCATGGTGATTAGACCATATTGCTAAACAATCTCAATGTATTTTCATGGTTAAATCAATCATTTCTGGAACCAGGTATATGAAGAAGGCAGAACTAAATAAAACATGACATGTTTCTGAGAAACTCCAGTATGCCTGAAATCCTTGGAGGATGAAGTGGGACCATACATGTGTTTATGGCCAGACCCTTTTCCCCCTCAGCCCCTTCAACTACCAGAGGAAGGAATCAAAGGAATGATTCTCCCTTCCTCTTCTTCCTTTACCATCTTCTGGTCTAAACCTGAGACTATGCCTAAACCTGAGATGAGGTTGACCTGAGCTGATCTTCAGAATCAGAGGATAGCAAAAACTCTTGCAGTAGACAAAAGCCAACCCAACCCAGCAGTGCAAGTGGTAACATCTAAGGACCAAGGATACTGGGGAGATCTGAACGTCCATTTCCCCCGGATGACAAATCTAGAAGGATGTTCAGTGGGTTTTAGGGGAGCTTCCATCTCTATTCCACCCCTCTCTTCTCTTTCTTATCAGATCCTTGGCTGATAGGAAGCCATTCACCCCTTTTTTCTCCCTTCTCCAAGAGCAAGTGATGAGTTGTCGTCAGGCTGAGTTACAAAACTGGAAAAGAGGAACTTAGAAATATTTGCTTATATAAATACAACAGAGTAGAGAAGTGTTGGGTAGCAAATTTGTAACCAAAGACTTGGCTAATTTATTTTTTAGACTTCTTCCTGAAGTTCAGACTTCAGGAACAAGAAATCCAGAGGAAACCAATTTCTTTCTACACCCGTATGTGCAACCCCTGGGTCTCCCTGTTAGGGGTAAGTAATTTTATCTTGATCTCAGTTGTCTTGAGGAATTCAGGTGGAGGATGTGTGATTTGATGAGGAAGAGGGCTTAATTAGGAGTGAAATGATTTAATTGCTTTCCATATTAAAATTTAGATGAGACTACACTTGGCAAGATTTACATTTAAGGTGCCACTTATTTAATCAATTATTTACTTATTAAATAATTATACCTGATAACCTCTGGGTTACATGGGGTTCATACTAACATGTTGCTTGTGGGGAGGAATGGGACAAGGAACTAGGATAGGATACATGTTTGTGGGTAATTTTGATTAATAGGTTACTTTCAGAGGTATTTGTTATCCCAAATATCTACTTAAGCGAGATTTCTTGAATTATGAGTGAACTTCAGTTGTTCAGACTTCTGCAGCGATCAGTTGACGAGAGAGACTAATGTTTTTCAAGGCCCGTGACTTGCTTACCATATGGAAAACCAGTGGGTGACTTGTCCTTCCTACTGTTCCCATAGGCTGTTGGGTCCCTTTTCATCGTGCTTGTGATCCAGTGGGTCTACACCCTGGTGAGCATTGGTGTGGCTGCCATCGTGTATCTCTACATCGGCTGTGCCAGTCCAGGGCTTCACCTTGGTAAGTGGCTGAGACTTTTTTCCACTACTTTCCTTTCTTTTTTGGGGGGTGGGGTGGGGTACTACTTTCCTTTGTCTCTTTAGCATTTGTGGGGAAAAAATGTTTTGAGCACTTTTTAAATGCCAGCAGTGACTCACATGTGAATCCCAATTTCAAGTAGCTTATGGTCAAGAAGGAGATATGTGACATACCCATAAATGACAATAAAAATGAAAAGGTTTATAAGACATGGAGAAGTGAAATGAATGATAACAATAGTACAAGGGCCAGGAGGGATAAGATACACTGTTGAAATGAGGTTTACTGAGGTGGTATACTGCTGTAAGTTTCCTATACTGTGCATGAAGTACTATAATATCACTTGAAGTTAGATTTTAGTAAAATATGTACTAGAAACCCTAAAGTAACCACTAAATAACAATGAAAAGTTATAGGGACTAAGTCAATAAAGGAGACAAATTTGAATGGAAAAGTATCCAAATCAAAATAAGGCAGCAAAAAGGAAAAAGATAATAAAAGATTTTTGGTACAAAACAAGATGGATTATATATAACTAATCATACCAACTATCGTATTAAATATAGATGGTCTAAACTCTTAAACTCTCCCTATTTAGTGGTAAAGATTGCCAGTTGAATAATAAAGCCTGACTCAACCATATGCTGTCTACACGAAGCATCTTTTTATTTTTTGATACTGGGGGTTGAACTTAGTAAGCTACATGCCTACTCCTTTAAATTTTTTTAAATCTTTTTTTTTGGCGGGGGGGCGGGGATTGAATTTGGGAGTACTCAACCACTGAGCCACATCCCCAGCCCTATTTTGTATTTTATTTAGAGACAGTTTCACTGAGTTGCTTAGTGTCTCACTTTTCTGAGGCAGGCTTTGAACTCATGAATCTCCTGCCTCAGCCTCTTGAGCTGCTGGGATTACAAGCGTGCACCACCACGACTGGCTTTATTTATTTATTTATTTTTATCTGGAGGCAGCATCTCACTAAGTTGCTAAGGATCTCACTAGGCTGAGGCTGGTCTCAAACTTGAGATCCTCCTGCCTCAGCCTCTTGAGTTGCTAGGATTACACAGTGTGCCACTGCACCCAGTTAAAAAGCATCTTTTAAATATAAAGACACAAGTAGATTAAAAGTAAAAGGATTTAAAAAGATCTAGAAAACTGGAATGGCTATATTAACATTAAACAAAGTCAATTTCAGAAATAAGGATATTACCAAGGGTAAAGAGGATTATTTCATAAAGATAAAGGGAAAAATTCATCAAGAAGACATAATAAGCCTTAACATTTATGCACTTAAAAGCATAGCCTTGGGCTGGGATTATGGCCCAGTGGTAGAGAGCTTGCCTAGCATGTGTAAGGCACTAGGTATGATCCTCAGCACCACATAAACAAACAAACAAACAAATAAAATAAAGATAAAAACACATAGTCTTGAGCCAGGGGTTGGCAAGAACATGGAGCAACTACAACTATCTGCTGGTGGGAGTGAAAAATGGTTCAACCATTTAGTAGAACAGTTTGGCAGATAATGATAAAGTTAAACATATATCTACTATATGACCTAGCCATTGTACTCCTAGGTATTTACCCAAGAGAATTGAAGGCATATGGCCATACAAAAGCATGTGCACTAATATGCATAGCAGATTAACTTGTAATAGCCCCAAACGGGGTACAACCTGAATGTCCATCAATTTATTTGTTCATCAGTTTTTTTGTCCTTCAAATAAATTGTTGTGTATCCACACAATAGAATGTACTCAGCAGGGAAAAGAATGAACTTTTGATACATGGATAAACCTCAAACTTATACTGAATGAAAGAAAAAAAAAGGATTCATAGCGTGTTATTTCACATACATGTATAGACACACATATATATCATAATGTACATACATGTGTGTATAATTATTGAAATGCAAACTGATCTATAGTGACAGCAGATGAGTAGTTGCTTTTGGATAGTGTAGAATAGAGATGCATGGAAGGAAAACTTTTTTTGGAGGTGATGGATATGTTCATTATCTTATGTGGTAGTTTCACCGTGTGTGTGTGTGTGTGTGTGTGTGTGTGTGTGTGTGTGTGTGTAAACATACCAACTTGTACAGTTTAAATACACTGTAGTTTGTTCTGAAAATGTAGCTTGGATTTGATTTAACCAAATGTGGTACAACACACAAACCTGGAAATGACCGTCATGTAGGAAGAAGTTTATAGCCACAGATCTCTACTCCAGATACAGGAGGTAAGGCATACAGGGCCACATGGGGGAAGGGCCAGTGTCAGGGGACAGAAGAAGAGGAGAAAGCCTGGCCCTGAGCTGTCATTGGACTTTTATAGGAAGAAATTAGAGCCAGGGTAGGCACACTGAGTAAGGTTAAGATTGGACAGTATGAATATTTTGGCAGTTCTGAGCTATTGGGACAGTCTCTAGTATCGGGACAGTTTCTATATCCATCCCCATGTGATATAGGTCAGGGAAACTATTGACTGAGTATGTGAAAATCTGATGAAGAATGAAGCTGGCAGTGTGGCTCTGGATTGGTTGTTTTGTATATCAAAGGCACATCCATAGGGGAGTTGTTTGCTGTATCCAGAAATTAGCTAGCACCCCACTTCCCCAAGATCAAGGCCTGAAATGCCAGCACATCAAGAATACAAAAAAAATGAAAATGTAGTCAATATATACTATCTTAGTCTCTTTTGTGCTGCTATACCAGAATATCACAGACTAGATAATTCATGAACAGGTTTGTCTGGCTCATGGTTCTGGAGGTTGGAAAGTCCAAGTTAGAGGGTCTGTGTCTGCTGAGTATGTTTTTGCTGCATCATAACATGATGGAAAGCAACACATGGTAAGAGAGAAAGAGGAGGGAGAAGAAGGAAGAAGAGAGAAGATGGGGCGAAGGGAGAAGAAAGAAGAAGGGAGAGGACAGGGAGGAGAGAGAGGAGGAGAGGAGGGAGTTGGCTGAACTCATCTTTTTGTCAGAACCTAGACCGGAGGAGGGCAAAGCTCCAGTGACCTAATCATCTCTTAAAGGTCCCACCTTTCAACACTATTGCAGTGAGGATTAAGTTCCCAACACACTAACTTTGGGGGTACATTTAAGCTATAACACATGGTTTACTGTCTATTTTTTCTCAATAATAAGCCTATCTAAAAATACATTAGAGCTGGTCTTGGGAGTTTGAGGCCAGTCTCAGCAACCCAGCAAGGCCCTAAGCAACTTAGCGAGATCTTGTCTCAAAATAAAAAAAAAAAAAATTAAAAAGGGCTGGGGTTGTAGCTCAATGGTAAAGCCTTTGGGTTCAATTCCCACTTCCTGCCAAAAAGAAAAATACACTAGAGAGCCTCTTGCAGAAAATGCTATGATGCTCAATTTAAAATAAGGCAATGAGTTTCAAGTCCTAACTAAATCAAGTGAACCAGAGCAATCCAGGCAAATGGAAAAAGAAATTCTTCACAATTAGAACAGTTAGATACCTATTTTTTAAAGAAATATATTTCAAATACTTTAAGCCACATGTGTACTGAAAGTAATGATTTGGCATATGACCTAGCTATACCATTCCTCACTATTTATCCTAAAGAATTAAAGTCAGTATACTATAGTGATGCAGTGCAATTCACAATAGCTAAGTTATAGAACCTACCTAGGTGCCAATCAACAAATTAATGAAGAAAATGTGGTATATGTATAAATGCAGTTTTATTCATCCACAAAGGAGAATGAAGTTATGACATTTGCAAGAAAATAGATGGAACTTGAGGGCATTAAGTGAAATAAGCCAGATTCAGAAATTCAGGAGTTATGTCTTGTCTCATATGTGGAAGATAGAGAGAAAAAAAGAGGGAGGGGAATCTCATGAAATTAGAAGTGATACAAGTAGAGTAGGGGGAGGGAAAGGGAGGGAGAGAGAAAGTATTGGGAAATGAAATTGACCAAATTATTATATGCATGTACAAACACATCACAATGAATCTCCTATTATGTATAATTATAAAGCACCAATAAAAATAATTGAAATAAATATATATTTAAAAATAATGATTTTAGAGGGGCGGTTCCAAGATGGCGGCGTAGACAGTCCACTCTGCGCTAGGCTCTTAGGGACCAAGGCTGGAAGTGGTGGAGGCGCCGTTTTCCAGCCAGCTTCCTGGCATCATTCTTCAG
>CM053409.1:58903179-58942276 GCA_028644305.1 Xerus rutilus
AAAAAAAAAATAATGATTTTAGTAATGTTAAGAAGAAATCCTTATGGCAGCTAATTTCATGGATACTATATATATATATATATATTCATATATACATATATATATATTTGGTTTTTTTTCAGTACTGGAGGTTGAACCCAGGGACACTTAACCACTGAGCCACATGCGCAGCCCTTTTTTTTTTTTTTTTTGGTACTGGGGATTGAACTCAGGGGTACTCGACCACTGAGCCACATCCTCAGCTCTATTTTGTGTTTTATGTAGAGACAGGGTCTCACTGAGTTGCTTAGCGCCTGGCCATTGCTGAGGCTGGCTTTGAACTTGCGATTCTCCTGTCTCAGCCTCCCTAAGTGCTGGGATTACAGGCTTGAGCCACCACGCCCGGCTCCCAGCCCTTTTTAATATTTTATTTTGAGACAAGGTCTCATCGAGTTGCTTAGGGCCTTGCTAATTTGCTGAGGCTGGCTTTGAACTCATGATCCTCCTGCCTCAGCCTTTAGAGCCGCTGGGAATACAGTCGTATGCCACTGAACCCAGCACAATGTATTTTAATTAGCAGTGATCAAATCAATGATTGCTTCTAAACTGTCTTTAAAAACTAGTTTTATCTTAAGAAATTTGAATATTTCCTAGAAATATAATCACAGGAAAGTTTGAGATCAAATTTCAGGTTGATGTTCATCTAAAATTTAGATAATGTAGAATATAAGTGATCACACATAAATAGGATCACATAATAAAATTATTATGTTTTACTTTCTGACTACTGACAATACATACTGAGTCTCCAAATATATTAGGATTCTTCCCTTTGCAATTTGTGATTTTAACATAAATCTAAAATTTGTGTTCCCTTTAATTGTAAGAAACCTAAATGATACTGAGTAAACATTATCAGTTGTATACTGTTGATATTAATCAAGATTCTAATGTAAGCCTCTTAAAATAATGCCAACTTTCTGATCATATAGTGAACATGGTCTAATTAATCACTTTCCCACTATATATGTCCATACAATTTAGAAAAGCATTTTATAAAATTATAGTTTGTTTTTCCAAGGTTATAAATTATAAATCTTATAAATAAAATTTATCATATAAGATTTTTTTGTAAACTTATACCAAAGAAAGGATGGATTTTTTAAAAAAAGATTGATAACCATATAGAAATAAATAGACAAGTGAAAAGAAGTCTAATAGAGGAAGGAGAATGGGGGAGGGGAGGGAAGATGGGAGGGTATGAAAAGGGAGGTATGAGGAACTGAAATTGATTTCCATGCATGTATAAATTTGTTTGGATGAACCCAACTATGACGTGTAACTATAAAGCTCTAAAGTTCCAATAATTCCAATAACAATAAAAAAGATTGATAACTCCTATTCAAATCAGTATGTTTAATATCGAATTATTCAGCCAGTATCAATAGCAGTCTCACTTTATACCTCAGCTCTAAATTAAGCTATTTGATTCACTTAATGCCTGCTGAAAACTTCCCAAGGGCCAGATCCTCTGAGGGTGGCAAGGATGAAAGAAACATGTTCCCTACTCTCAAAAAGTGCGTGGTCTAGTGGGGAGGTTTCATGGTATGGATTCAACACATGTTGGTGTGAATCTAAAAATATTATTAAAAATTAATAATATGGATAATATTAAAAGTATTATACAGAATGTTGAACTCCTAAGACAGAAGTTAGTAAATCCCTGCTGTTTTCTCTATAGCACTTTCTCCAATTTCTTTCTTGGGATTTTGTAATTTAGAAATAAATTTTTGGAAGTTATATATGGGTACAAAGTCCTTAATAGGCTGCCCTTAGGGAGAATTACAATGAAGAGGTGAAAACTGTTTGTTCTTATGGGGTGTGTGTGTGTGTGTGTGTGTGTGTGTGTGTGTGTGTGTGTGTTGGGGCGCACATTCACTTGATTAAAACCTGGACTCTAGATGCCTATGTAGAATCCTCATAAATATTTATGTCTGTGTCTTCCCTGCAGGATCAGCCTCCAACTTTAGCTTTTTCCGATGGATAAGGTCTCTTCTGATCCCTTCCTACAGGTCTGTGCCAATTTTGGAACTGGTACCAGGATGGATGAGTGTCCTTAAGTCCTGGGAAGTGCTAAGTAATCCCATTCCTGGCTGGGCTGAACTGTAGTGGGGGAACCTGATCCTTGAGAGCTTCCAGGAGGCTCACATTTGTTTCTCACTGCCCTCCACCACAACAGTCCCCAGCTTCAGCTCATCAGAAGCTTCCCCAAGCTCATGTCCTCTTCCGTTCTTATCCTTAGTGATTATGAACAGGAGCTTTGTCTAGAATCTGATTACAAGGATGGTAAGTCAAGAGAGCTACTCCCAGTGAGTTCATGGTCCAGGACATTAGCATCAGTACCTAAGCATACAGAAGGTTAAAGCTGAAGGAAATGTGAAACTAGGACTCCTATTCCTCCTTCTCCAGTCAGAGGTAGCTAGTGTCACTGTATTGGTGACTGTAGAAACTAAGCTCAGAAATAAAGTAAGGATCCTGGAGGATTGCTGTAGGACTTCCACGTTCAAAAACAAATACACAGGAAAGGGAATAAACTTTCCTGAGACACATGCGAAGGTAAGGTTCACGTGGCCCTGATTAGGGCTTAGGTGTAGATCAGTGGCAGAGTGCTCTCTCACATACGCGAGGTTGAGAATGTATTGTCACGTGGCCCTAATCTTTCTTCTTCCTCTCCACTCTGTAGTGCCAACACTTCCTTACCTTTTAAAACCTCAGGATTCTGGAGACTCATCTCACCTTTCCATCTTCTTTCAGTATCAGTGAGGAGTCAAAGCTGTAGACTGGGCAAATCTAGGCAGAACCCACCCAATCAAGTGTTTTCTGGATTTCATTTTGTGGGTTTTTCTTGGTACCAGGGATTGAACCCAGGGACACTTAACCACTGAGCCACATCTCCAACCTTTTTTATGTTTTATTTTGAGACAAGGTCTCACTAAGTTGCTTAGGGCCTTGCTAAATTGCCAAGGCTGGCTTTGAATTTGCAATCCTCCAGCCTTAGCCTCCTGAGCTGCTTAGCATTACAGGTGTGTGCCACCATACCTGGCATGGATTTGTTTTTGAAAGCTCTTGATATCTGGTTTGCACTTGTCAATATTCCCACCTTCCATGCCCAGACATAGCTAATGGATTCTAGGGCCCTTTCCCATTGATCCTTGATGTAAGTTTAGAATTTTCCTCCACTTCCTGTTTTTATTGTGGTAAAATACACATAACATAAACTTTACCTTCTTAACCATTTTTAAATGTACTGTTCAGTGGTGTTGAGTTCACTCACGTCCTGCAACCACCACCACAACCTGACTTCAGAACTATTTCATCTTCATAACCTGACCCCCATACCCATTAGACCATCACTCCTCATTTTCCAGAATCCCTTCTAGGATAACTCTTTGCCAGCATTGCTGATTTGTTCACGTTGGCCAAGAAATGAAACCTTAATGCTGACGCTTGGATCAAGAAAAAGGAGCAGTGCTTTAGAAACCACCAGGGCGGGGGCTGAAAACTGAGGGAGGAGTGGAGGGTAGAGTGTGTGAGATGTGCTGTCATAGGATGGGCCATCAGGGCTCCATGTCCTGTGTGGGGCTGCAGGAAGGGTGGCACAGCCTGTCCTCCTCTTGTTCAGTCTGAGGCACAAGGCTGGGTGACTCAGGTCACAGCACACCCACATGGATTTCTTTTCCCCTGCAGCCTGTTCCTGAGGACAAGTAAAGTGGAAGTGGAAATGGATTCTGTGAAGTGGCCTACACATTCTTGAGCTGTAGTTGGTGTGTGGGTGATGATGTTTGATGTGGTCTGATTTACAAGAATATTTTAAATCATTTCCAGCTTTATAGCCTAAAGATGGCTGTGGGAGGTCACCACTTGTTTGGTGGCACCCTGAATTCTTGGGATTTTACCTTGGAGGTCACTGTAGTGCTGTGTAGGAAGAATGATGCATTAGAAAGAGATTAATCCTAGAAAAGGCCAGTCCACATGATTCATAGCAGTCTGGGGCTGGGGCTAGTGAAGTGGGCAGTGAGCCTCAGCTAAGTCAGTGTCAAAGGCGCTGTGTTCACCGTGGATCCCGGGCCATATATTGTGGTCAGGAGGGGAAGGGACCAAGAAGTGGTGACTCAATTAAAAATAGAAATTGGAAGCTGTGTTTTCTGTTTTGCAGTTTTGAGTCCCCGCCCCCCCCACCATACCCCCAAAATGTCCTTCAAAATAAAAGAAGAAGAAAACTGTAGCCAAGTGTTTGAGCAGAAGGATTTGGGTGTAATGTCCTCTGTACACATACAATTCCCATTACTAGGTGAAGTGAGCCTGACCTCCAGAAGGCTTTCTTTCCTGAAGCTGTAGCAGCTGTCCAGATGAGGATCTTTAAGCCATTCTAGACTAAAGAGCAAAGTGCTGTATATTATTTCCCTGGACTCAAAAGAATGCAATAGCTTCACTTATTAAAAAAAAAAGTGCATCAGCAACACCACCTGTGTTGATTGACTGACGTGGCATTTTGCTGCTTCCTAATCTTACTTTTTTGGAGATTCAATCTTTATAGATGTTAATCTAGCTTTCAGAAGCTCTCCACCTGTGTAATTCAAATATGTTCTCTACAAATAATGCCATAGTCATGTGATATGATCTTCTTATAGTTGGACATTTTATAGAGTCAGCTGAAGTTATTGCTTAAGTTCTACGGATTCATTACATTAGATTTCTACCTTTTTACAACTTTCAAATATATTCCTTATTTAAACAATTGAACCTTACTACTAGTAAAGTAGCTGGTTTTCAGTGAAGACTTTAGATCTGTAGGAACTGGAGACAACCTGGAAAGGTGAGAAAATGAAGGTGTGTGGAGATGAAGAGGCTTCCTGCGGCCACCAAGCAGAATAGGGATAGAGCTATGGCCAGATCTGCCTTCTACAGCTGCCTTGGCTGCCAGTCTGGGCTTTCCTTAATTCCCTTCTGCCTCTAGCACTTTCCTCAGGTATCCCTAACCTTTTTCTTTACCAGTTCATTCCAACTGTAACTGTTTACAGAGACTGTAGTGACAATGGAATCTATATTGGGACGTGCTCTTTGTTTGGAGATCACTTTGGTGTCTAAAGCAGCTAAAGTTCACCCCTTAGCTGCTTGCTAAGTAAATCTTAGCTCTCTGGAAATTGCTTCTCATTTAACTTTCTATCCAGTGAATCAAAGAGAAGGTATCTTTTTACACTCGTCTCAGTTCTCTAGCTGCTCCATTCCATTATTTCATTTGACAGAAAAAAGCAAAGAAAATATACAGAGGCCCAACACAACACTATTTATGAGGGGAAAACTCTTTATGGGTTATCTCCCATCAGGATTTATGCTTTTCTACTTAAGAAGGATAAATCTCTTTCTCTCTCTTTGAATACATTGTATTTCTCACACTTTGAGTTCACAAACTATTGTACATATAGCTCTCAATACTTTGGGCTGGGTTGTAGCTCAGAGAAAGCACTTGTTAGCCTGCGCAAGGCCCTGGGTTTGATTTTCAGCACTACAATAACAAACCAAAAAGCACAATTGTGTTTTAAACATTTAAATACATGCTAAACATTAGCACAACTGATTTTATATATTTATTTATTTTGGGTACCTGGGGTTGAACCCAGGAAATGCTTCACTGTTGAGTCCCATTCCCGTTTTTTAAAAAATTTTTTATTTGTTCTTTTTAGTTATACATGACAGTAGAGTGTATTTTGACATATCATATATACATGGAATATAACTTCCCATTTTTGTGGTTGTACATGATGTGGAGTTACACTGGTCGTGTATTCATATATGAACACAGGAAAGTTATGTCCAATTCATTCTACTGTCTTTCCCGTTCCCATCCTTCCCTGCCCACCCTGTTCAATCAGTGAACCTCCCCTCCTATCTCCCCCAGCACCTATTGTGAGCCCACCCCTTTTTAATATTTTATTTAGAGACAGGGTCTTGCTGAGTTGCTCAGAGCCTCTCTAAGCTGTTGAGGCTGGTTTTGAACTTGCAATTCTCCTGCCTCAGCTTACAAATACATCTGTCCGGAGTAGAGTTGTCTCTGCTATTCTCCTTCTGCTTGCTCCTTCCTCCTCACCCATCCTCTGTGTCTTTCGCTGAAGGAGCTTGCGGTCCCAGGAGCAGATCATTTTGGCACCGTCCCTGGCCAAGGTTGACATGGAGACGACTCAGCTCACCCAGGAGAACACAGACTTTGCCACTCGAGATCGCTGCCACCACTCCTCCGTCATGAGTCGGGAACAGCTGATACCTCTGTACTAGGAGCCATGCTGGGACCCTTCCTCTCCTAGAGCTTCGCTGGGCTCAGTGGACCCAAATAGAAACTTGTGGAGCATCTTCTCCCTGATAGGAAACTCCAAGGCCTGTCCTCCTGCTGCTACTTTGGATTGCATTCTGGGCTAGACCACCAGCCTAACCACGGGAACAGTAGGAATGTCAGTGTCCTCCACTATGTGGCACTCAACCTGGAGAGCTCCACTGGGGACACCAGGGCTTTCAGGTGACAGCAAGATGATCAGGTGTGGACAACCAAAACCAGATTGCTTGTTCCAAGGCCACAATAAATACATATTTTTCATTTATTGTATTATAATTTTTTGCGTATTTAATATGCTTACATGGTTCTGAGTCCCAAAGTATAATCTTATATTGAGCGACATCTCCTGTCATCACTGTTTCCTGTCTGCTCGGCTCCCATCCCCTGGCACTGAGGTAACTGCTGTTCTCATACACATTTCCAGCAATTCTTTATAAATATTCAAGCAAATAGGAATGTGGATTCTTATCATTCCCTTTCTATACACAAAGGTAGCTTATTATACACATGTTCCTCACCTTGCTTTTTTCTCCCTTAACAATATAGCTCAGAGACATTTCCATATCAATACTTACAGTTTCCTCATTATTTTTATTGTATGGATGTTTCCATAATTTATTTCACCAGCTCCACAGCGACTGGCATTTTTAACTCTGCCTGATCTTTTGCTATTATAGTCAGTTCTGCAGTGAATTATCTTCTACGCGTATATAGTCATAAAGCAATCTGTAAGATATGTTCCCAAAAGTAGAATCACAGAATCAAAGTGTGTTTATAAACTATTATTGTTTGATGAAGGTCTTTTTAATTAAAAATTAAATTTCTATGAATTCCCTAATGTTTATAGTCCCTGGCTCCCTGAACACCTATGCAACTATCTTTGTGGCATGAATGGCAGAGGGGACAGGACTCTTGGTTGCTTTAAAAGTTCAGCCTGGCCTTCATCACAAGCATCTAGCCCTGGAGGGCCCAGCAGTAGCTTTTCCTGATAAGTTCAGGACCTGGCCCAGGGTCAGCAGTTTTGCCACTGAGCCACAGAAGGAAGGACTATTGGCTCACTTCTGATTCTTTGATATTAGAGCTTCTCAAAAATTGGTGTGCTAAGCATCACCTGGTTTGCTTGTTCAAGGCAACAGATGCCTGTATCTCACCTTAGGCCTTTTATCATTTGGGGTGAATTCATGGGCTTTACATCTCTAACAAGGGCTACAGGTGATTCAGTGTGGACAGTCTTCAGACCATATTTTGGAAAACACTGACATGCATTATGGAGCTTTCTCAGAAGATTAGGAATGGATCAACCACATTACCCAGCCATATCATTCATTAGTATTCATCCTAAATAATTAAAATCAGTATACTGTAGTGATATATGCATATCCATGTTTATAGCAGCACAGTTGACAATAGCCAAATTATGAAACCAGCCTAGGGTGTCCATCAGTGGATGGAGTTTTATTCATCCATAAAGAAAAATGAAATTCCGTCATTTGTCGGAAACCATTATGTTAAATGAAATAAACCAAACTCAGAACATCAAGGAATGTGGATTTCTCATATATAGAAGGTAGAGAAGAAAAAGGTGTGTGTGTGTGTGTGTGTGTGTGTGTGTATCTGTGTGTGTGTGTGTAGGGGAGAAATCTCATGAAAATAGAGGGTAGATCAGTAGAGTAGAAGGAAGGGACCAGGGGAGAGAGGAGAGGAGGAAAAAGAGAAATACTGGAGAATGACATTGACCAAAATATACTGTTACATCATGTTACTATATGAATATATAACAATGAATCCCACATTATGTGCAATTATAATGCACAAATACAAATGTATGCGGGGAAAAAGGACAAGAAAAACACTAATGTGTTGGATGGAAGGGCTCAGAGTGTGTGAGCACCAGAAAGGTCATGGTAAGGGGCCAGCTAGATCTTAACCTTCTCTCTGAAAGATAGGCTCTTGTTTATGATTACTGTTCACAAAATACAGCTTTGGTAAAATGTCAGATTGCTGATCACAATTAGGAACAATTTAAAAAAAGCAAAATTTGATTGCATAGATGAGGTAACTTACAAACAACAGAAATGTATTTTCTTACAGCTCTAGAAGCCAGAAGTCTAAAATAAAACTAGATTGTGTAAATAGTAATATGAATTAGTTCTTGGCCTGGGTTCCCCAGAAAGTGGACTTTTATAAGCTACCACTTTGTTGGAGAGTGCATCCAAATGCTTACTCTCAAAGGACTTAGAAGAGACTGTAGGGACATCTGTCTTAAGACCAGCTTCCAGATAGGAATGAGTCAGAATTTACCTCCTGGTCCTCTTTCCCTGAAATCAGTCTCACTGATCTGAAGTCACATAGTGAGCAAGTCTGAGCTGCCTCCAGGGGCTCTGGGGAGATTCATTCTTTGGCCCTTCCAGCTTCTGGTGGTTAATGCCAGCATTACTGAATTTGTGGCCACATCACTCCAATCTTCAATGCTAACATCTTCAAATGTCTCTCTGCTCCACCATTGCATCGACTTCTCTCTGTCTGTGAAGTCTGCCTCTGCCTCTGTCTTATAAGGATGCATGTGATTGCATTAAGAGCTACCCAAGAATCCAGGCCAGTCCCCATCTCAAGAGCTTTAAGTGAATCACATCTACAAAGACCTTGCCAAATGAGAAAACATTCACAGGGTCCAGGGAACTCTACATTGGGTATCTTTTGGGACCATTTTCAGCCTACCACAGAAGACTTTACTGAATCTTCTCTTTGCCTTTTTGAATGCTGCACAACAAGCTTAAAAAGTCACCCCTCTGGAAAAAATGCTACTGAGTTTGAAAACCAGGAGAATTTGAAAAAGGTGGTATCAAGGCTGAACGCACAGCAGAAGATTCAAGTATCCAGGAAGAGCACCCTCCCAACGTGATTAATTTTATGGATAACAAAAAGAGAAGAATGGGGATGTGGTAAAAAATCCAAATCTGATACTCAGTGTTGAGGATACCAAAATGAATAGCTCACAGCTTAGTGTGGAAGGCAGATGATAAACAGGCTGAACCTCTAATGAGGTCCAAACATCTTGTGCTTAATCCAAACTAGATTGTGTAAATAGTAATAATAATCTGGTCTTGGCCTGAGTTCCTCAGAAGGCAGATGCTTATGATCTACCACTTTGTTGCAGAGTGCATCCAGGGAAGCAAGAGTGACTGAAAAGAGAATCAAGGTAGGCAATAATGCAATCCTGGAGGATCATGGGCACTCGAATGCTCACTCTTGAAGGACTCTTCTGAGAGTATAGTAACACCTGTCACAAGACCCCTTAGAGGTAGGAAGGGGACATAACTTACTGGTCCTGTTTTCCATAATCAAAATTTATTGCAGAGGGCATTGCCCACCCTTGCACTGGGGAGTGGCACACGAGTGCCTAGCAGTTGTGCTACAAGCAGAAACTGGCTAGAAGTCACTCAGGATGGGTTGTCAGGGTGGGAGCTGAGAAGGAACAAGTGGCCTCAGCCCCAGAGACAAGTGGGGCAGATAGGACTTGAGGTGGTGCATTAAGAGGTATTATATACAACCTGTATATTGACAAAGTTCAGTAGTAAGTGCAGGTCATCAGAAAAATAAAGCATTTAGGACACTGGGTCATGTAGACAGGGTTTATATATCTAAAAGATGAAAAAATGTCAACATGGTCTATAGGGCAGTGAGACCAGCATTGTTCTCCAAGATAGAGGGGCAGACTCCTGGCCTCAGAGTTTCACCAAGAAGCTGGGTGGGGTAGAGACTTGGGTGGCTGAGGCAGAAGGATGGCAAGTTCAAGACCAGCTTGGGCAACTTAGCAAGATCCTATCTGGAAATAAAAAATAAAAGAAAAGGGCTGGGGTTGTAGCTCAGTGGTAAATCTCTTCTGGTTCAATCCCCAGTACCAAAAATAGGGTTTCACCAAGAAACTACCACTGTGGGTGGTAATATCTGAATGAGAGGATTGTATCAGATCTTCTTCTGGGACCATGAATGTCTCCCTTCCAGCCAAGTCATCTATTGAGTGATCCATCCATTGATCTAACTTCCTACCTGCTCACTCACCCATTGATCCACCCATTTACTGCCCCTCAACTCACACATTGACCTATTAATTCATCCACTCATCTGTCAGTTCACCCATCAATCTATCCACATCTGGAACAACTGTACACATAACTTCATAAGTAGGTGCCTGAAATCACCTCACTGAATTAGGTTCATTCTCATCAACGTCAGAGTTTTATTATGTAAAAATGTGATCACAGGCCACTTAGGTATTAATGAACTCCCCAGCCACCACCCTCAGTCTTTCAGGGTGAGCAAAGCCCAATCCCAGATCATTCTTGCATTCACAGTTGGGAATAGGAACAGGGGTCATTTCCTCAAATGTCTCTGGAAGTCATTCTAACAAGTTCTCCAACCTATACAATTTGGTGCATCCTGCACAAATGGTTGTTAAGTCAGTGTGGAGTTTAAGGTTCAGGATTCCATCATTCTTACTTCTCTCCATTTTTCTGACTGAGGGAGTGTGTTTTAGGATGGGAAAAAAGTTTCCAGTTTATGTATTAATACCAGGAAAGGGCACAAAATTTATTAAGAGCTTTAATAGAGAAGGCAGCTGGGGTCAGCAGGTTGAAATAAGATCCTAGTGTCTAACATTCTTCCTCTTGAATCTAAGAGTCCACTTCCCCCAAAACCCTTGGTAAGGAGCTAGAACCAAGAGAGAATGACCAGCCTGCCTTGTCACCTGGTAACAGATGGACAGAGATCATATGGTGACCACACATGCATCACCTTTCAACTCAAGTCCCTGCTCACTATGAATTTGGCCTAAGTCTGGCCAGATTGGCTTCCTCCATTTAAAAAAATAAATCTTCATGATCTAGGCTCAGGAAGAGTCCAGCTTCAGGTGTACTTTTCCCCCAGTACATGCATGGCTGTTTCTGCTCCTCCCTGCGACACTGGGGAGGGTGGAAGGTGGGCCAGTGGGAGGCTTCCCACTGCTGAGATGAGACAGTTGGGGGAGAGGCTAAGGGGCAGCCCAGACCTCTGGAGGGGCAGGGACCAGACATTTGAAGTTCTTAGAACCCCACTATCTGCTGAGCACCAACGGTACCAGTAGCTTGTGGCAGTGGGTTGTGGGCGGGGATGTGGAGCTAGGAAGGACAGGAAGAGAACACACACTCCTGAAATATTACTTTTCTCTTTGCTGCTGTTACAAATTACCAGAGATCCAGTGCCTCAAAATAACACAATGTATACTCTTATAGTTCTGGAGGCCAAAAGTCCAAAATGTTTTTTACTGGGTCAAAATCAAGGCATCAGCCGAGCTGTGTTCCTTCTGGAGACTCTAAAGCAGGATCAATCTCCTTGCTTTTTCCAGCTTCTAGAGCCTACCTGCATCCTTAGTCATGGCCTATCCATCTTCAAAGTCAGCAATCAACAATCACATTCTGTCCCACCTCTGCTTCTCCATCATAGCTCCTCCTCCAAATCACTTGTCTTCTTTTTCTGCTTTTGGGGACTCTTGTGGCCACCTGGTAATTCAACATGATCTCTCCATCTCAAAATCTTTAATCATGTCTGCACAGTCCCTTTGCCATGTCAGTTGAATATTCATTGGTTCTGGAGATGAAGTCCCAGCCACCTTTGAGGGAGGACTACTCTGCCTGCCACACTGGCCTTGGGGGCTGAGCTGGGAGAGACAGTGGAGCTGCACACAAGAAATGGCTGTAGCATAAGACCAAAGCATTCAGCGCACGGCCAAGACACACCCTGCAAGACGAACTTGCGAGTGGCCACGAGACAGGTGAGGAAAGAATCCTGGAGTCTTCCTGGAGGAAGTGGGTTCAGAACCAGCTTGGTTAGAAGATATGGAACCAAGGGGATGAATTAAACAAAGTCAAAGGAAGCAGAAGGAGCCAAGCCAGAGTGCAGGCTCACCATCAGCCTACCAACCCTTCCTCCTACCCCTCACTTTTAAGTGGGCTTATTCGATAAGAAGGTTAATGTTGCAAATTCATGACATGAATTTTGGGAAGAAAATAGCTCGAGTACTTACTACCTTTGTGACCTTGGGCAGGTTTCCTTTTTTTTCTTTTTTTTGTACTGGGGACTGAACTCAGGGGCATTCAACTACTGAGCCACATCCTCAGACCTTTTTTGTATTTTATTTAGAGACAGGGTCTCACTGAGTTGTTTAGTGCCTCGCTAAGTTGCTGAGGTTGGCTTTGAACTTGTGATCCTCCTGCCTCAGCCTCCTGAGCCACTGGGATTACAGGCATGCACCACCGTGCCTGGCTTGGGCAGCTTTCTTAACCTCTCTGAGCCTTGATTTTTCTTCTCTGTAAAATGAGAATTATAATTCCTACCTGCCGGCGCATGGAGCTTGAAGTACTAAATAAAATAAGACTTTTTTTTTTAAGAAAATAAAGAAGGGGCAGTGGGCGGTGTTTTCAGAGCCACCCCTGTTTATTCCATGCCTCTGTGGGCAACACAGAAAGAGGAAATCACAAAAACAGAACAGGAGATCTGCTGCGCTTCTTGGCATCCGTTAGCCTGAAATTTTAGAGTCCTGCTGCTCTAGGAGGCCATGCTACATCTTGTGAGCCACAGACGTAGCAGGATACCTTCACCAGCCAACAGCAGGAGATCTGCGGCATGTCCAAATCAGAGCCAGCTGTCCCTGCCCTGCCTGCGATGCAAGCCCTTGGCCTATGAAATTCATCTGGCTGCTTCCCTGTAGCACTGTTTGGCTCAGCCTTCTCCCTGCCCTGCCCTCCCAGAACCTGGGGAATTTTTCCTAAACACCAAAACATCAACTCCACTCTCTAGTTCTTTTGAACCAAAGCCTCGTCTAGAGCAAACACATGCTCCATGCCTTGCCTTCTCCTTCCTGTTCCTTCTTTCCTCAGGGACGCCCAGGAGGAGAGGATCAACTGGGTGGCTGCTCGGGCCACAGCTCTTCTACACTGTTTGCACTGCTCTGTGGGCAGGGGAATTGCAGACACTACTCACTAAACACTGCTCAGCACCCCTGCATCTTGGGGGTGTACCTAGACTCCTTCAGGAAGGCTCACAAGCAGAAATAGAGGCTAGTTTGTTTGCTTGAGGTAGGAAGTGAAGGCTTAAGCCCCTGGCCCTTAATGAGATACTCTTTTTAGGGGGAAAGTCATATTCAGGTAAAAGAGCAGATGGCAAGAAAGACCCACCAGCACCGGGGGTCTCCAGCTGGCTGCGTTCCTGGGAATGCAGCCCATCCCACGGCATCAAGGCTGCCATCCTCTCCCTATTCCCCAGCTCTAATGGACTGGGCTGAATGGAGGATGGTGGGTCCTCACTATCATTCATTCACCTCAATGAATGAGGGCCACAGCCACCTTCTAAAAGAGGCAGAGGAGTTCTATAAATGGGGTCTAAAATAATAGCCAGCCTTTCTGTTTTATTTTGCTAAAATGTGTGTGTGTGTGTGTGTGTGTACTTTTATGGCTGTTTTTGTTAAAGAAGGCAGCATATTTCAAAACCTGAACTCACCAAATGTGGAGCCTGGCTCAAAATGTGGGCCATGTGGTATACATCAGATTCACTTTGGGAAACCCTGAGAGCAGGTGGCATTTCAAAGGATTAGCATTCATCCCCCAGAAACTGGCAGGAGGGCTTGATGAATGCTGATCCGTGAGATGTGACATATACCGTATGTATTAAGAGGCTGATGATGGAGAAAACAACACTGGTTTCAAATATAAACCCCAAACTAAAAGTCATAGGGCAGATGCTCCAGTGGTAGTGTCAATTTCTAATTGAACTGCTGCTCACATGGGCAACACTGTCTAACCATGTGGGTCTGTATCAGCCAGGGTGGGCTTGCTGCTATAACAAGCATCCCCAAATCTCAATGGCTTGGCACTATAAATGTGTGCCTCACCCAGATTACAGTTTGATACAGGTCAAAAAGGAGTGAGGATCTCTGCTCTACACTGCTTTTCAGGGACCTAGATTCCTTCAGTATAGCAGCTGGAGCACCTTCTCTGCCCTTAGTCATCCTCTGAATTCTTGGAGGCTGACTGGCAGGTGAAAAGACAGTGGGACACCTGGAGAATCCCAGAGAAGTCTTAGAACCAGGACTGAAAGAGCTCATGTCACCTCCTCCTGCATTCAGTTGATTAGATCTAGACACATAGTCTGATTGAAAGACAGGATGGGAAAGACAGGCCAGCTGGGTACTTAGGAAGAGGAAGAATTGGTTTGGTGGGCATCTGGCCATTCCTGCTACTGTACTATTGGACAAGAACAGATTAACTAGGTTCCTTGTTGAAGGCAAATGAGAGTCTCCTGATCTGCCCCGAGTGGATTTGTGCCTTGGGAACTCTCTGGGATCACATGCTGGATCCAACAACATTGCTTGGAATATTATTTTCAAAACTCTCTTCAGAGCCTCTGTATATTCTAATGAATGGCAAGTTTTTATCCTCTGAGAGTTCATTTGACTTCTGGAAGCACCAGAAAGCATTTGTAACCATATCTGGGAGCAAGGGGATCAAACAGGCAAAATTATCATCTTTTGGTGGAAACTGTAACAACCATAAAGTACACTGGCTCCTAAGGCAAATTCCAGGGCTGGGATCCCAACCCAACACCTTCCAAGAATTGGCAGTGTCATTGGAAGATTGTGTAAGGTCTCCCTAGGTTCTGATTTTGAAGGAACAGTATTTATTTAGATAAATGATTTTTAAAAATATTTTATTTGTTTTAATTAGTTATACATGACAGTAGAGTGCACTTTGATACATCATATATAATGGAGTATAATTTCTCATTCTTCTGGTAATACATGATGTAGAATCCCACTGGGTCATATAGTTATATATGTACATAGGGTAATAATGCCTGATTCATTCTAATGACCTTCCTACCCCCACACCCACTCCCCTCCCTTCACTCCTCATTTTGGTGAGGATATGAAGAAAAAGTTTCACTCATACGTTGCTGGTGGGAATGAAAATTGGTGCAACCATTATGGAAAGCACTATGGAGATTCCTCAGCAAACTTGGAATGGAACCACCATTTGACCCAGCCATCCCATTTCTTGGTTTATACCCAAAAGACTTAAAATCAGCACATTACGGTTCAATTCACAAGAGCTAACTATGGAACCAACCTAGGCACCCTTCAACAGATGAATGGATTAAAAAAAATGTGGTAAGTGTATATGGTGGAATATTACTCAGCCTTAAAGAAGAATGAAATTATGGCATTTGCCTGTAAATGGATGGAACTGGAGAATATTATGCTAAGTGAAATAAGCCAATCCCCCAAAACCAAAAGCTGAATGTCTTCTTTGATTTCGTGGGTGCTAATTCGCCGTGGGGTGGAAGGCTAAGGAAGAGTAGATAAATACTTTTTAGTAAGTTGTGTGTCTGTGTAGTGAGTGACTTTGTGGTTTTGGTTCATATGATGTCACTTATTCGTGGTCTATGTTGTCCTTTTTTGCCCAATCGAAAGGCCTTCAGTAATAGGGGCGTGTCTTTATTTATTTATTTATTTTTTTGGCACCAGGGATTGAACTCAGGGGCACTCGACCACTGAGCCACATCCCCAGCCCTATTTTGTGTTTTATGTAGAGACAGGGTCTCACTGAGTTGCTTAGTGCCTTGCTATGGTTGATGAGGCTGGCTTTGAACTCGTGATTCTCCTGTCTCAGCCTCCCTAAGTGCTGGGATTACAGGCTTGCGCCACCGCGCCCGGCTAGGGGCGTGTCTTTAGTAAGACATTATCTTGATGTGTAGTTTTAAGTACTCTTGAAATGCCCTGCCAACCCATCTAACCCATCATGGATTCATTCAGTTACCCACTCAGTATTGATTGAACGTCTATGTGTGCAAAGTTGTTTCACTTGATTCAGAAACTGTGATACTAGATGACAGATATTGCTTGCTTTGTAGCCTGAGGCTCAGTTTGTGGGTGCTGGAAGCAGAGTGTTCTAGGATAAAGAAGAAGGAATTGGGCACAGACCTCTGGGATGGCCAAGAAGAGAGGAAACTGGGCTTGGAATAGGCTGCACTTGGATGGTGCCACCGAAATATTCTAAGAAGAGTACTTATCCTTAAGATTTTCTGGACCAGCTCTTCTCTGGATTGATGTTTTACTTTTCTCAGTAAACTCAATGCCTTAGAAAATCCACATGTCTGTGTTAGAATACTTAGGTTACCCCAAGATGCCCAACTCAGATTATCTTTTCCCCATGGGCAAAGAGGAGGAAACAGAAGTGATAGGGACAGACCCTGCTCTGTGGCTGCCATTCTAGGAAGGAATTTGGGGATCTATTGCTATTGTTCCATCATATAATAGCTTCATTCAGAGATGGATTAAAGCCTTTTTTTTTTTCTTTTCTTTTTTGGAACTGGGGTGCTTTACCACTAAGCCACATTCCCAGTCCTTTTCATTTATTTTGAGACATTAAGTTGCTGAGTCTGGCTTTGAATTTGTAATCCTCCTGCCTCAGCCTCCTGAGTCACCGGGATTACAAGTATGCTCCACCACAACGGGCTAAAGCCTTATTTCTTAAAGTGTGGTCCTCAGCTTACTGATGGGGAAAAAAAAAAACAGCTGATATATTTGCTAAATGTAGATTCTGAGGTCCTTCCAAGGCCTTCTAAATCAGATTTTCTAGGTTGGGACATAGGGACACACATTTTTATGTATCCCCTTTCCCTAGGTGATTCTCTGAAGTATGAGAAACACAGGTAGAAAGGCTTTGGGCTGCCCTCAGTCTGAGACTGTCTCCATCAGTTCCAGGCTGTGATGAGAAGCAGCAGTCCAGCCTGGAGCCTACCTGCTATCTGCTGGTCAGGCATGCTGGTCCACGCTGGGAACTAAAAAACATCACTGCAGCAAGGCACTTCCCCATGGTCCTCATCAGTGAGCCAGAGACAAAGAAAGCACTTCAGACCCCTCTTGCACTGAAAATGGAGTTGGGCCACACCACCTTTGTGTGCACCTGTGGGGTCTATTTATTTGTAGACCTGGGTGGGTGCATTTGTTCTCCCTACCACTGATGGGATACAGCTATTATATCCCTTCCACTTACCTCCCACCCCGGCCTGCTACTCCTCCTTTTCTTCCGGTTTTACCTTTTGGGCCGCCTGGGCTCCTTGGTCTTGGCACCTATTTACAGCTGGGATCCTGCAATTCAGTCAATATTTAAAAATTAAATAAGAAGAAAGCTGGGCGCGGTGGCTCACGCTTGTACTCCCAGCACTTAGGGAGGCTGAGACAGGAGAATCGCGAGTTCAAAGCCAGCCTCAGCAACCGTGAGGCGCTAAGCAACTCAGTGAGACCCTGTCTCTACATAAAACCCAAAATAGGGCTGAGGATGTGGCTCAGTGGTTGAGGGCCCCTGAGTCCAATCTCCAGTACCCTCCCAAAAAAATTAAATAAGAAAATCTTTATTGAGCCTTAGGCTAGACACTCATATTTACTGTCTCTTTTGGTCCTCAGAACAACTTGATGAAATAGGTATTGTTATTTCTTCGTGTGTGTGTGTGTGTGTGTGTGTGTGTGTGTGTGTGTGTGCATGTGTGTTGGTGGTGGTGATCAAATTCAGAACCTTGCACATGCTAGGTAAGCACTCTACTACCGAGCTAACTCTCCAGTCCCTATTTCTCCCATTTTATAGGTGAGAAGACTGAGGCTCAGGAAAGTTAGGTACAGACAATTCCTCATTATCTGTAAGGTATTGGTTCCAGGACTGCTCCCCCACACCAAGGATACCACAATCTGAGGCTGCACGAGTCCCTTATATAAAATGGCATAAGCATTTATATATAACTGACATACATCCTCCTGTATACTTTAAATCATCTATAGATTGCTTATGATACCCAATACAATGTAGATGTTACATGAATAGTTACACCATACTGTTTAGGGAGAAAAATGACAAGAAAAATAGTCTGTGCATGTTCAGTACAAATTCTTAAAAAAACATTTTTCTTCTGCAGTTGGTTAAGTCTGTCAGAACCTGTGGGTATGGAGGGCCAACTCAAGTTTATTCAAGGTCACATATCTAGAGCTGGATTTGAACGCAGATCATTCAGTGATCACTGTTCAAGATCCCCATGGAAGCCAGCCCAGACCTAATCTTCTCTAAGTTCCCCAATTCCCCTCCTTCCCAGCTCTCTAGAGCAGGTGTTGGCAACTACAGCCATATGAGCCAGATCAAGCACGCAGCCTATTTTCGTTTTGATTGATGTGAAATTCAAATACATAAAATTAACCATTTTAACCACTACCTGTTTCTGAAAATGCAGTTTTAGTGGAACATGTTTCGCCCATTCATTTTTGTATTGTCCGTGGCGGTCCTCACAATACAATGGCAGAGCTCAGTAGTTGGTGTGACAGAGAGCATATGGCCATAAATCCTAAAATATTTACTCTCTCAACATTTATGGAAGAAGTTTCCTGAGCCTTGCTTTGGAAGATTTTGATCAGTGCTCTTTAGAAAGGATCCAAGATTCTGGGAATGAGTTTTCTCAGATATCACCATTCAGAAATGCTGGTCCTTTCAAAAGACTGGCTCCTGCCTTATCAGATGCCATGCCTTTGCTCTTCATGGACCCAACTTCTCAGCTACCCGCAAGTCCTCTTCTTCCTCTGACTCCACCCACACTCGTGGGTCAGTCCTGGCACATACACACCTGTGCCTGATCTTCTGGACGCCATGCCAGTTGTCTTCCTTCCCTAGCCAAGTGCCTGGGAGAGGATCGTACCTGAACATTCCACTTTCTCTCTTTAGACTTTCACTCTTCACCTCCCACTATCCAACTTCTGCCGTCCAGCTAGATCTAGAGGCTGCACGAGTCCCTTATATAAAATGGCATAAGCATTTATATATAACTGACATACATCCCAGACGGGTACCCAGACTGTCATCCCCACCTGGATTTCTTGGCTTTTCATGAGATTTAAGGAATCTACCCAGCACGCCCATTTTTGCTAATACCATGCTTTCCTGCTATCTTGCTGTCTCAGCTGAGTTACTGCCCTCCCCATCGCCATCACCAATTCTCCCACCAAATTCCATTGCCTAGTTTGGAAACATTTCCTGTGTTGCTCCCTTCCTCATTCCCACTGTCACTTATTGTCCAGGCCTTCATCACCTCACATCCAAATGGCTCCTTACTGGCCTCCCTACTTCCCTCTATTTTCTTGTTGGGCACATCTGCCTCATTTTCTTTCTTTCTTTTGATACTGGGGATTGAATCCAGGGACACTTAAACACTGAGCCACATCCCCAGCCCTTTTTATATTTTATTTAGAGACAGGGTCTCACTGAGTTGCTTAGTGCCTCATTAAGTTGCTTAGGCTGGCTATGAACTCCCCATCCTCCTACCTCAGCCTCCTGCCTCAGTCTCCCGAGCTGCTGGGATTACAGGCATATGCCACTGCGCCCAGCCCATCTGCCTCTTTTTCTAAATACAGAGAGGGCTGGGGCTGTGGCTCAGCGGTAGAGCGCTTGCCTCGCATGCGTGAGGCCCTGGGTTCGATCCTCAGCACCACATACAGAGCAATAAAATAAAGACATTGTGTCCATCTACAAAAAAATTTAAAAAAAAAAAAATAAAAAAAATAAATAAATAAATACAGAGAGCACAATAGAGACCAGGCTTTAGGTGTTTGCTTTTGCCATTCTTTCCAATCTCCTCTCCCAGCAGTCCCTGTGTTATGCTGACCACCTGTGTCCCTGTAGGTCTCAGCACCTCTATAAGACTTTCTTCCACTTAGAATGTTCTCTGTTTTATTTTCCTGGGAAACTCCTAAACATTCTCTGGGAAAGAGTTCTAAAGTTACCTTTCCAAAAAAGCTTTCTGGCAAGTCTGAATTGTTTTAGAGCACTTGGTTTATACATATGTAAAATATATTACACATATTTATGGCTCTATCTTTCTGCTAATCTTTTGGCTCATCAAGAGTAGAGACTATATATATATATCCTCCTCATCTTTGTATAACAGCCTGGCACAGTGCCTGCTGGTACAGAGTAGGTGCTCAGTAAATGTTTCCTGAGGAACTCCTTTGAGCATGTCCCTGCACTGCTGAAAGTTACATGAAGTCTCTATTTTTGCATTAAGTAAAGGTGGTAGTTTTAACCATAGCCACACATTAGAACTATCTGGGGAACTTTTAAAGAATACTGATGCTCAGCATCCACAGCCAGGGATTCTTAGTAGACAGGTTGCTGGCTTTGGCATTTTATAAAAGCCCCAGCAATTCTACCATCGAGCCAGGGGTGAGAATCATTGGTCTTAGATCTGATTTTCAAGGTTCTCACTTATTACTCCATTTCCTTGGGAGGCTCTCAAGAGCTCTCCTAGAGAACACTCTGGCACACGTGGCTCATTCTCAAAGCCCTCTTGCTGCAGATCCTTCCTGAATGGCTTTCTGTCATTCTGTCCACACTTCCCTCCCCACCAACAAAGATGTGTCTGGGGAAAGGGACCCTGCAGCTTTGCATCCCAGAGCACCAAGCACAGGACTGCTGTTGCTGAGGAGCTCATGAAAGATTTGTGGGCTGGTTGCTTGAGGTCTTCCTTTGTAGGAACCACCCTGGCAAGCCTGGGGAACCAAAACTCTTCAGGGTATAGACCTCAGAGTACAAAGTCTGTTTTGGTTGCATAGGGAGGAAGAACTTGGATGGAAGCTTGTGACAGGTACCCAGACTGTCTTCACTAGTGTGTGAATAGCAGGAACTTCCCTAAGCCAACAGATGACCCCATACTGTAGAAAGGGAAGAGTTTTAGCTTTGCTCTGATGGTGGTCAGACACCTAGCTCTGTTTCCAGTCCCACCCTCTGGTTAGATCCCCTCCTTGTGACAGTGTAAGGTAGTAGATAGGGCCCTGGGCTGGTATCTGAAGATGAGTACAGTCCTGGCCTTCTGCATGCCCTCTATGGACACATCCCTCCCCTCAAGTGCCTGAGCCTCCCCTAAGCTCCCTTATAGCTCAGTCAGTAGGGCTTTCTGTTGCTCATCTAGACCAGGAACCCCAATATGAGCCAAGGGCCACTTGGAAAGGGCAAAAGATGCTACTAGCCACATGTTCCCACTTGCTCATTTGAAACACAGACCTTTGAAGATGGGACATTTTAGGATATTTCTCTTTTTTCCACATTGGGTCAAGGATTGGTGAGAACTTTTGTCTAATGAAAGTCACAGGTCTCAAATTTTAAAACATAAAAAGCTTTACAATTTTGCTTTTTTTTTTTTAAATGAAGAGAAGTAACAATACCTTATTTTTTTGAGCATTTCCCCCCAAGTTTTTCTCATATCCATCATCTCATTAGATCATCATGGGTCCCCTGTGAGTAATTATCACTACAGTGGCAGACATGACTATCCATATTTTGTAGATGAGAAAACCAAACCTCACCGAGGTTAACCAATTGGCCCAAAGTTGTAGACCTGGAGAATAGAGAAGCCAGGACAAAGACTTGTGCTCCATCTCCTATTCCAGAGCCCTGTTTTTGGAAACTTCCCACTTGGCTTACTCCATCTTTCCAAACGGAAATTGTTTTCTTTTTTAACTTTCTGGATTATAATAGTAATACATACCATCAAAAGACATATATACAAACGTTGAAAGCTACACAGTGTGTAATCACTAGAAATGGAAACTACCCCCCTGCCCATTAATCAGAGAAGGAAACTAATTTGCAGGCTGGCCCTAAAATGGCTACTATTTAGCAAGAAGGATGAATGGTGTATAACTCCACACACCAGCATGAGTGAAGCTCACTGTCAAAAGGTTGAACAACACAAGACAGACACAGTGGAGCCTACATTACAGAATCCTGTTATATAAAATGCAGGTATTTTATCAAAAAATACAAATCTATACTGAAAGAAGTGTGGTAGGGACAGCTGTGGGTAGGGATATGGAGCATCTTTCACTCTGAGATGTGGCCACGGTCATGTTTAGGGAGTGAAATTCATGGGCTCTGCTCGTGGACACACATACACACACACACACACACACATACACACACTGTTTTCCAAGGACATCAGATTTTTAAAAAAATTTTAGATGTTAATGGGCCTTTATTTTATTCATTTATTTATATGCATGAGAATTGAACCCAGAGCCTCACACATGCTAGGCAAGTGCTCTACCACTGAGCCACAATCCCAGCCCTGGACATCAGATTTTAACACAGAGTTTTAAGTGGTTACACATGCTCTTGTAAGAAATTCAGACAATAGAGAAAAGCACAAATCTTCAACTGATTTTAAAGATTAAAACTAGAGACTGTGGAAGTATATGCACGAACCTGGGAAAAATGAATTTAGTTCTGTGTCAATAGTCAGTTAAGGAGAAGAACCAGAAAAAGTAAGGAGAAAAAAAAGGGAGATGAGTTGGTTGGAAGGAAGGCATATATGAATGGGAAAGAGATGAACATAGACAGGTGGAGGGGAGGTGCCGCAGGGGACAGCAGGAGGCATTCAGGGCCAGAGACTGCAATGTGGAGAAAAGCAGAGGCTGAGGTAGTGGAAACGGGCCCACAGACAAGGCACCTGCAAACAGAACGTGACCCTGAAAACTCACCAGAATGGGAGCCCAGGGGGATGTAGGGAAGATGCCAACCTCCAGGCTCATAGAGCAAGCGAGGTGAAGGAGGGTGGCAAGGAGGACAGGGACAGGCCTGGGTTAGAGAGAGGGTAAGCTACAATAATGTTAACCTGGGCTGGGTGGGGCACAGCAGGGGAGGGGTGCCATTGTTTTTTTAAAAAGCAGGGGGGCCTTGCAGTCTCATGGAGACATTGCATTCCCAGTGACTTAATCAAGGCTTGGCCTTTAGAAACTGCTTGATGACTATTTATTTGTTGACTGATTGATCAGATGAAAAGATGGCTGCACACTTGAGTCCTGACCACTATGAGAACTCTACCTGGCTCTCTGACTCTTCCCTGTCTGGGCCACTTTGCCCAGGGTCATGGCATCCCAGGAATTTCCCTGACTGCTCTGGGGAGGATGTTTCACACTGAAAGGTTTTGCAAAATAAGACTGCTTTATCAAAATCTTGTTGCACCGGAGAATGTTCCCCGCTCCTTGACGTTTACAGTGTGTAACCGATTTTATCAGAGGAATGTTGTTTGGAATGGAATGGTCCTCTCTGATGGGCAGACAAGAAAGGGAAGGTCATTTGAGGACCCACCCCAAGCTGTGTGAGTTGGAGCTCAGGGTTTCTGTACATGAGGCTTGGGAGCCTGGCCAAGCCATGAGCAACCCTTCCTCCCTGGAGGAGGTCCCAGCAGTTTCCAGAGGATTGTGTTGTTTACATTCTCACCTTGGCCCTTCAGGGCAACAGACCCAGAGCCCAGCACCAGTGGGCAGAGAATCAGCAAGGAAGAGCTCCCTAGGCCTGGGCCCCAGCAAGCAGCCCAATTCTGCCTGTACAAGAGACCATTCCTGACATTTCAGGAAAGGGGACAATAAGTCTTCTCCCAGAAGGATTAAAAATAGGGAGATGAGTTTATTCCTTTAGTTATTTTGCTCAAAATCCCAAGGCCCTCTACTTCTGGAGCTCTGAGCAAAATAGCAGGGATGTGTGTGTTCACGGGGACTGGAATTCTGTCCCAGCGGCTCGTCTGCAGGGATTTTTCATGTGTCTCTAGGCAGAGAGAGGCACAGAATGGGAGGCAGAGATGGAGACTGAGCTGGGAAAGGAGAAGAGACCAGGGAGGCCAGAAGTGTTCATCCTGGTGGGAGGGGAAGCTTTCTGCAGTGGGAAAGGCCTGAGGTGCCCAGCTCCAGCCGATGGTCAGCAGGAGAGCAACTCAGGAACTGCTGAGGCTGCTGGACACTCTCCTCCCCTGGTTCCTTTTCACCAGTCTTGGTGGGCCCATGACAGGGCTGGGCATTCTAGGTCTTGTTTGTACAACTACTTCTAAATTTGTTATTGTAGTGAATATAATTATATCCCCCAAAAGATGTGTGTAAGTTCTAATCCCTGGTATCTATGAATGTGATCTTACTTGAAAATAGGGTCTTTACAGATATAATCAAGCTAAAATGAGATCATAATGGCCTCCAGTGGGCCCTGAATCCATGCCTGGGTTCTTATGAGAAGGCCCCATGAAGACACACACCCAGAGGCAAGTTGGCCATGGGATGACGAGGCAAAGAACACCAAAGATTTCTGGCCACCCCAAGAACACAGGGGGAAGCAAAGAAGGATTCTTTCCTGGAGTCTTTAGAGAGGATGTTGCTCTGTCAATGCATAGATTTCAGAATTCTGGCCTCCAGAACTGTGAGAGGGCAAATTTCTTTTGTAGCTGCCAAGTTTGTAGTACCTTGTTACGGCAGTCCTAGGAAACTAACACGTTAGCGGTTTTCAAGATTTCAAATCCCTAGGTCCTTGCCCTTTAGTCTCTTCATGCCCAGAAAACAGCTTCATCTTCCACTTTACTAAAAAAGGTGAAGTTTAGACAGAAATCCAGACCCTTCACTGTGTGCTGTTCTCCTCTTTCCATTCTCTCACATGGGCCATGGATTCCATCCCTCCTGCCCCTCGGAAAGCCTACCACATCGCCAACTTCTCATTCTCTTAGACCTTTGAATTTCTCCCTCCCAGGTAGACCCTTTCCATGTCCATACTCTCCACTAAAACCAAGAAGAGCTCCTCAACTGCCCCCACCCCAGTTATCGTCCTAATGCGTTCTGCCCCTCAAAGCCCCGCCTGCTCAAACGGTTCCCCCACCAGCTCACTTTCATCCCCTCTTGCTCTTCCTCACACTCCCATGCGGCTTCTCCAATCACTCTACATAGAGAAACTTCTCTTATTAAGGCCACTGGTCACTAATGTTGCCAATTCAATGGATATTTTCCATTTTCACCTCACTTGACCTTCTGCAGTGTTACACAGTGTTGACCGCACCCTCCTTCCCTTTGCTGTGGTGACGCAACCTCCCCCTGACTCTCCAGGGCTCCTTTCCAGTCTCCTTTCTGGCGTGGCCTCCTCCCTCACAGCCATGTCATGTCAGATTCTCCAGGACTCATTTTCAGCCCCCTTGCTGACTACAATACTCTCTTCCCTAGGTGATCTCATGCCCTCATACTTGGATCTAGATCTTAACTTGGACCTCTCCTCTCAGCTCCAAGTCTGCAGACTCAAAGGCACATTTGACATTGCCACTTGGATGTCTCAAGGTCACCCCATACACAGGTCCAAAACAAAGTCAGTGCTTTTGATCTCAAGGACCTCATTCTCACCCATTGTTCCCTCTCCTTGTGGATGGTACTAACATCCATCCAACCATGCAAGCTAGAAATAAAATCCTGACCCTTCTCTGTCCGTCCTCCATATCCATTGACATATCGTGTAGCTTTTACCTCCTGCAATCTCTCAAATCCATAGTCTCCTCTAAACTCACTGCTGTCCCCTGTGTCCGAGAACCATCATTTCGTCCTTGGACTCTTAGGAGTTCAAGCATCAGCCCTTGCTTCTTTCTGAATCACTCCTCTTATCGCAGTTAGAACAGTGATTTCCAATTACATATCATGTCACTCCTCACCTCTTCCTCCTTCCTCTCCACCCCCATGCTGCCCCATCTCCTTCACTTGAAACCTTTCAGTGACTTTCTTAATCTCTTAAGCAAAGCAAAAATCCTTAAGCTGGGCTGCAAGGATCTGCCTGGTCAGGTTACTATCAAAGTCTCAGTGTCACCCTCTCCCTGCTATTTCTCATTCTCCATCTTCCAGCCACATTGGCTTTCTTCCAGTCCTTTACACTTACCCCAATTCCTCCTGCCTCCAAGCCTTTGTACACATTCTCTCCACCCTCCCTAGCCTAGCTAATGGCCTACACAGCTTTCCGACAGTGGCTCAATCTCATGTTTGCAGGGAAGTCCTAGGCTGTCCTTCATGGTCCTTCCATAAGTGATGAGTTTACACTGATGCTCTTTTGATGACTTCTGACCCCTCCAAACCTTTAAACTTTATGAGATCAGACATTTATCCCCACATCCAGCACAGTACCAGGCACAGAGTAGTCACATAGGAAATATTGTTAACTAACTAAATAAAAGAAAAAAGGTACTTGAGAATAGAGGAAAGGGACCAGAGGGAGGGAAGAGGGGGAGGAAAAGGGGAAATGATATTGGCCAAATTATATTGTGTGCATGTATGGATATGTAACAATAAATCCCACCATTATGTACAACTGTGATGCACCGATTTAAAAAATATGGACAAAAGGGAAAAAAAGGCACTGTGTTTGGTTCTGGGAAATGCAAAGACAAATAAGGCACAAAACTTCACAGAAAGCAGCTAATAGATTGGGAGTGGGAGAGGACAAGCAGTTGAGAGACGGAATAAATAGACCCAGTGTGCAACAGGGTGATGAACCTGATGAGCTGGCCAGACTCTGTGGAGGAGACAGTGATGTCCAAGCCCAGCTCACCTACTCCAGGAGAAACTCAGTCCAGGTGTCTGTTGACTGGTGTGCCAGGCCTCTGGGACCCCTCATCACCACAGTCCTAAGTGTCCCTGGGATATTCTGCCATGCAGTAACCACTGTTTCCCAGCCATGGCAGTGCTACACATCCTACACTGCCGCACATCCTGCAGGGGCACCATCCTCAGGAACTGAGCACACTTCGAGGCCTGCTCAGAATGCAGCATTTAAAAAGGCTCTGGTTGTGGTAAGAGCGGCATGCAGAGCACTTTAGTCAGAAAAGCTCCTGGTGCTTTCTAGGCAGTGAGCTCATCATATCCTCAGACCTACTCTGGGAAGGCGGTGAAGGGTAATGATTTTTTCCCCCACTGGAAAGTTGGGGACACTGAGGTCAACAGAGATCACTTGACTTGGCCAAGGATTGAGAACAGCTTAGGAAGAGAACTTGGAGAAAACCCAAGTTCCTCTCCATTGGGTCCATCCAATCAGACCAATGGGCAGAGGAGGGCTCCTCAAGCTGTGGGTGTGCTGCAGCAGGAACCTGCTCTGCTTATTTACTTTGGAGCAGGAGGACATTCTGTTGCTTCTTCGAACCACAGAATATTAGATAGATCCTGAGAGATTATCTGATTTAACATACTTATTGTACAAAAAAAGGAAACCTAGGCCAGAGAAATTCATCTCCCTTACTCTCCCTTCCCTCCTATCCCCTACTGACATCAGGTGGTAGGATAGAGATTGTTGACTGTCTGTCCAAATTCTGTCTCCCTTTCTTTGCTTATGCAACTATGCTACATTTCCCAGCCTCCTTTGCAGTTTGGCTAACCATATGACCATGTTTCTCCACTGGAATGTTAAGTGGAAATGAGGCATACGACTTCTAGGCCTGGCCCATCAAAGCCTCCCCTGCTACATCGCCATGTTCTTTTTCACCTCTAGCTGATTGGAGTGCCAATTCCCACAGGAACTTTGTAACCTGAACATTAGAGAGTGGAAGAATGACCATATTATACATTCCTAGAGGACTGTGTGATAAAGAGCTGCCTCACTGACCTGAGCATCAGTGTCTAAGGCTAAGTGAACAAGAATGAAGCATCATGGTGTTAAGCTGCTACATTTGGGGAGCTATTTGTTACTGCAGCCTAGTCTAAACCTAATCTAACTAATTAAAACAAGTACAAGTAGGAAAGTCCCTGCAAAAGGTCTAACTCCATGCAGTCTTGGGTGGCGGACACACTGGACTTCTGCTAATTTGTCATCCACTCTGGAGCGACCTCACTTTTACCTCTGGAGAGGTTAGGAATGCTGGCTCCTAACTCCCTTGCCCTGGAGTTTGACCTGAGCTGCTCCCTACCTGTTCCATCTTAGAGTAATAGGCTCCCAGGGCTAGAATAGATATGAGAAACCATTTGATTTTTCTCCTGACTCTAGAGAGAACCTCTTTTAAGCCATCAGGAACATTGTCTGGATTTTCACTTCCCTAAGGTGGAAACCAGCTTCATACCTTCTTACTCCTGTACCAGAAGAGCTTTAACAGATTGTAAAATATCAGAACTAGAGCACTCCTTAGCAATCATCTAGGATACTCTGTTTTACAGATGAAGAAACTGATGTCCAGAACACAAACAGTGGTAAAGTTGGAGAAAGAAGCAAGGGTGCTTAAACCAAGTCAGCCCTTTCCCAGGTTCTATACTACCTCCAGCTCTCTTGCTGATTTCTTTTGTTTTGTCCTAGGAAGAGAAGAAAAGTGCTGGACCTATCTACACTGTTCATCTATCATCCAGGTTCTTCCTGTCTGCCCCCACTAAGCCATTGGTTAGTACTACCCATCTGGTAATTACCCTGAACTTGGTCATTTGACTTAGAAGTCAGAAGGAAGATTAGACAGAGATAAACCTGTGCTGAAGGAGGAGGGGCAGATGGCAGGTGCAGGTTTGTTCTTGGACCTTGGTAGGAAAGACAGATTCCCAAGTGGGATCCCTGAATCCACACAAGAAGCCTGGAAGGGCTATTAAACCCTTAAACTTCTGCCTAGGAGGGTGACTAGTGCTATATGAAGTGTTCTCTGCAAAAGGGAGGGAGCAGCAGTGACCATAACCTCTAAGCCCAGTGTCTTGGCCTATTAGGATTTGTCTGGCTGGGTCTGAGCAGCTGTGCAGTCCTGCCTATTAATATGGGAACAGTGTCCAGAGAAGTTGAGCTGGGACTATGAAAGCTAACCAAGTTACATACTAGAGGATGATTGGTACTTTCTTGGAAAGACCCAAAAATTCCATGTGAGACCTAGAAAGTTGGGTTTGTTTTGTGGTTCTTCAGAAAAAAAAAATGAAATAAAACCAAATCTTTACTCCTTACTTTCTCATTTAAGGTGAGCTTGTTTACACACAGCATCTTTTATGCTTTCTGCCAAGTGACTCATTTGTACTGAGTCACCAGAAAGTGGGCCTAGGCGAATCTGCAGCCGCCCTGCACACCATGATCTGCTCATTCCCCTGGAGGTTGGTCATAGAGATCTGGAGACAGAGAAGCAAAAAGGAGCAGAGAAATGGGAAGAAGTATGATAGTCCTTACTTAGGTTTTCCTGAGCATCTGGTAGGCAGACAGGAGACCACCAGATACCTGATAAAATCACCAAAGAGCAGTAAGACATTGTCTGAATTGCAAATTCTGATAATAATTAATGATGTCATACAGTCATTTGCAAATAAATCACTTAATCTTTGGGTCTAACTTCAAAATCTTAGGCAAGTTATTTCCCCTTCATTTTGAGCCCCTCTTTCTTTCTTATACATGAAAAGGCTTGCAGTCCTAAAATTTAGACATTTTGTTTATTTACTGGGAGGAGAAAGGTTATGGACATACATGAAACTACTTACCAAGAAAATTTGTTCACACTAAATCTTTGAACTTACCCCCTGAAATTTTCATTTAAAATTCACTGATGCCTGTGCATCATTTTATTTAATTTGCAATCTGCAACTCTTTCACTGACGATGAGTTTGCCCTAGCCGAGCCTGAATTCACAGTTTTTTTTTTCCTGCAGCCTGTTTGGGTGTCCTCGTGGTGATATCTCTGCAGAATTCTGGTGTGAGCCAAAGGCAGTGGTCTGATGGAACTGAATCCAGGTTTGGAAGGGCATAGGGGAATATTATGATTCCTGTCTGGGCAATAGTGCAAGGTGTTAGACTTAGTGAAAGCAAGTTTAGCGTCAGTGCTGGGGACCTGAAGGGGTAGTGGTGGTGATGGGGGTGGGGGCACTTCAAAATTAGTAAGAGCAGTGACCGGGTGGACTAGGAAGCCTGGGCCAAGCTCCACTTCTCTTTCCTATAGAAGCAGTCGATATACAACCTAGTTTGTGCCAATCATATGACCAGGACCTGCTTTTCGCAGACTTACTCTGCGGTTAAGGACTTGGGAAAGTGGTTCCTGATTCAGAAAGCTCGGTTTTTCTAATTTTTCTCCAAAAAGCAAAGCGATGCTGTAGGGCGTGAGCGTGTGACCAAAGTTGCACAGAGGCTCTGTTGACCTCATCCTGTGGTCCCAGCCCGGCGGTTCTCGCGGGCCGGCTCCCGCCCCCTTCCTGCCCTCTCCCCGCCCCCCGGCCCGCCGCGGGGGCCGGTGATGTCAACCCTGAAGGAGCCGCCCGCCCCGCGACCCGCCCGGGCTAATTAGCATGTAGCAGCGCTGCGGGCCGCCTCCGCCTCGCCCGCCCGGCCCCCGACCGCCCTCCCGCGGCTCCCACAACTTTTGAGGCGAGGAGCGCGTTCGCAGCCTCACTCTGCTCACTTCCCCGGCCCGGCGCGGCAGCGGTCGCCCGCTTCCCTCGCACCCGCGCCGCCCCGCGCCCTCTCCGCGCGCCGGGCATGTGAGCGCGGGCGGGCGCCGCCACCATGGCCTCGCCGCGCGCCTCGCGGTGGCCGCCGCCGCTCCTGCCGCTGTTGCTGCCGCTGCTGCTGCTGTCGCCGCCGGCTGCCCCCTGGCCGCGGGGCCAGCCTCCCTCCCCGGCCCGCCCAGAGCTCCTGTCCAGCGTCGGGCCGGCGCGGCCGCCTTACCGCGGCCCGGAGCGCGAGTCGCTGCCGCCGCCGCCGCCCCAGAAGCGCCGCGAGCCCGCGCCCCTCGGCCCCAGCCACACTGCCCCCGTGCCCGGCGCCGCGACACCGCGAGAACGCTCGGGCTGGGCCCCCAGAGTCGGGAGCGCGGGTAAGTGAGAAGGAGGAGCCGGCGCCGAGCCGCTTCGGTTTGGGGGGCGCCCCGGGGCCGCATCCCTATCCCCTAGGCCCCTCGGTGCTGCGCGACCCCGGCCCGGGGCTCCGCTTATCCAGCGCGTGTGGGACTCTGAGAGTGGGCTGAGAGGGAAGAAAGCTTGCCCTGGTGGCTGGACTGGGAGGTGTGACCATCCTGTTCTGCCCCCAGCTTGGAAGAAAACTTCTCTATCCCTTGGGTACCCCATATGCTTCTTACCCACCTTTAAAAAACAAAACAAACAAAACCAAAAAATGCCTCTCCCACCTCGGGGGTGGTAACTTCAGGCTGTGCCTCCCCAATTCTATTCTTTTTCTCAGTAGATGCAGACCTGGTCTCTGCAAGGTACCGAGCCTGACTTTCCAGTATAAATAACGGATTTTTAAAGGGCTCTGACACTGAGGCTGTTGTAAAGGACAAAGAATGTAGTTTGAAACCAAATGGTCTATTGATTCAACTCTAAAAGAGAGGAACTTGGTGAAGGGTCTGCAAACTTGAACCCCTGCAAGGCAAACGCTGACCTGGACTGTCTCTGAGCTTTTTGCTGTCCTTTTCTTCCTCAGGGAGCTGCTGCTCCATCCACAGCCACTGCCTGCCCTAGTCAGAGAGAGGGAACAGACCTCTTCTTCTGGTTGCCTTTGTGCCCATCTTCTTTTTCTGGTTTGGAAGAAAAATACCCAGGACTGGGTGGAATTCTAACCATAATACCATTATGACCTTTAGGATGCCCTCCTTTTTGGTCTCAGCATCTCTGTCTTTGAAATGGAAGTAATGACCCCAGTTTCTCCTAGCCTCTGGTGATGATGTGACAAAATGAAAGTAAAAATAATGGAAAGTGCTTTGAACAAAGTCAGCAACGTGGTAGTGGTAGCCTTTGCCTTCCTGTGAATGACAAAGGTGGTACAAGCAGGGACAGGCTAGGTTGTTGCTACATTGGACGTTGATTTGGAGTTGATTTGGAGTTTGTGAAGGTTGAGTAGATTTCATCTGCCTGAATTTCAATTCAGTTACTTTTCTCATATCTCCCAAACTTTCTAGTATGTGCAATAGCTTGCTTCCTCCAACCTAGGGTGTTTGCTAGAATTAAATGTGGAAAGGATTTTTTTGCGCCCTCCTCCTAAAACCTCAACTCCATATTCAACAGTTCTCCCATCATTGCAAACTTCCTTGTCTTTGTGAATCTGTTACTGGCCTAAGATTGGTAAACTGAGGAAAAATAAAGAAGGGAGAAGAGAAAGATGCTTCAGAAGACCTTCAGGATATCCATCATGGAGTTACCCTGGTATTAAATTAGTTATAACTTTGTTTTGCTATGTTTGGAGGAAGGAATCAAGAACATGGAAGAGAAAATTTTCTAGCTTTGTCACAGTAGAAAAGTAATTGAGGAACAGTGTATGGTATTTTGAGAGTTTTTGTAGATAGACAGTGGAGTGTAGGGAGTTGAGGACATTTCAGAGGGGACACCCAGGAATGGAAGCCGGTGTCTCTGGCTGTATTTAGGACTTCTTAGCTGAGGGACCAATCTTATTAGGGAATAGGTGGGAGGGATGCTGACTTGTGGGCCCCTGGCCAGAGGAGGCTGGCACAGAAGTCTCCTTTCTCCTAAGGCTGAGACTCTCCACAGATCATAGGGGGTGTGAGTGTTACAGAAGGAGGGACTGTGGAGGCAACAGGGTTAAGGGAAAAATAAAGTAAGAATCAGGGCCCCAAGTGATCTAGACTTTTGTTATGGCTGTGGCTCTGTAACTTTCTTTGTTTGAATCATTTGGGGAGGTTTGAATCATTTGATGGAGGCTTCAGGTATGAGAGAGTTCCAGAAAGCAGTTTGGGAGAAGTTGGAATAGTCTAAACCTTCTTACCTAAAGTTTCCTGGTGTCCCCACAAAACTGCCCAAGGAGTGCTTGCCCTTCTGCTGGTCTAAGGCCTGAGATTGTGTGGGATGTTAGAAGGTGAGATTAAAAGAGATGATTTTGATTACTTGTTGAAAACTGCTAGAAGCTTCCAATATGGCTGAAGATCCAGGGGTGACCTGTGCTTATTTTCTGGTAGTGACTCCATCATTGTCACTTAGGGAGAACAAAGAAACAACAAAGAAGGAAACCAGCATTAGGTGAATTCAGTGAGCCCAGGTTTTCTAATAACCTCTGAGGAGTTTCTTGGCTTGTTTTGCTTGGCCAGTATGCATCATTAGGTACTGTCACTTATTCCACAAGGCAGCAAAGTCTCAAGGCTGAAAGGGCTTCACTGTGTCCTATGTAGATGCCTGCCCCCTCCAGCACCCTTGGTAGAGGGTCACCCAGGCTCTACTCCCATGTTTCTGTATTTGGAGAGATGAGTACTCCTGCTGGTAATGAGTCTTGAGTTTTAAAAATAATGTGTTTCATCTGATTGTTGGGCAAACGATCCCCTTAATGCTGGGGAAGTGCTGGTGGTCAGTGCCTGGCTCTTGTAGCCTTGTAGCTCTGGCTTCTAAATACACCCTTGTCAGCAGTAGGGACCAGAGATGTCTCTTTCTTTCCTTCCTTTCTAGCCCCTCTCCACCTCCTGGCAGAGTTCAAGGTTTCCCTGTTCAGTAATTACATTCCATATATGGTTTGGTTTCCTGTATTGGATTGTAAGTCCCTGAAGAGCAGCCCCCTATTTGTGTACCCACTGTTAAGCATTTGCACCCACCTGTTACCCTGCAGGCTGTTCAGCTGCCATTTACTGCTGGTATTTCAGCCAGTGGTGAGAGGAGGAAGCAGAGACCTAGAGGTTTCCTTTTTCTGCATGGTTTCCTGCTACTCATGGCATCGGCGCCAAAGTTCTAAGCTGGGTACCAAGTTGATATGCCCTGATTTTTAGATCCATAGGCTATGCTTTATAATTGTGAGATCTGCAGATGGGAGGGGGCGGAAAGGCTGAAATCATAATGAAAATCCATGCAGAAGCAACGTACTTTCCCACCCAAAGGGGAAATGATGCTGAGTAGCTGAGCAGCCAGCCCAAGGAATAATAATCCTAGAAAAATGCCGCTCCCTAGAGTAAAGGAAGTGCTCTGAGCCCGGCCCCTTATGAGCTGTTAAATAGCTGTCGCCTGAATTGCTCTAACTTTGTGGGCCAACTTCGTCATTGAGTTTGGCTGCCTGGAGAACCATTACAAGGTGCAGTGAAGTCCTGGATTGGGCAAGAGGCAGCCCTTCAGGAAGGGAAGGGAGAGTGGCCTTCCTCCAGGAATGTAGCCCTCTCCTGGCTGGGGCTGGAGGAGGTGACCCTGCTTGCCTGCTTGCTTTGATGGAAGGGGGCCTAAGTAGAAGGAGGGTTGTGGGGAGAGGGCTCTGCATGGGGCATATGTATTTAAAAGCCACATCCTTTTAACCTTGCAAGAACCCTTTTATTGCTTCCCTCAGTGTGTGTGCTGATATTTTCTGCCCAGGAGCTGACTGGTGTGGCCAGAGGGAGACAGAATGGTGCTCAATGCCAGCTGGGCAGTTACTGCCTCTTAGTCCTGGAGAGCCAGGGCAGGAGCCTCTGCCCTCCTGGTGATCCCTCTGCTTTCCAGTGGCCCTGCCCAGCTGGCTGAGAAAGTGTCCTGGAGCTAACCTGTCCTTATCCAGAGATGCTCAGAAAGAAAGAAAGAACAGATTGCAGATGCTGTTTGTTAGCTACTTACTGACTTCTTTAGCGGCTTCCCTGTCCCCAGTGTCTTTTCTGTATGAACAGAGGTTACAGCTATAGTGAATGTCTCTTTCTTTGCAGAATCCTAGGGGAACAACAGGGAAGGAGACTAATTTGATCCCTATTTCAAATCCTTAGCCTTTGAGCACCTATGTGTAGTTAGGTGCTTTTGCATTTCTTATCCTATTTCACCCTTAAAACAATCCTGTGAGGGTAGTTATTTTCCTTTTACAGCCATAGAAAATGAACCCTGGCAAGGTTAGGTCATATAGAAAATGGAGGAGGCAAGATTGAAATTGAATTTGGCCAAACTCATCAGTTCTTTCCATAATATCATGAAATCTTAGTTTTCTCATCTATAATATGGGATGACAGTTTTAGATCTAAGATTTCTCCAGCTCATCAGTCTTCTTCCTTCTTTCCTTAGTCCTTTGCTCTTGCCAGTATTTAGAGATTAGGGACTATGATTGGGAAGGGATGTCAGGGGTAATGGGGACAACCTGCAGAGGAGAAATTAAAAAAAAATTTTTTTTTTAGTTGTCATGAAAAGGCTTCAAATTTTTTTTTTTTTAATGTACTGGGGATTGAATCCAAAGGTGCTGTACTACTGAGCAATGTCCCAGCCCTTTTTAAATTTTGAAACAGGGTCTCACTAAGTTGCCTAGGTTGGCCTTGAACTTGTGATCCTCTTGCCTCAGCCTCCCAAGTTGCTGGGATTACAGGTGTCCACCACTGTGTCAACACCTTAGGAATTTATATTTGTATAAAATATACAAATATAAAGATTGTAATAGAGAGATTGTGATTTGTGTCCTACTTCTCTGCTAATCCATAGGTCATTGGTGTCAGAAGCAGCTCCATTAATTATCAAACAAACTGAGTTGAATTGTTGACTTTCTTAGTGGCATTCTCCTGTGAAGCTGGAGCAGTGGCTGATATGATGAGTGAATTGTTAGTCGTTATGAATACCGTTTAGAGGGAGGAAAGATTAAATGGTGCCCTGTTTAAATGCCATTTTAATGTCTATGCTCTTGTCTGCCCACTCTCTATTTCCTCCAGCATAGGCAGAAACAAAGATGTTTCTATCTTCTCTTTCCCTTTTTCTTTTATTGGAATGTGGCAGATGTCTCCATCTGTGTCCTGTCTGACTGATTTGTAAATCAGGAAATATTTACTGAGAACTTACTATGTGTGAGGAGCTGTGCCAGATAATAAGGAGGCACATCTAACTTGCCCCCAGGAAACGTTTTTTTGAAGCATGAACATCGAAGTTGTAAAAAGTGAAGTCATGATGCATTAATGATTTGTAACTGAAGAAATACCGCAAGATCATACTGACCACAGGAATGATGTGGCTAGAGATGGCTGCAGCGGCAGGTAGAGCTGGAGACTGCTGGGGACTGGAGAGTCCAGGGAGATCTCATGGGGAAAGAAGGAGTTGATTTAGCTTTGGAAAATTGACAAATGTAGATATACAGAGAGGTGAAGAGGCTATTGGCATCAGCAGAATCCCAGATGAGGAAAAGGTCGAGACTTTTTAAACGGAGGTGATAAACAACGAAGAAAGCTCAAGAAAAGGACTTGGGTTGATGAATTGGGCTCCAGAGACCCCTGAAAAGGGGAGTAGGGCCAATTATGGAAGGCTTTAGAGGCCTGTTTAAGGCGTTTGTTTCATCACACTCAAATTGAGGAACCCCTAATGGCCTTGGAGGAGGGAACAGTGTAGTTTGCATCCTCATTGTTCATTTGTGCTTGATGCTGGGGCCTCACAGACAAACCACAGGCAGGTCTGCCCTTGTGCCAGCCCAACATCTATTTGCACAGCAGTTGGAATGCTGGTGGGCAATGTATTCATGCACTGGGAGGAAAAGACTGAAACAGGGCATCGACTGGAATTGGCAGTTCGGGAGATGGAAATTGAAAGGGAGAGATGCAAGTGCCATTTCAAAGAGTAAGACAGGCAGACCTGGGGCTGAAGGCCACAGGGCTGGGGAGGAACTGCCTTGCCATTAAGGAGCCTACTTGTTTTAGTCTTTCCCTTACTGTAAAGACTGTAGCAGATTTCAGTGGAAGGATTCTATGGATCCTTGAGAATGTACAACTGAACTAGGGAGAAGCCAGGGCCAAATTCAGCCTGGAGCACATTTGGTGAAGCCACTGGACAGAGGAAACTAGCCCTGGCTAGGTGAAGAACACCCCAGGTAGACTGAGGGCAGTGGGGAAGAGGAGGACCCAGCCCAGGTGCCGGCTCTGCGTGGAGTTGCAGTGAGAGCCAGGTCAAAAGTAGTTTCACATGTTTTGGCTTATATTGGCTATTCCAGGCACCATCCAAGTTAGAAGGGACAGGGGGATCTGGGAGGATGAGGCCTGAGAATGGGCATTGGATTTTATTCTGAGTTGTTTAGTGAAGACTCTCAGGAGGGCAGAAAGCAACTTGCCAGCAGTATGGTAAGCCTGAGAGACAGCAGATGTTGCCCTCTCTGTGGTAAATTTTGACAGTAAAATGCAAAAGGAAATCAGAATCAGAATCCTTGATTCTCACCCCCTCAACCTGTTGTTGGTGCTCAACTCTTCCCATGTCAGGAATTGTCAACACCATCTACCTGCTAACAAATCAGAAGCCTAGAAGTCACCTCTCCCATACCACACACACCATTCCTCACCTTTCCTCACTCTCTACATTCTTGTTTTGTTTGGGGGGAGAAGGAGGCAATTCTGGTTGATTCTGTTCCTAAAAGAATCTACCCTCTTCATCCTTACTGCTCTTTTCTGTTCTCCCTTACCCACTCTTGCTCTCTCTCTAGTCAATGCTCACAGAAGGCAGAATGATCTTCTTAAAATGTAATTCAGGTCACCTCATTCTCAGGCTTAAAACCCTCCAGGAGCTTTGCATTGTACTTGGAATAAAGTCCCCCACCCCCTTGTTGGAATTCAAGGTCCACAGTGTCTGCCTCTGCTACCTCTCTGGCTCTTCTTGCTCCCTACTTGCTGCCCACACCAGTTTTTTTTGTACATGTCAAACTCACCCTGTTTTGGAGAGTTGGCACAAGGTGCTCCCCTGCCTGTAGTAGAAAGAGCCTCAGGCAGGGGGAACAGTAAGAGCAGATGCTCTAAGGCAGGAACTGATCTTGCCTTGTCATGGGATTAGGAGGAAGGCAGGCCACAGTGGCTGGGTCACAAAGGGCCATGAGAAGTGTGGTAAGGAGGTCAGATTTTCTTGTAAATGCTCTGGAGGCTCTGGTTGTTAGATCCCTTAAGGAGCTAGAAGACCATCTGCTAAGTCTACAGAGGCTGTTAAAAACGGACACACTGCTTTTGCTTTGTATTTTAGCTCTGGGGTAGTGGAACTTCATGGTACTGGGCTGTGTTTCCTGTTATATAAAAGTTTTTGAAGAAAGCTTACAGGTCAGATGACATGGCAGGCAGACAAGAGTCTGTGTACCCTACTCCTGGGGCTGTTGGGGAGACATGAGAGAAGCTCTGATCTTACTGGTAATCCTGAATAACAGAAGCCCCTATCTCTCTGTGTGAAGAGGTCAAGAGATAGATATGATAAGTTGACAAGTTTCTCCTCAATATCTGATAAACTGGCAGGTAAAGACCAAGGAGGAAGATGGATGAAGAAGCAGCCAAGATCAAGCTCTTTAGGTGGCCATGCCAGTTCCATCCTTGGGACTGAAGCAGTCAGACTGAAGGAGAGAGACTGCAAAATAATAAGCTTTTGAAAATCAATCAGATTTGGACCTCTGGTCAATGGGTATTTTTCCTTAGAGCAGAACCATTGAGGGCTATTGACACCATTTCAAAAGTGTTTGAAGGAGTCAAGAGTCACCTTCAGAGGCCATGTGTGGGCCCCACCAGCACTCACTGGTGTAGCTCTGCAGTTAGACCTCTCTGGATCTCAAATGGATCACTTGTCTCCATTTCCTGCATCATTCATCAGATGGGACTTTGAGTTTATATATATATGTCCCAAATAATCCAATTGCATTATCAAGGGATGAAAATTTGTTATTATTCAGCAAACACAAGAAGAGTATTCTGTAGACTATTGAAAATTAGTAAATTTTAGAAAATGGTTTGAGCAATAACAGCATTATTGGAGTATTGTCCTAATGGGAACTCTTTGACAGTGATCGTGCTTGAGTAGGTGAATTTTTTTGTGGGTTGTTAGGAATTATTTATAGTATCGTCATGCCTAGTAGAAATGGAGTGCTATCAGTAGCCATTGACAGAGTTAGGAAAGAGAGATGCCAGTGGTGTCTCAAGAACTCTGATGTGGGTCAGAGGACTTTGGACTTCACCTCTTCCATTTTCAAGCTATGTAGCATGGGGCCGCTGTTTAATGTCTCTAGTTCTTCATTTTCTCATGCTAAAAATG
>CM053409.1:58942776-58969416 GCA_028644305.1 Xerus rutilus
CACACACACACACACACACAACAAAGGCTAAGTGTTACTGGTGTGTATTCTTACATGGCAAGCTACATTCTGGGATGCTTGTATGAAATGGTGAGCACCATACCATCTGTTTAGGAATTAGTTTTATTTCTTGAAGTTTGCAAAAACATTTCTTTCATTGTCAAAGAAAACATGGGTACACGTTTTTCTAGGCACCATTCTGAAAAAAAAATGCATTACAGGTGTTTGCAAGACATGCTATTAGCCATTAAAGCTGTGGAGTACTCCTCTCTGTGTTCCACTTCCTACTCATCAGCTAAGTCTCAGCTCAAGAATTCCATTTCCATGAGCCTTTCTACACCTCTGGTCCTCTGTGCTATATACCTTGTCATACTAGGTCATCCAAAGCCTACCCACTCAGAGAGTGTAATCCTCTTGAGGATACAGGCTGTCTATTACTTCTCCTAGGTTCCCCACAAAACCAGAACAATGTACAGTTGAAAAGGAATAGGTATTAGTATGTGCCCAAATGCCTACTACACAGGGCACATGCTGCCATGAGAATGCTGGAAAATGCCCTTTTTCTCTTTTCAGGTGTTGGTTGGGGTCCGTGTGTACTGCTTGTTTTCATACTCAGGCAATAGGGAGCAGAACAGAGAGGGTCAGGAACATTCTTGGGAAATTGAGGTTAGGTTGCTTTAGAAAATGCTGTTTCAAAATTCTTATGTCAGAGATTTTTAGAGTACTTTGCAAGACTAGAAGTTTAGATTTCTGTCATCAAAGCAAGAACTGAACCCAGAGGTCTTTTTTGTAATGCCTATTTAAAGCAGCCTGTTCCTCTTCCATTTACTTTGTAGACAGTTTCCTGCTGACTGGGTTTGGATATAATTTATGATTCATGTTTTTAGGAGATTGCTTTTTAAGATTATTCATAAACATTAGTTGGATTGGATAAAAGCTATGATCCTTTGCAGCTCCAAAGTTCTGTGGTTCAGTGATATATAAGCAACTTTACCAAACAGTGGAAAGGAAGCATTTTCTAGGAAGCTCCACTTTGATTCTGGTCAGGGTCATTTAATATTTATAATTTCAATTCAACCCAGTATGTGGTATATTTGAAAATCAGCCCATGTTTCTAACTTTACTGGATACAACTGTCTAGTCACTTATATTTTTCAACACTGAAAACAAACAAACAAACAAAATTTGGCCCTCAAATTCTTTGAGCAATTGTCCTTTAGAACATTTTAATTCTAATATTTGAAGATTTCTACCACATCTTCCATATTTGAGCCTTCTACTGAAAATTTCTCTTCCTTGGTGAATTAGGTATTCTGCTCTAGGTAAAGTCAGACCACTCTCTTAGATGATGGAGAGGGCTTTGGGGCAGAAGACATACACACCAGAATCTGAAGCCAAAGGGGAAACAATGTTCTGATTTATCTATCTATCTATCTATCTATCTATCTATCTATCTATCTATCTGTCTGTCTATCCATGCCGAGGATTGAATTCAGGGATACTGGACCACTCAGCCACATCCCCAGCCCTATTTTGTGTTTTATGTAGAGATAGGGTCTCACTGAGTTGCTTAGTGCCTCGCCGTTGCTGAGGCTGGCTTTGAACTTGCAATTCTCCTGTCTCAGCCTCCCAAAGTGCTGGGATTACAGGCATTAGCCACTGTGCCTGGCTGTTCTGCTTTATTTTTAAAGCTGGCCTGGCACCTGCCAACCCACCAAACAGAGCTCTATATACCTCTTACCTACCCTGAATGGAAATAGTGAGATTTTACTCTCCCTTTACCTTCCCTTGATAAAGTTTTTGTACACACTTGTAGAGGCTTACGCCTTTTGACACTTCTCTACTCCATCCTCTAGTAAATGTGACCTATAGAAAAGCCTAGCGCTTGGACTAGTCACATTAGTGACACTCTTCACAAGGTGGATATGAAGATGGTGAGATAGGAGCCTGGCACTGGGAGGATGGGGCTCCTCATTGAAAGCATCAGACCAGATGATCTGAAAGATCCTTTCTAGTTTCACCATCTGATAGTCCACATACACTTGGCCTTTGTGTGGTTTGTGTCTCCTTTCACTTCCACCAATCCACCCAGAAACATGTGCAGCATAGCCTCTTCCCAGGCTGGGATAGTCAGGATTTATATGCTTCCGGAAATAAACTGTGCCTTACACTACTAAAGCAGGCAGCAGAATCAGACTTTTAAAAACAGATCAGAAACCATTTAAAATTATTTTTTGTGCTGCTTTATACTTTTCTATATTTTCCATATTTTCTATACTGATAATGTACTATTTGATCATTGGGGGGAAAGTATACAAAGCAACAAACAAAGGGGAAAAACTTCTTTGGAAGGCAGAAAGAAATATGTGTGTGTTGAACTGTGTGAGAATGGCTACAATTGAGCACTAAATTTAGTCTGAGCTTCCTGGAAACCAGGGCACAAAAGGAAGCTGGGTGGGGCGTACAATTGTTGTCAGATAAAGTAAGCATACAGTTTAATCCATAGGCATAAGTGTTTTGGGGGTTGTAAATTCTAGGAGGAATACTTATAAGGAATGTTGAGGATCATAATGGAAAATGCTTTCAATTGCTGTTTTGTGGAAATTGTGCTAATGTTCTTTAAAAGGTGATATTTTATATAGATTCTCAATAGGAGTAAAGAGTATTGTAATGGATCTCAACTTATGAAAGTATTTCTGTGGGTAGCTGAGCTAATGTGGTCCAGGTAAATTGCATTGTGGTGATTTCACTTTGTAAAGGGAGAAAGTATAAATAACTTAAAAGATTTTAGATTTAGCCTATCCTTCTCAAATATCAGCTGCTTCATCTATTTTGCCAAGTTCTGGAGAGCAGTCAAGGTAAAGTTGAACATACTGATGCATACTTGTGATTGTGCTGTGACTGGAGAGTGACCCATATACCTTTACCAGGCATTCTTTCTACCTTCTGTTATGAAGACTAGGAACTTGGCTTGTGTCTGCTTCTGGTGGATGGATGGTCTTCCCATTTTAGTTGTTGTTTTGTTTTTGTGGTAATAAGGATCAAACCCAGAGTCTTGAAAATGCTAGGCAAGCATTCTACTACTGAGCTACATCCACAGCCCTGATCTTCCCATTTTTGAATGGCTGCTTTAGAGGCAGAAGCAAACAAGGAAGGGAAATTATTTAAAAATTAATAATACTGGCCTGTTGATTAGAAACGTGGTAAATTTTCTCTTAGGTTATTTAGCACATGCTCATTTAGTAACATAATTAGTAATTATAGACTAATTTGACCCCATATTTCCTCTTCTTTATTAAGAGGCACTAGCTCTACGGTTTTCAGACAAATCTCATTGTTTTACCGTAAGCATTAAATGAGACTAGTATATAAAACACTTGGTATAATTCTTGACATGTCATAATTGATCAATTAATGATGGTTTTTTATAAGAATGATGAGATGAAGAAGCAATGTGCTACGGAGCCCATAGGATCAGGGAGAACAGCCCTTTTCCTTTTGTGATTTAGTATTTGTGACTTTAGTGATTGTATTTCTGTGGCCATTATTTGCTAAAACCACCCAAATTAATCACCTGTTTTGATGGAAACATCAAATGGATGAAATAAGGCAATTTACTAGGAATAAAATTGTTTTGGAAGTAATTTGGTGGAGATAATTATTTGGGGCAAATATTTATTATGCTTTTCATTTATTTTTCATACTGAAGTGTTTTTTATTTTTAAGGAGAGTTAATTTGGGGTAGGCCATGACTATATTTTTGTGTTTGTATCTTTCTGTTCCTTTGTTTCAATTCCTAGTTTTATGGGTAACCTGCATCTTTATTTTGTCTTAAGTCCAGCAACCAGAGCTGCATGCTATGTTCTAGGTATAGCTGGGTCTATGGTTTTGTGTGAGGGTAAGAGGAACCCTTTGCTTCCCGTGCTCTTTCTCTGTAATTATATCTAAAATTTATTTGTGCTTTATAATGACAACTTCCTTTTCACACTTTCTGGATCATAATTAATAGCTCAAGCCTTTTGTTTTACAGGTATAGAGTATGTATAAAGTACTTTTGTTGTTTTAGCTTACAATGATTTTTATTTTAACAAAGCAGTCTGTTTTCTTGCCTGCCATGTTTCTTCCTGCTCACAGGTTTTCTTGAACTTAGGAATGAGGTTTCTTTGGTTTTGTTTTGTTTTTGGAAAAAAAAATGGAACTCAGGGCTTCGTGCATACTGGGCAAGCACTATGCCTTTGAGCTACATCCCTAGCCCCTTGGATTAGGGTATTAATATACCCTTCTGGAAGTCAGTTCTCAGGGTATTCTTTGAAAAATTCTCTGTGAAAGGGAGCCACCAGCAAGCCACCTATAATATGGAGCAGACTGTACATTCTGACCAGTAGCATGTAATTCAATTCTTGAGGTTCTTGACAATTATCCAGTGACTACCATCCATTGATCAGAAAAACTGTTCCTTGCCTATAGTCCTTGATCTCCTAGGGGACCTATTGGAGTAGCATGTTGGTTTAAGAGCTGGTCTCTAATGCTTAATGAGACTAAATAATTATAATAATGAAGCCTGTCTGATTTCAGCTGGAATTAAGTTAAATTCATGGGGTAATAATGAGTATCTCCTGATGCTTAGACCTTCTGTTACTTAATGAATGCAGTTTGTTTGATAGTCATTTCAAAACAAAATTTATGGTGGCCCTAAGTTGGGCAATAATAAAGAGCCCAACTTGACAATGACAAGGCTGGGAATTATTGTCCTAGGTCTGTAGTGTCCTGACTGTATTCTGTAGAACCTGAGGCCTCTTCAGTGGTGACCAGAGGGCTGGGCTGGGCTGGGCTGGGCTGGGCTGGGCTGGGCTGGGCTGGGCTCCCTGTGGAGGCCTGACTTTTATTATTTTTTTGGATTGGATTTTAATTCATAATAATACTTGAACAAAATGGTACATAGTTAAAATATAATAAAACAATGACAAAAGCCTTAATACAACAGCCTGTCCTGTTTAAGCAATATTATGAAACTCAATAGTAGTAATTTTATCTTCTTCTATAAAAACCAAAGCAAATAACATATCTGTTGTGATTAAGCTTGTGCAGAAAGCTTTGCACTGTGCTACATGAGGGACATCACTGCTTCTCCACTCAGCTGTATGAGAATCAGAGCTAGTTGAGGAGAGGGTGAAGGAGTATGTTGTAGTTGTACATGTGTGTAAACATACACAATTGTCTGTGTCTCCATCAGGTCCAGTAGTGTTTAGATTTATATACAAAAATATAATAAGCATTATACCTAGATACATCTCTGATTTTCTTAACCCCTTGAGTTGTTTTGAAACATATTTTCTTCTGTTTTAGCTTCTGGGAGTATAAAAGAACTGAACAACTCTACTGTTCTCCAAAGTCCACTGGTCAACCAGACAAAGAGTACACATGTTGCCACCACATTCACAGACAGTGTCTCAAGGATTCTCAGGTCTTTGACTGTCAGTCTGGGACCTATAAACAAGACAGAGGGTTTCCCTAAGGACTCCAAAAGTGCTGCAACTTCAGTTTCAGTCCCTTCCTCACCCTCTGCAGTAGAATCAAGAAGTAACAGTAGAGTAACTAAGAATCCAGGAGATGGAGAATTCATTGAGCCATCTACAGAAAATGAATTTGGTGTTACATCTTTACATTGGCAAAATGATTCCACAAGTAAGTATTTCATCTTTACTTGATCTGTTAGGACATTTTCTTAGGGGGATCTCTTTAAGACCTTTTGCAATTTCTGAAAAACAAGTGTGCTCTTTAATGGTACCAGCTCCTTTATTGGTATAGCACATTATTGCATTTTAATTTTCGTCCTTATGGAAAACATTGTGAAGTTAGTTGGACAGGTGTCACCCTTCCTGCTTTTTTTATAGGTAAAGAAATTAAGACTTAGAGTTTAAGTAATGCATGCATTAGCTCACTCACCAGAGTTTAGACCTTAGCCTTAGGGCTCTGACTTGGTTCTATCTTGTTTTTAACTCTACCGCATTGTCTCCAAAGTGAGAGCTGACCTACTGTTTACAACTAGCGTCAGTGCTTTTGTGAACAGATCATCTTTACAAATAAATGTTCAGAATAAATATAGTTCTCAAGTTCATGGTTTGGTTTACTCCCTATAGTTGATTTTAATTTTTTTTAACTATACTTCAGGATTAGGGTAATCTTTATTAACATTACAACTGTTTTAGAAAAGTGCTCTATGTGCTACATTTATGCACATCATATTTGCTGGATATAACAACACAATCATCCCCCTCAAACTACTTTTCAAGGGACAGAGAATAAAATATTCAAGTCTACATTACTCTGCTATTTACACATGCTGTTTAAAAGTCACTGGTTCACAAACTTATATTTTTGGTATTGCTATCTTGTCAATATCCAAGAGTTTTGAAATAATGATTTAGAATATGATAATATTTGTCAGATGATACATACAATAAATACTAAACAAAATTTCCTTGGAAAAGGATATCCTACTTTAAAGAAGACTCACTTCTTAGTTGTTGAAGGATCTTTTTCATATCCATGTAATGACATTTTTGTTTCCATACTATCTTATAGCCTTCAGAGGACATCAGCTTGCCAGCAGCTCTGAAGTGAGAAATGGAAGTTTTGTGCTTCAGACCGAGACTGTGTCTAAGTCAGTTCCCCCCATTAGAGATGAAGAGAGCACAGCACACTGGTCCTTGACCAACAGCAAGACATTTGCAGATGTGACAGGAAGCTCTGCTTCACATCTTGAAGTTATGAATTCTTCAGTTTTGACCCAATCCTCAGACTCTGATCAGCAGTCCAGAGGAGGAAACACAGTGTTGGATGAGAGAAGTTACTCAGAGTCCTCATTTACATCTTCCTCAGAAAGCCTAGATTCCTCAACACCACATGGAGAACATTCAAGTAAGTTTTCATTTCACAGAATGCTACCACAATGCTTATGATCATCTTTGGCATATTACGGCATCTATCAATGAAATAGTTCCTGATGCCCCTCTAGTTTCATTATTCCCAGGCCATTCTTATATCTGATTGACAGATATACATGTATATCCTAATATTTTCGGGTGCATCTCTGAGGAACTGTTGATGATGCCTCCTCTTCTCACATACAACTCAAGGACTCTCTTCCTATATCCTCCTTTTCTCTATTGCCTACCCTGCACCCCCATACCTGCCTCAATCATAGAGTTTCTTAAACATGAAAATGTCACCTTCTCATGAGTTGTTGTTCACTCCATAGCATTCATTGAAAGAAAACACCTCTCCCCTTTTTTTAAACAGCTTTGAGATATAATTCACATTCCATACAGTGTTCCTCTTTAAAGTATACAGTTGATTTTTAGTATGTTTATAAAAACTGTACAACAACCACTACTGTTTAATTCCAGAACATTTATATCACTCCCTCAAAAAACTCCATACTCATCAGCAGTCACTTCCCTTTTTACCCTCCTTCCAGCTCCTGGTAACCTCTTAATTTTCCTTCTGTCACTGTGAATTTGCCTGTTTTAGACATTTCCTATAAATGGAATCATAAAGAGTCTTTTTTTTTTCACTTAATGTAACATTTTCAAGATTCATCATATTACAGCATATATTAGTACTTCATTTCTTTTATGACAATATTCTATACTGTCGGGATATACTGTATTTTGTTTATCTTTTCATCAATTGGTATGTTGTTTTCACCTTTTAACTATTATGAATAATGCTGCTATGAACATTCAGGTACAAATTTCTTTTCTTTCTTTTTTTTTTGGTACTGGGATTTGAACTCAGGGGCACTCAACCACTGAGTCACATCCCCAGCCCTATTTTGTGTTTTATTTAGAGACAGGGTCTTGAGTGGCTTAGCACCTCGCTTTTGCTGAGGCTGGCTTTGAACTCACAATCCTTCTGTCTCAGCCTCCCAAAGTGCTGGGATTACAGGTGTGTACCACTGCACCCAGCTCAGGTACAAGTTTTATGTGGACATGTGCCCTCCTGGAATTGCCACGTTATAGCTGCTTTTAAGCACCATTTTTAAGCTTCTGAGGGATTCTCAAACTATTTTCCAAAGTAGTACACCATTTTATATTCCTACCAGCAATGTACAAGTGTCCCAGTGTCTCCATATCTTTACCAACACTTGTTATTATTCATCTTTTTTGATTATATGCATTCTAGTGAGTTCAAAGGCTATTTCCATTATAGTTTTGTTTTGCATTTCTTGGCTGACTAATGATGTCAAACATCTTTTCACATGCTTATTGGCCATTTATTTATCTTCTTTGAAAATGTCTATTTAGATATTTTGACAATTTTAAAGCTGGCTTGTTTTACTATAGAGTCTAAGAATTCTTTGCATACTCTGTGTACTAGTCCCTTATCAGATGTATAATTGACAGGCACTTTCTCCTGTTCTGTGGGTTATCTTTTTACTTTTTAATGATATTAGTATATGAAAGGGCTTTTTTTTCTTTCTTCCCCTTTTTATGCTTTCTTTTTATTTGTTCTTTTTAGTTATACATGACAGTAGAATGTATTTTGGCAAATTATACACACATAGAGTATAATTTATTCTAATTAGAATCCTATTCTTGTGGTTACACATGATACAGAGTTACCCTGGTGGTATATTTAAATACAAGGCTAAGCCGGGCATGGTGGTGCATGCCTATAATCCCAGCACTTTGGGAGGCTGAGACAGGAAAACTGCAAGTTCAAAGCCAGCTTCAGCAATGACAAGGCACTAAGCAACTCAGTGAGACCCTGTCTCTACATAAAACACAAATAGGGGGCTGGGGTTGTGGCTCAATGGTAGAGTGCTTGCCTCGCACGCATGAGGTACTGGGTTCGATCCTCAGCACCACATACAAAATACATAAATAAAATAAAGGTTTAAAAAAAGAACACAAAATAGGGCTGGGGATGTGACTCAGTGATCTAGTAGTACCCCTGAGTTCAATCCCCGGTGCCAAAATAAATAAATAAAGGCTAGGAAAGTTATGTCCAAGTAATTCTACTGTCCTTCCTTTTCCCCTCCCCCTTCCTTCTCGTTGTTCTTCTTTGTCTAATCCAATGGACTTCTATTCAACCTCACCCCTCCTTCCCTTGTTTTGGGTTAGCATCTACATATCAGAGAGAATATTCAGCCTTTGGTTTTGGGGATTGATTTACTTCACTTAGCATGATAGTCTCCAGTTCCATCCATTTACCAGCAAATACTATAATTTCATTCTTCTTTATGGCTAAGTAATATTCCATGGTGTATATATACCACATTTTCTTTATCCATTCATATGTTGAAGGATACCTAGTTTATTTCCACAGCTTGGGTATTGTGAGTTGGGCTGCTATAACATTAATGTGACTGTATCACTGCAGTATGATGATTTTAAGTTCTTTGGGTATAGACCAAAGAATGGTATAACTGGGTCAAATGGCAGTTTCATTCCAAGTTTTCTAAGGAATCTCCATACTGTTTTCCATAGTTGTTGCACCAATTTGCAGCCCTACCAACAATGTACGAGAGTACTTTTCTCCTCATATCCTCACCCACACTTATTGTTACTTGTATTTTTTAAATATTATATATTTCTTTATTTTTATGTGGTGTTGAGGATTGAACCTAGTGCCTCACACATGCAAGTGCTCTACCACTGAACTACAGGTGCAGCCCATTACTTGTATTCTTGATCATTGCCATTGTGACTGAAGTGAGCTGGAATCTCAGTGTTTTAATTTGCATTTCTCTGATGGCTAGAGATGTTGAACATTTTTTCGTATATTTTTTGACCATCTGTATGTCTTTTCTGTGAAGTCATGATGTCAAACACCTTTCACATGCTTATTGGCTATTTATTTATCTTCCTTGAAAATGTCTATTCAGATATTTTCAGTATCTGAACATATTCAGATATATTCAGTTCCTTTGCCCATTTATTGATCAAGTTATTTGTTTTTTTGGTGTTAAGTTTTTTGAGTTCTTTGTATAACCCGGAGATTAATGTTCTATCTGAGGTACAGGTGGTAAAGATTTTCTCCCATTTTGTAGGATCTCTGTTCATGTTCTTGGTTGTTTGCTGTAAAGAAGCTTTTTAGTTTGATACCATCTCATTTATTGATTCTTTTTTTAAACATTTCTTTTTAGTTGTAGATGGACACAATATCTTTATTTTATTTATTTTTTATGTTGTGCTGAGGATTGAACCTAGAGCCTCACATGCACCAGGCAAACACTCTACTATTGAGCCACAACCCCAGCCCATCCTTTATCGATTCTTGATTTTACTTCTTGCACCTTAGGAGTCTTATTGAGGAATTTCATTCCTAAGCCAACATGATGGAGAGTTGGGCCTACTTTTTTTTTCTAGTAAGCACAGGGTCTCTGGTCTAATGCCTAGGTCCTTGGTCCACTTTGAGTTGAGTTTTGTGCAGTGTGAAAGATGGTTCAATTTCATTCTACTGCATATGGATTTCTAGTTTTCCCAGCACCATTTATTGAATAGGCTATATTTTCTCCAATGTATGTTTATAGAGCCTTTGGGATGAGAAAACTGTATTTCTGTGGGTGTGTCTCTGTATATTATATTCTGTTCCATTGGTCTTCATGTCTGTTTTTGTGCCAATACCATGCTGTTTTTGTTATCATGGCTCTGTAGTATAATTTAAGGTCTGGTATTGTGGTGCCTCCTGCATCACTTTTCTTGCTAAGAATTACTTTGGCTATTCTGGGCCTCTTATTTTGCCAAGTGAATTTCATGATAGCCTTTTCTATTTCTATGAAGAACATCATTGGGATTTTAATAGGAATTGCATTAAATCTGTGTAGTGCTTTTGTTAGTATGGCCATTTTGACAATATTAACTCTGCCTATCCAAGAACATGGGAGATCCTTCCATTTCCTGAGATTTTCTCCAGTTTCTTTCTTTAGTGTTCTGTAGTTTTCATTATAGAGGTCTTTCACCTCTTGTTAGATTGATTCTCAAGTGTTTTTTTTTTTTTTTGAGGCTATTGTAAAGGGGATAATTTTCCTGATTTCTCTTTCAGCTGATACATCATTGGTGTATAGGAATGCAATTGATTTATTGATGTTAATTTTATACCCTGCTACTTTGCTGAATTCATTCCGGTTCTAGAAGCTTTCTAGTAGAGTTTTTTTGGGGGGTCTTCTAGATACAGAATAGGGATAGTTTGATAGGGATAGGGATAGTTTGAGCTCTTCTTTTCCTATTTGTATTCCTTTAATTTCTTTCTTTTGTCTAATTGCTCTGGCTAGTGTTTCAAGGACTATGTTGAATAGGAGTGGTAAAAGAGGGCATCCCTGTCTTGTTCCAGTTTTTAGAGGGAATGCTTTCAATTTTTCTCCATTTAGAATGATGTTGTAGAGTTTTTTTTGGGGGGGTCTTCTAGATATAGAATCATGTCATTAGCAAATAGGGATAGTTTGAGCTCTTCTTTTCCTATTTGTATTCCTTTAATTTCTTTCTTTTGTCTAATTACTCTGGCTAGTGTTTCAAGGATTGTTGAATAGGAGTGGTGAAAGAGGGCATCCCTGTCTTATTCCAGTTTTTAGAGGGAATGCTTTCAATTCTTCTCCATTTAGAATGATGTTGGCCTTGGGTTTAGTGTATATAGCTTTTATAATGCTGAGGTATGTTCCTACTATCCCTAACTTTTCTAGTATTTTGAGCATGAATGGATGCTGAATTTTTTCAAATGCCTTTTCTGCATATGAAAGTTTTTAATGTTTATTAAGTCCAATTTATCAATTTTAGAAAACTTGTCTTTTGATGTTCCTTTTTAATAATGCATTTGGGTAACTTTTAAAAGCAATTCCCAGTAGTATTATGAATGCAAAGGGTTTGTTAACTAAAGAAAAAAAATGCATTAATTTATCATTTAAGCTTTTAAATAGATTTGAATTCTTACTTCTGCACCACTAATAATAGCAGCTTCACTTCTCCCATCTGAGAATTCTCATTAATGAGGAAAATTATCATTTATTACTCATATGAGATGGAAGGCATATGATCATGAAAGAATAAAACATATTGGTAGAGGATATTTATACTCTTTTATCTCTGTACATGGGAAAAGTATTTTCTCTCTCCTAAACAATCATTTTCTACCCTCACTACTGTAGAGCCAAGGATTTTTACCTTCTCAAGCCATGGTCTTAAGTTCCATAGCTTTTTCCTTTTACATCTCTTAAATATCTTTCTGTAGTTAATGCTTAGTTAGTTCATGTGGAAAATATGATTTAATTGTAATCAGATCTTGGGGTCCAAGCTAGGTTAAGGAATAGCCTCATTCCTGAAATGTTCTGTGAATGAAAAGAGATAAACACAGTGCTTTGTCTCTCTTTCTCTGAATCACTCAAAGCTGAATGATTCTGCAGTCCAGCCTTCCAGAATTTTCAGTCCATTCTTTTCTGAGTTCACATTGAGCCCCTATGTTTCAGGTCATGACCTTCCACTCTTAAGCTTGTACCCTGATGCAGTTGTTTGCCTAAATTTCATTTACTGGGGTATCTAAGATCTCTCTATTGAGGCCTTTTTCTTTTTGCTCAGATGCACTCTGCCCTTGAAACTTTCCTGGTTGACTCTCCTAATTGACTCTCCATCAGTCTCTGGAGCCCTTCAACCTGACTCAAGTTACACCTTTCTTTGGTTTCTGTCTTGCTACTGTTCTAGGTCATTAGGTATCTTGTGCCCATGCTCATTACTGTCTCTGTTAATTCAAACCTGTCCTGAAATGAATTTACCTAACACTCAGCTTTATGTCCATTTCGAATCAAAGCATGTCTATGGGGGTATCAAGGGCTGGTTTGGGCTAGGAATGGGAAAAAGAACCAGATGAGTTGGTTTTCTCATAAAGCCAGATTATGAAGTATTTAGGCCAAAAAGTATTGAACTTCTTTCATCATTTTTGGAGAGAAGGATTTGATAATATAATAATCTTAAATAGACCTAAAATTCTTTAGGTATATAGCAGAAAACATATAACCCACCCAAAGGAGGAAAATATCAATTCATGTGTCAACTGCTCTCTTCCATCTCCATCAATAAAATAAAACAAATGTATTAAAAAGCCCACTTGCAAACCAAGCACACACGTAACCTCTGGCCACAAGTTTCTCAGCCATGTGCAAACACTCTACACCTCCCTCCCGGCCTTGTTCCAATACGTAAAGCCCCAACAGGATTGTTAGTCTTTTACCCCTCCCCTGCCACCACCAGCCATTTCCCTGACTTAAACTCTATTTCTGTGTATCACTGAGCAGAAATCCAGTATGGATCCTGTTTGCTGAAATAATAAATGTTACCATAAATCCAGCACCTGAACAGAGAACGCTAATCTGCAGTTCCTCTTGGGGTTTCATCTCAGATAAAAACCCTGAGAAGGCACAGGATGGGTTTCGGGCCCCCCATCCCGGGAAGGGAGGCTGGGTCTGCGGCACCGCACTCACCCGCCATCCCTCACTTTCACCCCTCACGCTTCTTCCAGCCCTAGAAGACAGTGCGCTGCTGGCCTACAGTCCGGACAGTTCCGCTGCGGAGGGGAGCACTTCCGGGGTGCAGTCCCGCGGCGCGCACACCTGGGCTGCTCTCACCGGAAGCGGGGAGCGCACGCTGCGGTCGCTCAGCCTTGCCCACACCAGCGCCACCTCTGCGGAGGTGGGGAGTTCTTTGGGCGCCACGCAGCGCGGGAACGTGACCGACCAGGCGGGCCTGCTCTCAAGGTCTCCTGCCGCAGCGCCTGCCCACGGAGGTGGTGTGTCTCCCCCAGCAGCAACTCTCTCCATAGTCCCTCAGCCCACCTGGCAGTTCACTCAGTCCTAGGATGATTAAGTTGGCTGGCAACCCAGAAAATATGATACAAGCTCTTTATGAATAGAACTTTCTGGGTTCTCCCACCTCGGGAAGACACCCCCCATCCCTCTCGCACTTGATGAGGCATATGGGGTGACGTCTGCCGGGAGGCTTAAAATAAAGACCAGTTACTTTGTGGCTAAGATCAGTCTCCTGGGAAAGAAATATCTCATTGTACAGAATGGAAAGTTGGGAGGGTTTTCCTTTTTCCATTTAAGTATAACAATGATTCTATTTGGGATCTTGAGAGCTTTTCACATACCAATTTGCTTTTATCAAAGAAAAGGCATGTGGAAGGAATTTGGAACTATTCCCTATTTTTAGGCCCCTGGTTCCCATTTCTCTTTTATTACCACATTCATTGCTTGCCACTGTGGTCTTCACAGGAGGTAAATCTATTGAGCAGACACTGACCGTTATAGCCTTCTCATGCTGTCATTCAGTGTGTTCACCACTGAAAACTACCTCCCCAAGGAAAATATTTTACTCACTTGAGTTCGTGGATACTGAAAGTCTGTTTTATAGTGCATGTTTCAGAGATTGCTTGTTTGTTAATTTGACCTAACTTTGGCTTTTCCCTTTGCAGTCACTGGACTTAGCTATGGTCAAATGAGTGGCACAGATACAGAACAAAGGACTTCCAGTGACCACACAGACCACACCTATGTTTCATCTACTTTCACCAAAGGAGAACGGGCATTACTGTCCATTACAGATAATGGTTCATCCTCAGACATCAGTGAGAGCTCAACCTCTTATATTAAGATCTCAGACTCTCCATATTCAGACTATTCTTCCTCTTCTCATGCTCAGACTGAAAGAAGGAACATCTCATCCTATGATGGGGAGTATGTCCAGCCATCCACTGAGTCACTGGCTCTGCATACATCCAGCCTTTCATCCTACACCTCTACCATTAATATACCAAAAACTTTGGTTCTTGTGGATGCCAGTACTGGGTCTCTTGGTGACTCATCTTCTGCTTCAGGCCCCCCTTTGCCTCTGCCCTCAGTGTCACAATCCCACCAGTTCTCATCAAGTTTACCATCAACCAAAGCCTCTATCCATCAGCTGAAGTCTACCTCTGAGGCATCTACACCTTTGTTTTCCTCACCATCACCTTTACCAGTGTCCTTGACAGCTTCCTCTCCTGCCCCACTTTCTGTCTCACAAACAGCCTTACCACATTCATCTACCCCAGTCTCACCTAGGGGAAAAGAGGTGCCTGAGACTTCAGTTCAGATGTCAACAATGGCGTCATCCATGATAATACTCCACAGTAGTAACACAGCAGATCCCAAGAACCAGAGTATCTTACAAGAAGAGAAAATCATTAGAGAAGCAAAGTCACCAAGCCTGGTGTCTCTGCCCACAGAATCCACCAAAGTTGCAACAGTGAGTGCTCCCTCAGGTGTCCCTTTGCCCCCAGCCTTAACTGAGTCCTTCACTAAGCCAGCCCTTCCAGCCATGAGCACCAGCTTAACCGAAATGTCTCCAGCTTTGACAACTACCACTCTCAAGACCTCTCACTCTTCTGTGACCAGTCCCAGCACCTTGTCAAGTACAGAAGTTCTGGTTACTGACCCCATAGCTATACATACTACAGCTGGAAAACAGGTCTTCCCAACCAGTACTGAAATTCTGGTGCCACAAATCTCAACAGAAGTTGCCATCACCACAGAAAGGAACCGTGTGCATATTGATGCTACTACCCACTTAATCCCTCTGACCAGTATACCAACATCGGCAAAAGAATTGACCACAAGGCTTGATATCACAGAAGAGTACAGCCCAGCTTCACATTTCTTCAGAACTTCTCATTCTTCCCAAACCACAGGTGTTTCTACAGCTGAAGTATTGACTCCTAAACCTACTACTTTTGCTACTCAGAGTAGCACACAGTCTCCAATGGCATCGTCACCTCCAACGTCAGGTACAATGCATCTTTCAAACATACATCAACTGCTAGACCCTGGGCAGCACTGTAAACTGCATGAGGCTTAGGATTAAAGTGAATGTGTGTAAATGCCTAATCTATGAAATAGTCTCAGTTTTGTGACCTAAAATGTTTCCTGTTGAAACACAAAGCACAAAATAAGGTCATGGTGGACCTCATTTTCTCATTTTCCCCAAGTTAGATGATGCTTCCCGAGGAGAAGAGGACATATTGGTTGTATGTGACATCAGTATAGTGCAGTTGAAGTTTTTAATGCTTTGTAATTAATTGCAAGAACTTTTCAAGCATGCTCTTAACTTCTGGGGTTAGAACCAGGCAGAGATGTAGGTTTGGATGGTGGAGAAACTGAAGAAGCTTTAGGTAGCTTGTGTGAAACAGGGATCGAGTCAGGTGCATGCTCCCAGAACAGAGCCCAAAGCTTCTGAGTTAGTTAGCTGGGCTCCCCAATCACCAGGAGGCATCTAAGAGTCAGAGGGCTTATCTTGGTCCAGAAAAAAACATGTTCCTTTGTCTCCCTAAGATTATATTGCTGGGGCTGGAGTTGTGGCTCAGTGGTAGAGCACGTGCCTAGCATGTGTGAAGCACTGGGTTCGATTCTCAGCACAAGTATAAATAAATGAATAAAATAAAGGTCCATCAATATCTAAAATAATATTGAAAAAAAATTTTAAAAAAGATTATGTTGCTAGTTGATAAACAGGTAGAGGGACATATAAATTTTAAAAAATGATGAACTTTTTCCCACAGTGACGGCATTACCAGGGATTCTTTACATTGTATGTATGGTTATCTTTGTAGTCATGTTGAAGTTGCTGGTACAGGAAAATAAAGTCACCTAAATGATTTTTTGTCACTTAAGGGAAGGTAGAAGGAAGTAGGATGATATGTATTGTTGGATGTCATGTTCAAAATTGTAGTTTTGGTTTGTGTAGATTCACAAAGAGAAAACTGCTGTGAAGGGAGGGGCAAGATGGAAACTGATATTTTAAGGAAGAAAAAAAGAAAGGAAATGCTTTGTAGTAACTGGAACATATAGTTTCAGCTAGTCGGCCACAATCAACCCCAGAGTGCAGGTCATAAACCACCCTCACCACCAGCCCATAGTGTTTGCTTTGTGCCAGTGATTTGAGTACCTCTGGAAGATGAGAGGTGACTCCTTTGGGAGCCTTGCTTTAAGACATACTGTCTTCATTTCCGAAGGACAAATATGTGTTTCAATACTAGATGTACCATAATTCACAAGGCTCCTTAAAGCAAATTATGGCCATTGTAATTACTGTAGGCAAGTATTAGGGGCATATTCACTGGCTGTTAATTTTTTTCTATACCAGTGCGTTCATGGGTATTGGTTATACACATACACATATAGATGATTTTAGCAATGAAGAATAAAATTAAGAATATTATCTTTAGGTTTAGCCCATTCATTTTCAGGGTTATTCTTTTGGAGAACTCTTGATTTCTGTCTTCTTTTTTTTTTAATATTTATTTTTTAGTTGTAGGTGGACACAATATCTTTATTTTATTTTTATGTGGTGCTGAGGATTGAACCCAGTGCCTCCCGCGTGCTAGGCGAGCACGCTACCACTGCGCCACAACCCCAGCCCCTGATTTCTGTCTTCTATTTTGTATACTCCCACTAATTTCCTCCTTGCAAATGATATAGTTATGTTGTAGGTTTCAACTTTTCTAAGTATGTATCAAAAACCTTTATGAATTAGATATTACACAATGGACGGTGACACTTCTAGTTATAAAGAGTTGTGGTCATTGTCCTTGGGGGATGTAAGTCTGTGTGTCATAAAAGCCTCCATGAATTCAGCTAGGGCCCATTTTTCACTTTATGTAAAGAGAGAAGTCATTGTAATGCTCAACTCTGATCATTTTCTGAATGATGCACAATATACGAGCATATACAGTTACATTTGGAGATTTTTGGATAAAGATTGCTATGTCCAGGAGAAAAGGCAAGGCACTTGAGTAAATCTTGCATCAGGGAGGATGAAATGATCAGGGATTCTCTCCCCACTCTTAATGTATGTTTTAAATTGGCATTGATTCAAGTAGAATTTTCTAAGTCTCAAAAAAGTAATACAATTATTAGTCCTGAGCTGAGTGATACTTAAGCAACATTTATTTTGAATCCATTCTGGAATTCAGGAATCTGATTGTCTTATATATAGGCACAAACTGTTACCAGTACCCAGTCCCACTGCACATCTTCTACACCTCTGGGGATCTCATTCTATTTTAGTAGTATGTCTTTTCAGGGCAAGTAAATAGAAATAAGCAAGAATCAAATATTAGCTGAGAGAATTAAATATTTACCTAGGGCTGTCTCTATATTGCCATCGTGATTAACTGTGTTATTCTTGGATGGGTTTTTAGTCAACAGTTGTGCTATGAACCCTTGTCTTCATGATGGCCAATGCATTGTGGACCTCACCAGTCGTGGCTATCGATGTGTGTGCTCACCTTCCTGGCAAGGGGATAACTGCAGTGTGGGTAAGAGAAAAAATAATATGCAGTGGTCTGCAGTATCACATTTGGTTATTCAATAAATGTCTTTGTTCTCCAAAATGTAGAAGAATAAGATCTTTTAATTAATAACCCTGCCTACTTGAGAGTTAGCATGTTTGTATGTTGTCTGCAGGGTAACATGAACTACCACAGTACAGTGCTGACAAACTTCCTGATTTGGTTCTCCCCAAATTACTGCCACACTGGACCACTTATTGTTCTTTAAAGACACCTGCATTTTCCTGCCTCTGGTATTAACTGTGCTAGTACCTCAATACAAAATGTTATCATTTACTAGTTAAAAACCCAAATATGTTTATTAAAATTCTTCTAGTCTTAATCCAGATGTTATTTGAAATAGTCCTTAATTCTCTCCTCCATCAAAATTTGCTACTTTTCTCTACTTCAGATCATTCCTTGTATTTGTAGTCAGTTGTTTATTGACTGCCTCTGCTTTCAATAGGTGGTCAGCCCCTTGAGGACAGGGGTGGTCTCCTACTCATCTTTGGGGCCCCATTGTATCCAAGAAGTTTAGTAGTCTTTAGTAAATACTTACTGTACTGGGTTATGATTTTGCTGTCTGCCACAGACTCAATATGGTCTTTTTTTTTTTTTTTTTTCCTTTGCAGATGTGAATGAATGCCTGTCAAACCCCTGCCCACCCCTGGCCATGTGTAATAATACTCAGGGATCTTTTACCTGCAAATGCCCAGTTGGGTACCAGTTGGAAAAAGGAATATGTAATTTGGGTAAGAGAATTTATCTTAGAATTTATTCTGTCTGACAATATATTTTATAAAACAACATTTACTGTTTTTCTTCCTAATTAAAGTCAATATTTCTCCATGATATAAATTTAAGGAATATAAAATGAAATAAAAGACATTGTCTATTGTTATTTGCTTTACCAGTCCACTCTGCGGTTAGGGAAAAAAATCAAAAGAATATTCTGATTACATCATTAGAAAAAACATTTTAGAGAGAGAAAAGAGAACAAAATCCTGATTGTCCCACCACATTCACATATGCTTTTCATTTTTAAAAATGATCTTCATGTTCTTATCTATAGACAAATGTTTTGACAAAGCTGCTGCTGTAATTGTATCATATTTTGGCCCCTAATTTGATAGATTCATGAAGCTGGTTGATATTAATACAGTCTCCATTTTTACCAGTTAAAAATCAGAGAAACCAACCAAATGAAAACAAAGGCCCTGACAAGGTGCTAAGTGGCCAAGCTTATGTAATCAGTTGATGAGATACCTAGTTTCCAGCACATGGTACTTTCTATTACATAACAATGTGTTGATTGTAAGAACTTTCTTAGATACTGGGTATGACCCTTATTAGGATGCTGAGTTTAATACCTTACTTGCTGAAAAAATTTGAATGAACACTAGCGTTTCTAAGCTGGATAAGGAAACTGACAGGTGAAATGACTCATCTTTGAATCATCTTAAATTGTGAAGTGTGATACTTAAGACACAAAAAGTGCTCAGTAAATATTTTTGAGAGAGCAAATGTCTGTGTCCTTTGAAAGTATTATCTGCATGGATTTCTATTACTTATAGGCAGAAGGAACTTTTGAAGAAAGTTGGTATTTTACTAAAACAAAAGTAGAATTTTGAAAAATGTTTGAAGTACAATAATTGAACATTATTTTAAAAAGAAGAATCTAGAAATGTAGGCATTAGTCTTTATTCTAATAATTTATTTGCATGTGGATAACCGTTTCCATTTTGCCACACCATGTAAGAAATTAGCCAAGAGTTTTCATTTAAGAACAAAGAAGATGAAAATGATTTTAGTTTGAAGCATTGTGAAAAGTACACTTGTCTAGTTCTAGGGCCATCACCTACAGCACATGACCCCTGAGCCTCAGTTTTCTTACCTGTAAAATCAGGTGAGATCTGCTCTACTTCCCACTCAGAGTATTGTGAAGGTGAATAAAATAATATATTTGAGCAGGCTTTGAAAAACTTGTCCAGTTGGGAGATATCATTTAACATTAGTCTTCAAACTGTTAGACCAGATTGAAAGCTATGAAAACAGACCACTGTGAATACAAAGTAATACTTATGCATCTTTCCAAAACAATATTTAGATAATATAGGGAAATCAGCAGTTAAATTTGAAGAAAATTTTGTCTTAAAGTTAGATAATAAAGCTATAGATATGAAGTATAAATAATGTGTTTAGAAAAATCCCTGCCTGGAAAGAGAACAGGGTTTGGGAGGAGAATGATTCATCTTCTTATTCACACTGAAAGCAGAGGCCACATTGCCTGTCATGATCTAAAACTTTCATGTACCTAACATTTAGCTAGGTGTATTTCTGTATGGAGAGTCTGGGTGAGAGGTGAGAGGTAAAGATGAAGGAATAGGATGACTGTTCTGGAAGCCTACCTTCGGAGTGTCCCATAGGTAGCACAGATCAGGAGAACAGTTCTATTGTGTTAACAATCATCTTTCCCTTTTCAAGTCATTTAGCTTCATTGTTCATAAACATCAGAGGAACATGCAAATTAGAGCATGGTGAAATGCTTTCATTTGGCCAAGAATGTTTTCGAAGAGCTCCCTGCTGCTCAGAAAGAGTCCTAAGCAGCTGGCTTCACTGAACTGTAGAACAAGCAAAAAGATGTTAAATAAGGATTAAGGGCTTTAGACAGTTAAGGATAAGATGTTAAATGTTTTCCCTGGCTCATTTGTGGGCCTTTCTCTTAATTCAGCATACAAGCTTTCCATGAAAGAGCAGCTTCGTGGGCTTCTTTGTTTTGGGTTATTATTATTATTTTTTCCTTTCCAGAGGGAAAGATAAGAAAGAATTTAATGTGATGGGAGATGAGAATCAGATATAAAGCAGCCTGTGCTAATTTTGGGTTGTCTGCCCATTTGTAAGTCCCATTCCCCCCAAGCCCAATCAGTACAAATTGGTGTTAACTAATGTTATGTTATGAGTGAAATGGGCTTTGAAAATGGGGCTATTTTTTTTCATTTCTGAATCCAACAGTGTCTTGGTATCGGTTGTTTCCATTCTATGGCTTATAATCATGGAGTCTGGCAGCCTCCTGGAATACATGCCTACTACAAATATTTGGCTCCTTGCTGTGTAGCCCCTTGGTTGTCCTTAGAATATCAGATACCTCAGGGGGCAGAAGATATTGTGAGGAAAGAAGAACTTTGAAGATGGACACACATGACTGTGATGCTAATTTTGGCTCTTGGGAGCTGGATGATCTTTCTTTGGAAGTTACCTGACTTCTGGAAGCCTCGTTTATCAAAGATAAAACAGACATTTCCTCTGAACAAGAAGAATGGGGGTTGGATGAGGGTGGCTCTGATGAGAAGAAACCAAAGCACCCCCTTGAAGTGAAGGGTTTAAATTGGTTAAAGAGCTTAGAGAACAAGAACTTTCCTTGATCTAGTCTTATGAGACTTGAGGAGTAATTTTAGGGTCTAGCACTATACCGCCCTCCCTCCCTTTTGTGATTATGTTGTTTAGACCAGCTTATCTTTCTTGGTCACAGATTTATTGAGCATCTGTTATGTGGGAGACCATCAGAGGGATGTCAAGAAGGCTCTTTATCTCAACAGCACTTGTACATATGCAAAAGGATCCTTAGGGTCTCCCACCGAAGTTTACTCGGTCTAAACCTTCAGCTCAGCCCAGTAGATGTTCACTTTTCTAGAGAGGAACTAGAGGCAAGGGTAGTTTCCATCATCACAGAGATAGAAATGCACAGAGATTGTCCTGGGGTGAGGGCAGTGTAAAGCTGGCTACCCTAGTGATTTATAAAAATCCTCGCATACATTGATCTGTTATGGGATCTAATAGGTAACATTTTCATTTTCAGTTAGAACCTTCGTGACAGAGTTTAAATTAAAGAAAACATTTCTTAATACTACCATGGAAAAACATTCAGACCTAGATGAAGTTGAAAATGAGATCACCAAAACAGTAAGTTTCTTAAAAGGACTGTTGATTGCAAATCCTTTGTTTTCTCCAACAGATTTCATTGAGAACTAGAGACTGCCTGGGGTTACCTATATGTCTCCTGGGCTCTTCTTTTATATTTGGAAGGGAAACTTCATGGTAAAATAGAAAGCCTCTTAGAAAAGAAGAGAGGTGTTGAGAACTAGTGATGCCCAATAGAAGTGTTTTTTAAAATGCATCTTCATGTGCAGTCTTTATCTGCCATGGTGTTTCTTTCCCATGTGCAAATTCACTCACAGAGGTGACATGCACCAGTGAGGGCTGTTGATGAAGAGGAAAGACCCAGAAAATCCTGTGTCTCATCTGTTGTTTGCATGTGGTATGACTTTCCCCCTGTTTGAGAGTTTGTGGATAGTGACACTTTTTCTCCTCAAGGGAATGCCAAAGGCCTAACATTAATCCTGATTATCTAAGGCTTAAAAATTCACTGTATAGATTATTTAAGGGCCTTTGATTCTGCTTCTTTCCTTCTTTGCTTGCTTTTTATAAGAAAAAAATGGAGACGAAAGAAGAGATGAAAATGAAACTCAAATAATATATTTTGTTTTCAACTCCTGCAGAAGTCAAAGATCTGATGTTCAGAAAAATTGAGATTTGGCATCAAAATAGGTTAGAGATTAATTGATATCTAGTTTCAGTTTTACTTGTTCTTCATGGGTGAGAGAGAATATGTTAGCCAATAATTCTATAGGACTGTGGATTTTATTTGTGTAAAATACAGATTCCAATTCTATATCTTATCTGTTGAGCATCTACCCCATGACAGTGACTGCCAGATATCTTATTCTTTTTAGAGATATTGTTAAGACCTTTGAAGATGGAAGACTGGGAGGCTCTGGAAGTTAATGACATTGCCAGAGTTCACACAGAGCAGGTGTAAATTTGGGAAACAGTTCACGAGCCACTCTCACTACTGATTGACACCAATTGCAATTTCAGGAATCTCTAAAACCACCTTTAGTTTCAGTAATTTACTAGAAGTTGTTATCCTCACTGTGGTGGCAAGGATTGCAGTGAAAGGTTGCAGGTGAAAAACAGTCATGAGGCAGAGTCCATGAGAGCTCCAGATGCTACTTTTAGTTGTCCTCTCCCTATAGAATCATGAACAGTATATTGTCAATCAGGAAGCTCACCTGAGCCTAGGTATCTGAAGCCTTTATTTGGGCTGACCTCAGTCTCTAGCGCCTCTAGAGGCTTAGCTAATACCATGTTACCTAAAGCCCTCACCATAAATCATAGTGTTAGACTTTTATGGCTTAGGACCCTCAGGTCAAAAAGACATTTTTATATATTTTTTCCATCTTTTTAAATTGGTGCATTATAGTTGTACATAGTAGTGGGATTTATTGTCAGATATTTATACTTGCATACAATATAACAATATTATTTAGCCAATATGACTCCCCAAAGACACTTTTAGCAGGCAAGACACTCCAGGGGCTTAGAAATTACCTTGCAAAGGCATGGCCTATTTGCTATACAGCAGGATTTTATGTCTGCTAATCCTATATCTTGTCACTCCATCATTGCTGCCTCCTGGTTATGCTATAGTTAGATATTTCCTTCTAAGGTAATACAGGGATTTAGAACCCTATGTATTTATATTACACAGAACTCAGTGACTTTTCTGACTTGGTTTGTTTGCCCAGCATTGTAGTATAATTTATTGGTGATGCGACACACTCGCCCCCAAGAAACAGTGAAGAATTAAACAGCAACTGGAGAAGCCACTTGTTTGGTCTTTTCTAAGATGCCATTGTGTTGAATAATACTTGGGGGAAAAATTAATAATAAAACAGTAATAACAAGTCATGGCTATAAGACTATATAAAGAAATGTCAAACAAAGCCAAAAATCATTTGATAATATTTCAAGCCTGACTCCATCTTCTAATCAGTGAGATGGCTCTGAGACACTGGCTTTGAAGACTAGTGGCTATGCATAGAGCTAGATATTGAGACCCTCTGTTCCATAAAGGAAATCTACAGGGCCAGGGTTGTGGCTCAGTGTGTCTCTCATGCTAGGAGTGCTCACCTAGCATGTGTGAGGTACTGGGTTCAGTCCTCAGCGCCACATAAAAATAAAATGACTAAATCAAGGTATTGTGCCTATCTACAACTAAACAAAAATATTTTTTAAAAGGGGAGTGTACAGGCCTTAATATAGAGGGCAGCAAGGGAGCAGACATGACTGATACTTTATGCTGCAGAGAGATTTTCTGTGCTCTGAGGGCACAAGGAAAACACAGGGAGAGTGGCTCTTAATTTGCTCTCAGCAAAAGGGCTCTTAACCCACATAATGTAATTTCCTATGGAGAGCCTTTTGGAAGAAGACCTATTTTGAGCTAGGTCAACTCATTGTATAGTAGGAGGGGTCTGTGTAGGGCCCATCAGACCTGGGGAAGCTGAAAGGAGCCTGTTCACTATGCAAAGTCCAAATAAACAGTTGCCTCTAAGTTTTTTGAAACCCTGGATCTTAGAAGAGATCTGTTCCTTTGAAGATGTTTTGTATCCAAGGGTGCTATTCTGAACATCATTCACTGCCAAGATTTCCCCGCTGATTTACTGTTTGTCTCTCTCCCTTTGTACTCAGGGAACAACAGAAAAGCATTTAAGAGGGGAACAAAAAAGGGACACCATTTATGTGTAAAGCTGCCTGCTGATAACTTGATGGCTGGAAAATGTCTATTTTATCCTGAAAATGGGAAATTGGTTCTTGGTCCAAAGCTTTTGTCTAAATCACAGTTAATGACAAACTGTTCTTCTTTGCAGTTAAATGTGTGTTTCTCAACATTACCTGGTTATATCCGATCCACAGTTCACACATCTAGGTAAGAAATGATATATTTGCTTATGATCTAGTCTGTGGAAAAGGGAGGCTGTTATAACATGGGTAATGGCAACAAAACTGGGCTGTATTTTGACTAAGCCACTGGGTGACCCAAGACCAAGGTCATTGGACTTTTATATTCTCCTGTTCCCTCACTGGAAAATGGCCATGACACCTATTTTCTGAAAGCCTTGGGCCCACATATAATTTTAGGTCAATTAAAGACTCAAAAACTGTGCCCATAGGGAATCCAGTGTGATGATGATCTCACTGCAAACTACCTTTTCCCTGACTTCCAATGTGACGCTGTTTGACTTGGCTGACGGGATCCAGAGATGTGTCAACTCCTGCAGGTCCTCTGCTGAGGTCTGCCACCTCTTGGGATCTCAGAGGCGGATCTTTAGAGGTAAGAGAGGTAGAGGTTCTCCAAGAGGACTCTACCCATACAGTCAGGCACTGACCTGTAAGGTATTTGAAGTTCAGACCCAGGAAAGCTCATCACAGAGCCTATCTTTGGAATGGGTATGAAGCAAAAGTCCTTCATGTGTATATAGGCACACACTCAGACACAGCCTTATGTGCACACGACCTTGAGGGTACCTGGTCCTTGGCATGTGGTCCCTACTATTTCTTTTGTACAAGAAGGAGAAACTTAGAAACTGATGTAACAAAGAAAAACTACTCTTGTTCCCTGGGAAGAGAGAAACTCACATGTGAAGTGTATGTGCTTGTCATTGACCCCAAAATGATAACTATTAAGTAAAAAAGAATGTGCATTATTACCTTTTTTTTTTTTTAACAAATTATAAACACATAACAAGACTAGAAGGATGTATGGCAAAATGCTCCCAATGGTACCAATAATGATGAGAATTTTCCTTTCCTTGTTCTTGTTTTGTCTGTTTTATGAGAAGCTTCTGCAGTGCACATAGGGTAAGGCAAATGAAGAAAGAGTTTAAAGGCAAGTTCAGAAGGCAAATTTGGGTCTTGGAGGGGGAGTTTTACCTCTGGGTTGGGAAATCTGTGTGGAATAAAAAGTGCTTCTTTGCCAAGGGGGCTGGTCCCACTTGGCTCATCATAAGTGATCAAAGTGGACTCTGGTTAGCTCATTTTACCACACAGCTTAGTCTGGCAAAGGATGTAGAATCTAGTCTAAATCTCCCCATCTGGTATCCAGATGTTGGACATAAATTGAAGGTATCAAATTTTGACACTCTATCTGCTGGTCAATCTGGGACACTCCCGATGGGTCAGGGTTTTGTAACTGCTTTCCCATATAGGCCTGTGTATTGTGGAGCTTGGGAGCTGAATAGTTATCCTTTTATTCTGGGATAAGCTCTGGAGGTTGGCCTATTTAAAGACTAGTGATTAATTTGGAAAAAAAGGACTGAACTTTCTGGAGTCAAAGTGACTATCAACTGGGGAGTCAGTTGAAAAGTTTATGCCCCATTATATTGTGCTAGA